>WOXC01008384.1:600000-1047500 GCA_011680675.1 Gymnobelideus leadbeateri
GGATCCACAGACCCAGGTGGTGGGTTAATTTGGCAGGGAAAATTATTACACCTGTATTTTCACTGACCTTGAAAAAAAATTTAATATTTGTATCAGTTACGGATGTAGGCAACAAATCACATTAGCATTAGCAGAACCAGTGATATTGTCACCAATAGATATCACAGATATTTTCATGTCCCTCTACAATTGTTGCAGATAACTTGAAATGTCATTTATACTTGAAATACAATACTGCTTGGAAATTACTGTAGCTATTAGGCCTGCAAGATTATACATGATCACAGGCTTCCTGTCTACAGACCATCATGAGAATGTAATTGTTCTGTGACCAAACAGTGATTGAAGTTCTGTTCTCACATTGATGACCCAGATTGCTTTCCAGTAGCCCCTGTCAGCAACTGTTTGTCAACTATTATATGGAAGAAGGTGAGTTATTTTCATTGTTTAATTTTTGCAAACCTGGGCAGTTCAAATAAGACTGCTTAGCTCTCCACAAAGCTTGTGGTCTATTCTAACATAAATAAGCATGTGAGCTACTCTGATGTGTGTTTAAAAAATGAAATTGGACTTAATTATTTTTTTTGGATGGGGGAGGGCAGGGCAATTGGGGTTAAGTGACTTGTCCAAAGTCACATGGCTAGTTTTCGTGTTAAGTGTCTGAGGCTGTATTTGAACTCAGGTCCTCTTGACTCCAGGGCTGGTGTTTTATTTACTGTGCCACCTAGCTGCCTCAACTTAACTATTTTAAAAATATATTATCTTGTTATTGAATGCTTTCAAAAGAAGACATTTCAAACTGTCAGGGAGCATATAAAAAATGCCCTAAAACACTAATAATAAGAGAAATTCAAATGGAGAACTCTGAATTCACACTTTGCATCTCTAATGGAGGTAGTTGGTCTGAATTCTTCTCTAATCTACTAGATTAGGTCACCTCCTTTGCAGGTAAACTTGTACTCTAGACCTCTTGGCAAGTGGGCCCCTTGCTATAGAAAATGGACATCCAGAAGTTTACGATTTGTATAGACTCCTGGTGCCATGTTGAAACTATATGCTTTCTGAAAAGAAAGATCTGCCTGCTCAGTAGACTTTGAAAGGATTGACATCTCTCTCCTGTCTTCTGAATAGTTGACTTGGGACTCTTAACAACTCTCCCTTTTTTTTTTTTTTTTAGAGGGGTTGGGGATGAGGAGGAGGTGGTTCTCTTTTGTTCTGACATCAGTCTTACCTGCTTGAACATGGCAGTAAACATATCTGCTGGTCTAGATGATACTGAAATTGGACCTCTGGTTTTCAGTTGCCTCTCCTGTTTATGTTGCTTTCACTGAATTCAGGTAATAGAGAGATCGCACAGCAATGCTGATATCCTTGCTTCTAGCCTTGGCAGCAATCCAATGAGTCTGAGGGATCTGGAGCTTCTGGATTTGGCTGTTGGTTGCCTAGTGGAACTTACTTGCTGTAACTACTTCAGTGCTTCTCAGAGAAGAAGATGACCACTAACAGGAGCTGTGTCTCAGTTTGCCACAAGATAGGGACCTTGAGTGAATTGCTCAGACAGTGCAGAGCCAAAGTGAAAGTAAAATACCTGTTTAGTAATCTTACAAAGTGTTTCATGATTTTAGATTTTAAGTAGCAACCTCCTGGGAAAATGTAATGTATGATGGATTTATACCATATCATGTTTTAAGTATTTGTCAGAGCGTCTAACAAGTCTTTTGTATTTAACATTTGTTTTCAAAAAAATTTTTTTTAACATTTCTTTATGGTGGAGGGGAAAAATAGCTGTCCTCTACCTGATCTGGGTTGTACATTAGCTACTTTTCTAGAAGGAACTCTTTTGAGTAGACACTAGATACTAGTCAAACCTAAACTTAAAAGAGATTGCCCCCATTATGAGGACATAAAGAAACAGAGACAACAAGAAAAGGTCTGATTCCTTTCTTTAGAGGTCAGCCTCCCCAGTGTCATGGACCCTTAGGAGTAGAGGGTGCTACAGACCCCCTGGACTATGGGGTTTTACACTTTGGGGCTCATCCCATGGGATTGGGGTACCCTCTCCTATTAAGGGGCCCCAGCTCTGGGCTGACACTAATAATACATTAGTATGAGGAAGCATGGATGGATTGAGCTCTTCCTAAACAGGAAGCACCCACATCACTAAGCTCTCAGGTCACTTGATATAGGGATAAATCAGACTTGTAAATTAGACTTATATATGAAGGCAATAAAGAAGAGATAGAAGTCACAGATGAAGGTAGCTAAAAAAAAAAGGAGGACTCTTTTTGATGAATTTTATTATAAAAGGAAGGAGGAAAAAAGGACCATAGTTCATGAGGGACATTGAAAAAGCTTGGTTTTTCTGTTGTTGGGTTAAAGGCAAGAATCATAAGCATATTTGTAGGCAGAGGGAATGAAACCAGTGGAGAGGAAAAAATTAAAAATGCAGAAGGGCTGAGAGTTACTTGATGGAACAAAGTCACAGTTCTGCAGTCTGGGGCCTAGAGGAATAAATATAATCCTTCTTTCTATATCATAGCCTTTCAGATGCTTAAAGTCTTTATTATGTCCCCATCCCCACTTCTAGTCTTTTTGTACTCAGGATAAACATACTCTATTCTTTCAACTAATCTTCATGCTATATGGATACCATTATGGTTGTCCTCCAGTTTTATCAATAGCTTTCCTAAAATGTGGTCCCCAGAACGATGCTCAATTTTTTTTTTTAAATCATTCCTTTCTCAGCCTCAAAACAAACAAACAAAAACCCATTTCATACCTCTCTTATGCACTTAACATTTTTTTTCCTCCCAGAAAATAATTGTATATTTCTATACAAGCATAATTCTGGTACCAAAGAGCCTAAATAAATATGTTAAATAAAATTAAATAATTAAAATAAGTAATTAAATAAATGTTGGGGGTTAAGAGACTTTGGTTAGGTCATTTAACTTCTTAAGTCACTTAACCTTTGAAGGCAGTTCCCTAGGAGAATTATATATTTACTGAATGAAATACTGGTGGAGAGAGTTTCCACACTGGGCCTCTGCTTTAAAAAAAAATAACATTTAATTTTTTCCCATATAATATAAAATGTAAAACAATTTTTAGAATTCACTTTTTAATATTTTGATTTCCAAATTCTCTCCCTCTGTCTCCCCTCCCCCTCCCCTAAGATGGTAAGCAATTTGATATAGATTATCCATTCTTATTCCCTTAAAAAGTTTTGACTGATAGTAGTTATTTCTGTGAGAGCCTTGCTTTCTTTGATGGATTGTAGGTTCCTTGGAGGACCATCTCCAGTTGTCCTGATCTATATGGACCCAGATGACTCCAGAGGAGAAAGTTATGCTGGTGACTTTGCACAGCCCTTCCTCGATTAAATCCAATTAACTTGCAAGTCATGGCATCAGCTTCCTGATATGGTCCTCTTCAAGAATGAAGGACAAACAGAAGCCTGTGAGTACCCAACTGGTCAGTTCTGGTTGAGCAATGCAGCTTCATCTGTTCTTCCTCCCTCCCTCCCTTCCTTCTTCCCTCCCTTCCTTCCTTCTTTCCTTTCTTCTTTCCTCCCTCCCTTCCTTCCTTCCCTCCCTCCCTTTCTTCCTTTCTTCCTCCCTCCCTCATTCCCTTCCTTCCTTCCTTCCTTCCTTCCTTCCTTCCTTCCTTCCTTCCTTCCTTCCTTCCTTCCTTCTCTCCCTCCCTCCTTCCTGCCTTCCCTTTCCTCCCCTCCCCTTCCCCCCCCTTTCCTCTCCCTCTGTCCACATAGGACATGCTACATGCCTGTGTGGGATAGAGACCACTACCAAAAAAATCAATACAAAGACTTAGATACCTGAAAGCAGAAATTAGTTTATTGTTTTCTCATGAGAAAGGGCACCTTCCTCCCCCCACCCCTCCCCTTGTTGCTCTAATGGCACAGCCAGGGAAGTACAAATTGATTCTGGAAAGTGTAATGGAAATGCAGATTTGAAGATCTTCCCTGCCCCTAGGCCCTTTGATTGGCTTAAGAGACTTTGATTGACTTAAGTGACTCTGAGAACCTTCCTTGATTTGAAAATATACTCTGCCTCCTAATAGGCTGAATGTGGTCACATGGAGCCTGTGGTAGGAGGCTTGATTTTTAGGAATGACCACACCTTGGTGCTGTGTGATTGGGCAATGGGTCAAGAGGGTGGTTACATTCTCTGAGCCAGGAGAAGACTATATAATCCCTGATTTGAGGCTTTGCTTTGGGGCTCACTTTGAGAAGTGTTGTGTGATTTGACCAGATGAGACTCTGGGAAGCCGTTGTTGAGAGCCCCCCGGGCTTTGAAAACCCAGATGTTGATGCTTCCCTCTCTGGTAACTGTGATTTGATATTGATAATGGTTGGACAGTTTGGAAGCCTGTCTGCTTGATCTGTTTGTTTCTCTGTTTTGAAACTACTGTTTGTATACTCTGAAGTTTGGGGTGCTGACCTCTTCCCCCTGAACTAGGTAAATGATATATGTTTGTTTGATTAAAGTAAGCTTGTTAACCCATTTTGAGTTGCTTTCCTTTTGAAAAGCAGATCTAAGAACCTGTATTGGCAGCTACCCTGGGGATGTTGGGGTGCTTGCTGCTACAGAAAGCAAGGTCCTTTTATACCCTAACTTGAGCCCCTCCCCTCCCTAACTCCTTTCCCCTTATCCCATTGTCTGGTTTTCGGGGGACACGATCTATTTGTGTGAATCTTCGGCAGCAACAAAGAACAAAGGACAAGAAAAGGTGGGAAGTTTTGCAAGTGTTTGAAAGGTGCACACTTTAGGTTATGTTGCAAAGCATGGCTTAGTAGAGATGTTATTCTATAAGGGAGTAAATTGTGTTTCAATAATACAACAACTATTAACCATTTTGAGGAGGCTTCACTTCTGAGAAATCATCCCTCACATGCCTATGCTCTGCCCAAAGGAATAAAAATGTTGATGGCTGACACCTAGCAAGATACCCTGGGGTTTACAGGCTACATTTCTCTCTTAAAGAATATGCCTTAAACCCAATTTGCTCTGGCTTTCATTGATTGGCCGAAGCCCCACTTAGTGGTCATGGGCCATATATGTAATGTAAATAGTAATTGTTTGTTTTGGTCAAAAATCTTGAAGGTCTTCCCCTCCTAGATTGATGTTTTTTTTAATTAGGTAAAAGGAGTTATTCCTTGGCTCATTTCTTACTTAGCCTTAATCATTAAATGGGTGCTGCCTCAGACAAACTGATACCTGGGAAAGACCTTGGTTTAAAAAGGCCAAGATCCCCCACTGCATCCAGGGCCATGTCCAGTTGTCTTGATCTATATATTGCCACTGGACCCAAATGGTTCTGGAGGAGAAAGTGAGTCTGGTAACTGCACAGCATTCCTCACTTAAATCTGATCCTCTTGCAAGTCATGGCATCACCTCCCTGCTGTCATGGTCCTCTTCAAAAACGAAGGACAAACAGCAGCAGCAAGTTCCTAAAGGGCCAGGGTCATGTCATGGTTATTTTTATGTCTCTTCTACCCTGTATCAGAGCACCTTTTATAAGGTACTTTCAAATGCTTGCCACATTATACCTTAAATGAGTACTTGGCAACTCAGAAACTGAGTCAAGGTGCTATTAGAAGATTGACTCAAAAGCTTAGGCAGTTGCAGAACTGAGAATAGGAAATGAATCTTCTGACTGTCTGTCTCAGTGCTAAATCATTTTGGCTCTGGAGAGGGACATTCTGTGAGTATGGTTGTTCACAGATTTTGCCATTTTATTCAATATGTATTATTTGACAAGGAACTGGTTCTTTTGGGGATCCTCTCCAGGCTCAGTTACCCTCATTTTGAAAAGAAAACAATGATTACAATGTTATTTCTGGCTAGCATGTCTTTGCTTGCTGAAAGGCCTGTCTCCATCTGGATTAATCATGATGTACTTACCTCCAGCATGATGCTAAGTGAACTGTGGAAGGAGAGTGTTCAGCCCCACCCTCCCTGCTGACACAAGCCCTAGAGCCATTATTTATCTTTCATGATAGAGCTGACATGAGGGCTGTTCCTTTGGCACCACTGAACTTATAAGAGATACAGAATTTTTGATTCAATTTAATTCAACAAATGTTAGGTAGGTACCCACTATCTCCTGGGCACTTGCCTAGGATACCAACATGAAATGAGTCCCACAGCCTAGGAAGCTCACAAACCTGGGAGTATGTATATAATTAATACAAGTACATAATAAAGTATAATTATGTATGATATAGAATATATGATATATAAATATATAATGCACAAAAGAGTCATAATTGCATAGTGGATAGACTGGTACTCTCAAATCCTGCCTCGTGACAATAAACTGGTTGTAAGTCACTTGATCTCTTTGAGACTCAGGCAGCTCTCTAGGAGTTAACTTACTAAGTCTTACTTGTGAGTTGGTAGGTAGCTGTGACATGACACCTTATAACTATTTTACTTTGCATTTCTGATTATCAACAATTTTGATCAATTTATAAAATGGCTATTTGTAGTTTATATAATTTCTTAGAGAAATGCTTGCTCTTATCTCTCTCTCTTTCTTTTTTTTTTTTTTACAAATGCTTTATTAACTTCTGGTTTACATCATTCATTTCCACCAGATTTTGAATTACAATTTTTTCCCCCATTTTTTCCCTACCCATCACCCCACAATAGCAGGCCTACTAGATATCCCCTCCTCCAATCTGCTCTCTCCCATATCTTCTCCCATACCCCCTTCGACTTTGCCATTAGGGCAAGGTGAATCTCTGAGCCCCAATGCCTGGACATCTTATGAAACATTTAATTTTAAAACTTCGATTTTCAGATCCATTCCCTTCCTCCCTTGTCACCCACTCCCTCTGAGAAGATAAGCAATTCAGTATGTGTTGTATATGTATAGCTATGCAAAACATTACCATAGTAGATATATTGTAAAAGACTGCTTATATTTCCCTCCCACCCACCTCACCTCCCACCTGGTCCATTCCCTACTTTGATCCTGTCCCTCTTCGAAAGTGGGTACTTCCAACCTCCCCTCCCCGTAGAATGCCCTCCCCTCCACCATTCCTCCTCTCATCCCCCTTTCCCCTACTTTCCTGCAGGGTGAGATATCCCATTTAGTATGTATGTGATTCTCTCCTTGAGCCAACTTTAATGAGAATATGGTTTTGCCTTTTTGCCTTCCTGTTCTTCCCCTCCCCTGCAACTACTTCCCCTTGTCTCTTCTACATGAGATAGTTTGCCCTACCCTGTCTCTCTCCATCTCCTCTTGCCACTTTCCTCTCTCACCTCTTAACTTCACCCCTTAAGAATCATCCCTTACCAACAAATTCAACCTGTGCCCTCTGTCCATGAATACCTGTAAACATATGCCCACATACCCTTCTTCAATTATTTTCATAATGAGAAAGGTTTCATCAGACACAGTTATTGTTTTTCCATGTAGAAATGTAAATAGTTCAACTTTGATAAGTTCCTTTTGATTTCTTTTCCTTGATTACCTTCTCAAGCATCTCTTGCTTCTTGTGTCTGAATGTCAAATTTTCTATTCAACTCTGGTCTTTTCCTCAAGAATGCTTGAAAGCCCTCTATTCCACTGAATGACCATATTTTCCCCTGAAATAAGATACTCAATTTTGCTGGGTAGGTGACCCTTGGCTTCAATCCCAGCTCTTTTGCCCTCTGGAATATCATATTCCATGCCCTTCGATCCCTCAGTGTAGAAGCTGCCAGGTCCTGTGCTATTCTGATTGGGTTTCCACAATATTGAAATTGTTTCTTCCTGGCTGCTTGTAGTATTTTCTTCTTGATCTGGGGATTCTGGAACCTGGCTATAATATTCCTAGGAGTTTTCTTTTTGGGATCTTTTTCAGGAGGTGATCTGTGGATTCTTTCAACCTCTATTTCCCCCTCTGGGTCTAAAACATCAGGGCAATTTTCCTTGAGAATTTCTTTAAGGATGATTTCTAGGTTCTTTCTTTGATCATGGCTTTCAGGTAGTCCAATAATTTTTAAATTGTCTCTCCTGGATCTATTTTCCAGGTCAGTGGTCTTTCCCATGAGATATTTCACATTGCCTTCTATTCTTTCATTTGTTTGGATCTGCTTAACAGCATCTTGATTTCTCATAAAGTCATTAGCTTCCATTTGCTCCAGTCTAACTCTGAAGGAATGAATCTCCTCAGTGAGCTTTTGAGATTCTTTTTCCATCTGGCAAATTTGGCTTTTTAAGGCATTCTTCTCCTCATTGCCTTTCTGAGCCTCTTTTGCCATTTGAGTTAATCTATTTTTTAAGGTGTTATTTTCCTCAGTCAGGCTGTTGACTGTCATTTCATACTTTTTCTTGCATCTTTATCATTTCTCTTCCTAATTTTCCCCCCACTTCACTTATCTGCTTCTTAAGGTCCTCTATGGCCTGTAGCCAGCTTGTATTTTCATTTGGGGCTTTTGGTGCAGAAGTTCTGACCTCACAGTCCTCCTCCATGCTTTGATCCTCTTTGCCCCTAAAATAGGAATCCAATGTTGGATTTTTCTGTTTATTTTGTTTCTTTTGCCTAGGCATGTTGCCACTTAATTACTTGATTTGGGGGCTTGTTGCCACAGTAGGACTCTGCCACCAGACAGGAGAGCTTCCATCCCAAACGTGGGGTCTTCACAACTTCCGCAGGTTGGGTGGCCTCTGTAAAGCCTCCACCTGCTCTGGCAAGCTGGATACCCACCCCAAACCTCCACCCCAGACCACAATCCAGATCCAGGCAGTTTAAAGCAAGAGCGATTAACCCCCAGACTGATTGCTGGATCTCCCTACAGTACGCAGACCAGGAGCTAGAGCCACTACTGACGCTGCAAAATGGCTTCTGTGCAGCTGTTTCTTCAGCAGCTTTTCGCCCCCAGGGGAGGAAGCCACACGTTCCCCAAATACTGGTCCCAAAGTCCATAGGGCACTAACCTCTCACTTTGTCCTAGGCTTATCTGTGCTGATAATTCTGGAATCGCCACAGCTGCTGGTGTTCTGGGCTAAAACCTCGGCTCACACGGGCCTGGGCTCAGCTCCCAGAGTGCTGCGCTGTTGGTTCCCAGTGCGCTGTGCTGCCTGCTCTCAGAGCGCTGCCCTCGCAGCTCCCTGCAGGGCTGCTGGGCTGTCCTCAGCAGGAGGTTAGCTTCTCTATGTCGTTCTGTGGGTTCTGGGGCTCCAGAAGTTGTTCAGATTCCCCTTTTACATTGTTTGGAAGTTGTGTGGAGCAGAGCACCTTGGAAGTGCTGTTTCTACTCCGCCATCTTGGCTCCGCCCCCTTGGCTCTGTCCCCTTGAAAACCTTGCTCTTATCTCTCTCTTTTTTCTCTTTGCTGTTTTTGGAGGGCAATTGGAGTTAAATAACTTGCCCAAGGTCACACGGCTAGGTTTTTATTTGTGTGTGCATTAAGTGTCTGAGGCCGGATCCGAACTCAGGTCCTTCTGACTCCAGGGCTGACGCTCTACTCACTGTGCCACCTAGCCGTCCCTGCTCTTATCTCTTAACCACTTAGTTGTTGAGATAGTTCTTAATCTCAATTTGTGTTCCATGTAAATTTTATGTGTTGGATTTTTATCAGAGATGTTTTGGGCAAATACTTTTTCTGAGTCTATATGTTTTCCTTTTCTAGCTTCATTAACCTATTTGTGCAACATTTTTGCTTTGTCTTTTATAATATTCCCTATATCATGGTTGATTGTAAATTCATCCTTTATCCACAATGCAAGAGATATATCAAGTTTCCTCTAATTTTCTAAATTGTATAACTTTTTATATTTAGCTCATTTATTTGTTTGGAATTTTTTTTGGTATATGGTATATGGTTTTGGTTTAGATCTCTTTTCTGCCAAACCATTTCCATTTTTCCCCCAGCCTGAAGTAAGGGCCAAGTTGAAATTAGTGATATAGTTTTTTTCATGATCCAAGTTGGCATCATTTATAACTTTCTTTAGCACTGTTCAGCAGCTTAGGGAAAGAAAGAGGAAAAAGCAAGTGATTCAGGATTGAAAATGGCAGGACATGAATAGTCAAAGTAACAAGGGAAAGGAATTGAAAGGTGGCAGACAATGAATCAGGTAAGAAGGTCAAGAGAAGAGAGTGATACTACAAGAGGGAAGATGGACTGGAGATCAGAGAGAGATGGGACTGTGGATTATGGGATACAAAGATGTACCAGAGGAATGAGGCTGAAGAAGAGATGGAAAGATGAAAGAGGGAATTTTAGAGTTCAAAACATGCTGGTGGCACAGTTTGGGGGAATGGTTAGTGCTAAGATGTGACTATTGATATGGTGACTGACATAGAATAAAAACAGTTATCATAGGAGTTGAGATTGAACTGGGAAACCAAGGTGTTTGAAGGGCCACCAGTATGAAGAATCAAGTCCCTAAGAATGAAGGAAAGAGTTGGGGTGGAAAAAGACTGTAAGTCAGATGCTAAATTCCTTGAGATGGAGGGTCTGGAAGTGGCAGTAGTTTCCTAGTTTCTCTTCCAGGCCCAGTGTGTGTTGGTTGGGGGTGGAGCTGGGGAGGAAGGCAGAGTGGAGACATGAGAGCAGTCAGAGCTCCTAAAGTTGCAAGGAATGAGATATGCTCCGTGAGTTTAACAAGATGGAAAGAGTATGAAAAGGACAGAGTTCAAGGATGAAAGGGATTCTGTCAATAATTGGGGAAGGGTGTTTCCAAAGGACATGAATGAAAGAGAGATCAAAAGAGAATATGGATGGGCTGAACCAGATAGGGCTGGAATTTGGGAAGAGGTAGCAAAAGATGTGATTTTCCTTCTTGGCAAATAATTCTGAATCACAAGAGCTAGGGGATCAAGAAGTTCTCTGCTCACCATAGAACTAGGAAGTCTAATTGATCAAACAACTCATTTGGTCAATGAAAGATAGGGTAGTCTATGGCAATAGCAGCTGGGAAGGCCAGTGGTACTAATTCTAGGCAATGTAGGGCAAGGGCAGTTACTTTACTTTCCATTCCATTCCATCTTTATCTTGTGAAGGCTTAGAAATAGAAACTGATAGGGGGGCATAGGGAAGAAAATATGGTGAAATAGACCTTTAGTCTGAGGTAACAAGTGATAGAGGCAGTTGGTTTTTTCTTTTCTTTTCCCCATCCTGCTTCAAAAGATTGAAGGAAGGAAAAAATGTAAGAGAAAGGATGGGAAGAAATACCAATAAGCCATTGGAACCTCTAAAATAGGATGATGACTAGAGTGAAGGAAGAGAGAATTGGATCATAGGATCACATGTTCAGTGTTCCTAGGAACTTTAGGGGCCATCTAGGCCAACCCTCTAATTTTACAGATGAAAAAACTGAGACCCAACATCACACCGGGATTTGAACTTGGGTGGTGTTTTCATCACTTTTGTGGGTTGAAGGTAGGGGTTTCAGAATCAATTCATCAATTAATAAGTATTTATTAAATGCCAGGAACTCTGTTAGGTACTCTGGATATAAATACAAATTATAAAACCATTCATTTTCTCACAAAGCTTCCACTCTGGTGCAACAAGGGAGAGACAACATGTACATATATAAGTATATACAGAATAAATATAAAGAGAATAAATACAAGTTAGAGAAAGAAGGATATTAACAGTTGACAACTCAGGAAAGGCTCACATGGAAGATAAAGTTTGAACTGTGTACTGAAGAAAGAGAGGGTTCTATGACCTAGAGGTGAGAAAGGAGTGCATTCTACTCATGTAGAACACTAGAGGATGAAGAGCCATATATGAGAAGCAGAGAGAAAGCTAGATTGTCTGGAGCCTAGAGTATAGTATAATCAGAATAATGTACAGTGACGCTAAAAGATAAGTTAAGTCTAGGTTATGAAAGGCTTCAAAGGCTAAAGAGAGTTTATATTTTGTCCCAGAGGCAATAGGATATCATTGGAATTTATTAAATAATATATTGACATAGATAGGGGCTTAAGGGAAATCTTTTTGGAAGCAAGTTGTGTAGAAGTTATCACAGAATGGAGTGGGAAATTTGGTGGGGAGTCTTCAAGTTGAAGTAGAGAGGCCAATTGCTATTGTGATAATTCAGATGAAAGGTTAAGGATCTCAACTAAAGTAGTAGTTGTATGAATAGAGTGAAGAGGTTAGATACAGAAGATGTTGTGGAGATAGAAATAGCAAAATTTGCCAAATGATGGGATATGTTGGGTGAGACCAAGAAGGCATCAAGGTTATAGATCAAGGCAACCAATGTTATGGATCTAGTAAACTTGAAGAATAGTGATGCCTTCAACAGAGAGAGAAAGAAGTTTAGAAGAGGGTTGGATTTGAAGAGAAAGCTATATAAAACATTTTGTTTTAGATATGTCGAGTTTGAGCTGAATCTGGTTCACCCAGTTTTAAATGTCCAAATTGGTACAGTAGTTGATGATAGGAAACTGGAGCTCAGGGGAGATACTGAGTCTGGATATAGAGTTTTATGAGTCATTTTCATAGAGATGATAATTAGGCCCATGGGAGATTTATAAGGTCACCAAAAGAGAGTTGCAAAGGCATTAAAATGAGAGATGAAATGTTCTGTACTTAGAATAACAAATAATGCAACCTGGTTAGCACAAAGAGTATGTAAAGAAAACAAGGCATATTTATATAAAACAAACTAGGAACCAATGGAAGTATTGTGTAGAATATTTGGATAAAGATCAAGGGATGTAGACATAGAAGGAGAAAATTATGAGTTTAGAAAGAGATCACAAGTTGTGCGAAGAAGTTTATTATAGTAGTAATAATGGATTTCAAATATTTGAACGGCTCCTGGAGCTCTCCTTTTGCTAAGAGTAGAGCAGCTAATGAATACTTGACTGGGTTTAATTTTATTCTTCAAAAGGCAGTGGAGTGAGGGGGATTGCTGTTCTAGACCTAATTTTCCATAACAAGGAGGAACTGGTTGTCAAGGAAGATATAATAAGGAAGAAATGACCATTTCATTTTAGGATTATTATTGATAAGGAGGGGAAAGCAGACATCTGTTGACATATACTTTTGATTTAGGAAGAGTAAATTTCAAAGATTTTAGGGAAAGGATAGATAAGATCCCTTGGCCTAAAATTTGCAGGTCAAACTGGCCTGAGAGGAAATTTTCACAAATACAATTTTGATAGCATGAACAAGAATTATTCCAATTAAAAAGAGGGGAGAGGAACATCTCTGAATTCACAGGGAACTAACTTTTCAACCAACTTAAATGTTTAAAAGATATTTAGTGAATCTGAAAGCAAAGAGAAGTAAGTGGGGATAAATACAAGAGTGGCATGGTTTCATAAAAGTTGTGTAGGAATTAAAATAAGCTGATGTGTCCATTCTGGATATTGAAGGTTGTGGATATCGTGGTGTTGCTATAGCCAAAAGTCATGCACATTGATTTGTGAAGCTCTTTGAAAATAATGAGTCTACCAAGAACTCAGAATACATTACAAGTGAAAAAGTGATTTGAACAATTTGATGAATCGCAAGAAGATATACAATAGATTTGTTGATTTTACCCAGTTCATTGAAGAACCCCTAAAACTTGCCTTTGTCAAGATTCATATGAAATAAATAATACTGATGCTGATAATAGCATTGTTCTAACAGATTGTACAACAGGGTTTATCCACAATGGCACCAAGAATCCAGTGCGTCCAGTGATGGGCAGGTTTTGCAGGAGAAGAAAGAAAGAAAGTAGGGACTCCTGTTGCTCAGCTTATAGTGTTTTCTGAATCCACAGAGGTTCTTTTTGTTCCTATAAATGGTAGAACTCCACTTGAAGAATCTATTTCCAAAGAGAAGATATGCCACAAAAGGAGGTCTTCTGATACTGAAGAAAAACATGTAAAGGAACAGTTTTATTTGAAAATGTTTAGGAGGATGGGCCTCCATCTGCTACTGAGAGATCAGCTGCAGGCATAGTTATTAACTTGCTATCTGATTCCTCTACTATCTTTAAAGATTTATGCATCAACGTAAAAGACACTACTAGGAAGGAGAACATAATATACGAGTAAACTTTTTTATGGTGGGAGAAGACTGTAAAAAAAAAAAGTTATTCAAGAGCAGAGACTATTTGTACTCTTAGAAGAAAGTGAAAAGGAAAAATGAAAAGTTTTAGAAAGAGAAAAAGATGTCTTCCTTAGGATTTCAGTCATTGTTTGCAATCGTCAAGATGAATTCAAAGTGAATTTTTCTCCAAAGGAAACAAGGATCATATGCAACAAAACATAGCAGAAAAATCTCAAGTTACCTCTCAGAATAAAAGAAAAACCAGGTACCTCAAAAGGCAAAATGAAAACTGTCAGTTCCATTCCAAAAGAAGAGAAAACAGAAAATTGGAATTCCTACCCAGAGCCACATTCCCAACATAGATCTAGAAAAGGATGTCTCTTCACCTTCTGTTCCCCTTTAAAGAAGCTCTTGAATGACAAGAGAGTACTTATAGACATGAATTTTGTTGCCAGAGGAACTCTGAGTCACCAGCCTAAAATACCAGTTATTTCTGAAAATATTTTGTATCAGAAAGTTGGGATCACTGTTCCAAAGAATAATCTTAACCTTATATGTGAAAGCCAGCTAGGATGTTGAAACTCTTCCCACATCAAGCCAAATGGCCAACTCCTCTCTCTGATTCCTTTTTTTTTTTTTGTCTTTTGGAGGGCAATTGGGGTTAAGTAACTTGCCCAAGGTCACACAGCTAGGTTTTTGTTTGTATGTGAATTAAGTGTCTGAGGCCGGATCCGAACTCAGGTCCTTCTGACTCTAGGGCCTACTCTCTACTCACTGCGCCACCTAGCCGCCCCCTCTGATTCCTTTTTAAAATAAAATCTACCCCAGCTACTGTCTTCATTACTAGCATTAAGCTGTCAGGATCATGCAATCATTTTATTGATTCCTCAGTTACTGGGGTCCAAAGGTTCTGGAATACTCAAAAACACCATTCAGGCTAGAATTTAAAAATGAACCAGGGAGATCAGATTAAAGACACGTTGTTATAGATGGGACAATATTACAATTACCCACGGTCTGCACAAGTTCTTTTACTGTTGTGGGATTGCAATAGCCATTGAATACTTTTGGAAACTTGGCAACAGAAACATTAGATATTTATCCTTCAGTGGAGAACAAGGCATGATCCTTGCAACAATTGAAATTAGGGTAAACTAAGAGATAAGGTTCCAAGCACAATCAATTTATTAGTTATACTAGCAGTAACTAATAAATTGGGTCAATGGTATGTCTCAGTGACCAAAGGCCCTGAGTAAGGGTGGACTGCATCTTTTATAAGAATTGGTAAGTTAACAGAGCAAAATCTTGAGCAACACAGAGGTATCTTGTTCTGATTGACTATTGATGACATAGTCAGAATTGTGATTATGTCATTTGAACTCTCTTCTGAAAACTTCTTAACCACAGTCAAGACATATGACTTGAATCACAAGACAAAGGTTCCCAGGCAGCAGAAGTAATCTTCAGGTAATGAGAATTGCTGTAATAGAAGTTCAGAGAGGGCTACTATCTCTGCTGTGAAGACTTGCTGAGCCCTTTTTAGGACTGTTCATCTACCTTTGGTGTCTACCTTTCACCTACCTCTCACCTGTGGTGCATGTACAGTGGCCACATTCCAATAAAACTGTCTTGGCAGATAGGCTAAACAAGGTTGAGGATAACCAACAACGGTGAGTTAGGGGGATGTCTACACCAAGCATGTGAAGACATCCCTCAATGGAATGGGTGGATGAGAACAATATGTTCCAATGGCCATGAAGGTGGCTGAAGTAGGTGCTGTGGAAGGCTTAGAGCTTGGTCAGACATCAAAGATGTCAAAGTCATCTGCTGCATCCTCGGCCACTGCCAATCATCTTGACTTTTATCCTATCTCTGGACTTCTATGACTCTGGAAGAGAGAGTGAGGCCGATGATTTTGTGCAACTCCAATTCATGTTCAAGTCAAGACATCACCCTGTGATGTTGTGATTTCATTGGTCCTCTTCAAAAAGGAAGGAAAAACAATAGTTTAAATTTATGAGATTTGACCTTTAGGTTCACCAAGTTTCTCTAGAAAGTAGGTGTAAAAGATTGAGGTAATTGCAAGACAAAAACTTGACCTTTAGACAAGTTTCTCTGAGATGTGGTTGGTGGGTGAAGTTTACAAGGGAAAAGAACATCAAAGGGAATATTAAATCTAGTTTGATTGTCTTAGCAAACTAGAATTAAAATCAATTTTCAATTTTACATTCTAACATCAAAGAGAAGCACTTTTTGACACAGTTCCAGGACCTCAGAATAGTATCTTTTAACCCTAATACAGATGGTCTTTGCAACAAAAATTGCTTCTCATGATGATAGGTTTCTGTTGTACCTAGCTGACAAAATTGATGGAATTATTGTAACTAATGATAATTTCAGAGAATTTGTGACTAAATCAGTATCTTGGAAAGAAATTATTTTTAAAAAGTTTAATTCAGTATACATTTGTTGGAGACATATTTATGGTTCTTGATGATCTTTTAGGAAGAAGTAAACCTAGATTAATTAAAATTCTTCCTTGGGGATTTTCTGCCTCCATCCAGAACTCTGCCAAGTGTAAGACTTCATTAAATTGTCTTTGGGATCCTTAACACTATGGTACCTATCACCATCTGACAACCCACATTCAGGGTACAGGGAGTTCTTCTAAGCAACTGTATTCCTCAGTAATCCAGCTTCCCAATCCTACAAAACCTAGCCAACATCCAACCAAGAATGATGATTCTATCACAGAGATTCCCAGAGGAAACCAAACATTTGAGGGAAGCCCTCATGAAGATATTCCTAGACTCTGAGCAAAGAATGAAAATTGTTCAGATGCTGGCAGCATATCCATATATGAGAGACCTGAATGTACTGTCAACTATGATATTAGATTAAGGGTACAATAAGGAAGTTTGCAATCACAATTGGTTGATAAAACCTTCAAGTAACATATTGTAGCAGCAAACACCCCAGCATCCCCAGAATGGCTGCCAACACAGGTTCTTAGATTTGCTTTTGTAAAGGAAAGCAACTCAAAATCAGTTAACAAGCTCACTTTAATCAATCAAACATATATCATTTACCTAGTTTGGGGGAAAAGGTCAGCACCCTGAACTTCAGCGTATACAGACAGATCAAGCAGACAGGCTTCCAAACTGTCCAACCATTATCAATACCAAAACACAGTTACCAGAGAGGGAAGCATCAACATCTGGGTTTTCAAAGCCAGGGGGCTCTCAACATCTGCCCAGAGTCTCATTTGGTCAAATCACACAACACTTCTCAAAGTGAGCCCCAAAGCAAAGCCTCATATCAGGGATTATATAGCCTTTTCCTGGGTCAGAGAATGGAACCACCCTCTTGACCCACTGCCCAATCACACAGCATCAAGGTGTGGTCATTCCTGAAAACCAAGCCTCCTGCCACAGGCTCCATGTGACCACATTCAGCCTATTAGGGGGCAGAGTATATTTTCAAATTAAAGAAGGTTCTCAGAGTCACTTAAGCCAATTAAAGGGCCTAGGGGCAGGGAAGATCTTCAAATCTGCATTTCCATTATACATATGCACTTGTTGGGATTTAAAATAATCAGTTTGCCATTATAAACCCTATTTGATCAAAACAGTATCAAATGTTTTGTATAAAAGATCTGTTTTCAAAACTGGCCTGTATATAGCATGTGTGTGCGCGCTTATTGTGGAATTGCTCCTGAGATTGATATATCTGTTTTATATGAGTTACCTTACCAGGTAGATATACTGGACCCAGAGTAAGCCTGGTTGCTGAAAGGACACAACAGCCTGCAGTGAGCCAAAGTCTTGCTCGCTCCCAGATATATTTGTTGGTGTTTGCTAGCTGATCTTTCTGAGCTGTGCCTCCCCCCTCCCCAACTCCCCACAAACTGGCCCAAACCAGCATTGCAGTCAACCATTCATGCAAAACATCCTCCTTCTAGGTCTACCTCTTCCTAGAAAAAATTGTCCATTCTTTTTTCCCACCCCTCCCTTAATCTCCCCTTTGTGATTTACAAGCATAAATCTCCCCTGTGTCTATTGGGATAGGGGTTGTTTTGTATCTTTTATTGGGGTGGGGGAAAGCTCAGTACTAGTGTCTGATTTTCCTTCTAATAAAATTTTTCTTCTTTTAACCCAGCTTGGACTCCTTTGTATTTTGAGGGGTGGGTTTCATCGAATTGACATGTCTAGTGTCAGAACTGGGATTCATCAGGGTGAGGGGTTTTTCGTGACCACTTTAGGGGAGGGGGTTGGGGGGTGATACAGGTGCTTTGGCATCAGCGCTGACCCTTTGGTCCAACCTGCCATCTCCTCCTGGAGGGTCTGGTAAGTGACTCCCTGTTTGAATCCTGAACTCTAGTCTCTTTTGATTGAGTTCATTTATTAGGAAGAAAAGGGATTTACATACCTCAGGGGGGCCAAGGTGGGTAAAGGCCTGGAAGGGGAGCAATAATCAACAACTGAGACTGAAAGGTCTCAGAGGTTCATGGCCACAAGTTGAGACCATGGCATGGGCTCCACAGGGTGGTCACCCCAGAGTACCCTGCTGGCAGGGAACCAGTGAAGACCATATAGGCAGGGACTGGTGAAAACCTGTAGGTTGGGAATGAAGAGCCCCAGGTTTTATAATTTAGTCAGGAACTGATTTTCAGAAAGTCCCAGTTTTTAATTCAGATAGTCCACATTATCTGGTAAAAAAAAAAAAAATGGAACAAATTCCAAAATAAAGTAAGATCTTGGCCAAGTTCCCACTGGTAACCAAACTTCCCAAGACACCAAAGCAACCTCCTATCCCAAAGGGACAGTGACTGGCTATATATTTCTACATTATAGGCCCAAAACATGAATATATTTAACTGTCAGAAATTGACCTAAGAAGACCCCTATCTTCATTAGCCAATGTGAGATTCTTTTGATTGGGATAAAATTGCCTTACCTTACATTACCTTAAGAAATGTTTTGATGAAGGTGGCAAGAAAATGAAATATCCCAAGTAGGATGCTTTTAATAAATGGCTACTTAAAGCTACCAAATGAGAAACCTCTTGTGAATTGGATTCCTTTAAAAAAGACCTTAGAATTAAAATGAACTGGGAAAGGGCAGAAGAGATTTGCACCCTCCAGAATTGTACTGCTCAATTAAAACAGTAAGTTTCAATTGTACTGTCAGAATTGTACTACTCAATTAAAATAGCAAGTCAGGGATTTGTGTCCATGTAAGACCAAGTCACCTCTCCCAGAAAAGATTTATCCACCCCTCCCTGAGAAAGAGTTACTCTCTTCCCTGTCAGGATGAGGAAGGGAAGGTGATAGCTCCAATGCAACAATTCTCTTTTAAAATCTAGGATGAGCCAGGGGGTCAATACTCTGACTTAATTCTCTAAATTGAATTATATGACTTCTGACCTAACTTTGTAAGAGATTTAACTGGTAATTTGTGTTGGTTCTAATTTGGCTCAACATTATTACAAATTAAGGAAATTAAGACTAGTCATTGAAAAATCTTACTCTGATCAGATGAACTTTTGGTTTTGCTGGGCAGCTTTAAGTTATAGTCTCTGCCTATTTCCTCCTTAAAGGGGTTCCTTCTTTATATTCTATGTGTCTGTCTTATCATTTTGTCTGTGCTTGTGCTTTGTTAAATGTAGGAAAATGTATTGTGTTGTATTTGTGTTGTTTGTAGATTCTATTACCCTAAAAAAAAAATACAGCCAGCCAGAAAAATTACTAAGATCTATAGCCAAAGAGTTAAGAACACTGGGAAAGATTAATGAACTTTCATACTTGAAGCAATCATCACAGTAAGCAGTCCTAACTCCCACTTTAGGCTTTCCATGGGAGATTAGATTATAAGGAAAGAGAAAAAAGAAAAAAAAAGACAACCCTGCAAAACAGTTTTTTCTGTCATTGCAACATTGACCACGTTGGAATTACAGAAATAAAGTCAATAAATCATAGTTTGTATAACTCCTAAAAATATCTTTGTAGATTTTGGAGGTCTGGAGATTAATCATTAAGGAGTTTGGAGATTTATCACTTTTTTAAAATTTAAAATTTTTTAAAAAAATTTTCATTTAAAGTTTTGAGTTCCAAATTCTACCTCTTTCTCCTTTCCCCCATTCCTTAGATGGTAAGCAATCAGATATAGTTTAGATCTGTGCAATTGTGTAGAACATTTCCATATTTGTCATTTTATACAAGGAGATTCAAAAGAAAGAAAATGAAAGTGAGAAATAGCATGCTTCAATCTGTATTCAGTCATTATCAGTTCTTTCTCTGGAGGTGGGGTAGTATGCTTCATCATTAGTCCTTTGGGATTGTCTTGGGTCATTGTTTTGCTGAGAATAGCTAAGTCATTAACAATTCTTCATTGAACAATATTGCTATTACTGTTCACAACGTTCTCCTGATTCTGTTCACTTCACTATGTAGCAGTTCATGTAAGCTTTTCCAGTTTTTTCTGAAATCATTGTATGTATTTCCAGAGTATCAAAGGAACTAATAAAAAAAAATGTGAAGGAAGATTTAGCAGTACCAGATCTTAAACCCTATTATAAGGTAGTAATTATCAAAACTATCTGATACTGGCTAAGAAATACCAAAGTAGCTTTTTTTTTTTTAAAGATTCTTATATCAGGTACATGATTTAGGTAAGGATAGAAACAGCAAATGGTATATTCTCTGAAGTTTCCATATTGGAGAACCAAATTTAAGTGATCATACTAAATTGTATTAAGTCTTGTTACTAGCAGAATTATCTAGGATTTGGAATGAGAAAAGCAGTGCCCTCTTCAGAGCTGTCCTGAGAATAAAGCTTATTGTCCAGGAGAAGATATCTAGGGACCAGATGACTACATGAGACATTTGGGACTCAAAATGTGCTGATTAAATGGACATTGAGAATGGGTTACTAGGATAAAAGGAAACTTGATCTTGGTTAATATTAGTGACAATTATTATATTGCTGTGGTCTTTTGTTTCATGATATTTATGTTTAAATTTTCTTGGTTGCCTTGGTGACATGTAAATTTCCCTTCTCAACACTAGGCCAAACTACTCTAAGTAGTTTGTTCTGTAACCTGATATTAATGAAATCTAACTTTTTTCCCCCCAAATTTTATTTTAGACTCAATCAAGCACCAGAACACAAAATAGAAAAAAGAAACAAAAACATATCATAAACTTAAATACATAGTTAGAATGAAAAAAAGTATGCTGTGTATATCACAGAACATAAGATAAAAATTCAAACTATGTAACAATAAATTTTCATTTCAAGAAAGTCTGTATGATAAATAATACTCATTGTGTTGAGAATTGTCTATCTTTTCTTTGCTTCCTTGTGAGTTTTCTTTTGTTCTCCACTGTGCATTTTTTACTTTATTCTTTTTTTCCCTCCCCCCCAACTTTCCCTACAATAAAGTTTAGATATACTTCTCTATAGCTATATATATATATATAAATATATACATATATACATATACTTTCCCAAATCTATTCTACTCCTAATCTATGTTTTTTATTTATGACCATATTGCTTGTTTCCTATCCCTCCTGCCTCCTCTAGTTTACTTCTACCCACTACCTTGCCCTCCTATAACTTACCTACCCCACTCCAAGGATCCCTCCTCTATCCTTCCATTCTGATAAATCTAAAAACCCTTCTATACCCCTATTTTACCTATTCCCTCACCTTCCCCTCTAAAGATCCCTCCCTTGTCCTCTCCACCCCCCCTATGCCCCTACTATTTTATTTCTTCTGAATTTAGAAGACTTTTGTACTCTTCTAAATATATATGTATTGTTCCTTCTTAAGCCCATTCCCAATGAAAGCAGGTTACCAGAACTACCAGCCCTCCTCCCTCATCTAATTCCTCTGCATCAATTCTTCCTTTTGCACCTCAGATAATTTCTCTTTTAAGCTGTTCCTAAGTGGTTTTACTTTTAAAATTCATATAATTCTCCCAATCTTTCTTATAAACTACCCAATTATTAATGAGAATCTTAGACATACATTTTACATTTTACATATATAAAAAGTAAACAGTCTGTCCTTATGGATCCCTTATAATCAGTCTTTGTTATGTGCTTTATATTTCTTTTGGTTTTTATATGTTGAATCTTCTGTCAAGTTCAGGATTTTTTTTAACAGAGTCTTGAAAATCTGAGAGTTGATCAAATGTCCATTTTTTTCCCATTCAGGATAATATTTAACTTTGCAGGGTATGATATTTTTGACTGGAGCCCCAGTTCTTTTGCTCTTTGATATGTTGTGTTCCAAGACCTATGGTCCTTTAATGTCTCTAATGCTAGATCTTGTGTAATTCTAATTGTGGCACCATCATATTTAAATTGTTTTAATCTTGATGCTTTTAATGGTTTTTCCTTGGGCTGGGGATTTCAGAATTTGACTATGATATTCCTATGAGTTTTACTCATACGATCTCTTTTAAGTGGTGATCAATGGATGTTTTCTATTCTACTTTCCTCTCTTGTTCTAATGCTGTAGGACAATTTTCTTTGATTATTTCTTCTATTATTGTATCAAGATTATTTTTTTGATTGTAACTTTCAGTTAGTCCAATTATTTTTATATTTCTCTTCTTGATCTATTCTCCAAATCTGTTGTTTTCTTATAAGATGTTTTGCTTCCTCTTCTATTTTTTCATTGTTCATATTTTGTTTAGTCATTTCCTGATCTCTTTATAATTTCACTGGTTTCACTTTGCCCAATTCTGACTTTCAAGGTGTCATTTTCTTCCTTAAGGTTCTAGATCTCCTTTTCTAATTGGTTGACTTCTCTTTCATACCCTTCTTGTTTTTCTTGGATTATTGTTATTATTATTATTATTATTTTTTAGTTTTTGCTCAATCTCTGTCTTTTGATTTTTGAAGTCTTTTTAAAGATCTTCTATGAATTCTTTTTGGCCAGGTGTCCATTTGACATTACTCTTTGGGGGTTTCTTTACCTCAATATCCTCCTCTGAAGATGAACCCTGGTCATCTCTATTCCTATTCTATGGGTTTCTATGGTTGTATTCTTCCTCCTTTGCCTGTGCATTTTTTTTTGTGGTGATAGCTTAGTTGTTTGTAGTCTCTAGTCCTGGGGTATGGGAAATGGTGCCTCTTGCCCCAGATCTTTAGTTCTTACCTCTAGCCTGAAACCAAAGCCAAACTTCCAGCCTCCTGTAAGTGCCTACAGCCAGGGGCTTCCTGCCCCACTACTTCTGTATTCATGTGCTGATTCCTTCTTGCCCCCACTGTAGCAGCACAGCTGGGTCTGGCATTCTTTGTCAGCAGAGATTTCCTCCATTTTCCTGGGCTCAGACACCCAACTCCCCTCACTATCCCTAGTGTAAAAATTCTGGTGGCTGGGATGAGGAAGCCTCCCCAACCAACTAACCTGAGTGTTTGTTGCTTGCTGTTAAAACAGAACCTAGCCCGGAGGTGTTCATTCTTTACAGGGACCAAACCTCATCCTGGGATTTTTCTTCTGATCTTCTCAAATTGTCCCAGCAGGACCCTGTTATGCCATTGCCACATTCTTATTTATCTCCGCCCACACTTTGTTCACCCTAAGGTGCTATTTAACTCTTTTGTGGGGGAAAATCTTTAGAGCTTGGAATTTTCTGACCTCTGCCATCTTTCCAGAATCCTCTCTAAAATCTAATAAATTATGATAATGAAATTATGAAAAACTTTATTGCATTATTTGAACCTAGCTCCGTGTGGCTAGGAAACAACCATCTCTACCTGCTATTTATAGACCTGTACAGTCAGATCCAAAGATGCAAGGAGTTTTCTTACAATTGTACATCTCAGCAACCCATATGTCTTATCTGAAAACTGGCCCCATACTAATCAATCAATCATTGTTTTGAAGGGCCCATACCAGGTCCTTCTGACTCCTCCCACAGCTGCCAATTTTGAGGGAGTGGACTCCTGGATCATCTGAAGAAGGCTTCAGTTCCCAAGTGGACTGCCACATCTGGTGAGGACCTCAAGGTCCACTTCAAGTGGGCCCTGAAGCAGAAGATCTCTAGAGGTGACTGCTCCCCCCAAGACTCTGGACATGGGCTGAGTACCAAACAGTCACTTTATTTGGGGTTTTCTTTTGTTCCTAATTTTTATTGATTGTTTGTGTTTCATCATTTTATTGTCTTGGCTCCCTCCCCTTTTTTTCTTCCTTTCTGCCTTCCTCATTGTTAAGGCAGGGAAGGGAACCCAGCACCCCCTCAAGAGTCCACTTCAAGCCCTAGCAAAAACTGGCAGCCTCTCATCTTGCTAGATTTGTGCAAGGGGAAACCACGCAGGTTAGCAAAAGATCATGTCTCCTTGGTCAGCAGTGGGTCTGAGGCCACCTTGACCAAAAGGGGGGAATGTGAATTGACCCTGAGTTTATCTTATATGAGTTACCTTACCAGGCAGATGCATTAGACATAGAGTAAACCTGTTTGCTGAAAGGAGTCAATCAGGAACCTGTTAACTCCCACGCACCTGGATTTCACTTGGCTGACTTTGCTGAGCTATGCCCTGCTCCCTCAAACTGACCCAAACCAACCTTGTGGTCAACTGTTCATGCAAAATCCTGCTTCTATGTCCACCTCTTCCTAGGAAAGATTGTCCATTCTTTTGCCCAACTCCTCCCTGAAGCTCCCCTCCTGGTCTAGGGACTCCTTTGTATCTTGCAGACTGGTGGTGATGGGGGGGGGGGGGGGGCGGCGGGTAGATGTTGGCACTAGTGTCTGATTTTCCTCCTAATAAACCTTTTCTGCTTTCAACCCAGCTTGGACTCCTCTGCATTTTGAGAGGTGGCCTTCACCTGGTTGATAATATATACATATAAATAAATTATGCTGCTATATATACATATAAATAAATTATGCTGCTATAGTCAATATTAATACTTTCTGTAAAAGGAAAACCTACATTTTTCTGCCTGTTTAGACCTGTTCCATAGCTTCATTTATTCATAGTTTCATTTTTCTAGTGTATTAATATTTTTATGTATTTAAAAATATTTTCCTTAAAAACAAAAATGTTGGTGAAATGTTATGTTAGATTTTATAAAATAAAACTAGTTTTCTTAAGGGAAAAAAGTGCTTAATAGGGATTTGAAACCCAAGATAAAGAATAGTAAGACCCCTGTATTCTATCACTGAGTTCAAGTTATCAGGTCCACGTGAACTCTATATGTTCTAGGGTACTCAAAGAATTTGTGGGAGTGATTCTTTTTTTTTTTTTTTTGGAGGAGAGAAGGCTAGGCAATTGGGGTTAGGTGATTTGCCCAAGGTCACACAGCTAGTAAGTGTGTCAAGTGTCTGAGTCCAGATTTGAATTCAGGTCCTCCCGACTCCAGGGCCAGTGCTCTAATTCACTGCATCTCATAGCTCCCCTACCCCCCTCCTACCCACCCCCGCGCCCCCGTATGATTCTTTAACTTTGATTCTTTAATTCTTTAACCATGATTCTAAAAATCATGGTGAATGGGAAAGCTGTCATAGGACTTGAGATAGGAAAATATTGTCCCAATTTTAAGAAAAGGTAAGAGGGTGGACTCTTCAAACTATAAGCCAGTGAGATTGACTTTGATTACAGGTAAAATTCTAAAATGGATTATTAAGTGGATGACTTATGAACACTTACAAAGGGAAGTAGTGATCATTAAGAGACATCACTGCCTGATCAAGAACAAGTCATGCCAGATTAGCCTCATTTCATTATTTTTAAAACAGGGAGTGGTAGGCCACATACAACCCTGTGCTCATTACCTGGGTGTGAGTTGACACTATGACATAGATGAATTTCCTGGGGAAGTTCCTAGGCTATGTTGAAAATAGAGTTACAAGCCTCATGAGAATTAGGGGGTGCTGCTGAACAGCCGTCCTTGCCACATATGCAGTTAAAGCAGAAGAGTTTCTTTGTTTTAGACATAATTTCTCCAGTGACATGATCCCTGGCATTCTCAGTAGCATAGCAAAGGCAACCACCTAGGAAGCTTCCAGATTCCTCAGACCTGTCAGATTGTCCACTATTCACTGGGTTGCACTATCACCACTCAAACATCTTCAAGGAGACAAAAGGAAGGTCTTGGCACTCAACCAAACAGAATCAGAACTATCAACATATGTTTTTGTCCTGGGTTTAATAACTATATCCTTATAAGCTAAGCAAATGTCTTTATACCCACTTGCCTCTTTTGGAATAGTCACACCATTCAAATACCTGCCAATAACAATCCTATGACACAAGGCTACCAGACGGGAAGATCAGGGGAATGCATTTTGGCAACTCGTTTGACCAAGTCATGATATCCTTGTGGACAAAATGAAGAGATTTAGCCTGGATGATAATACATCCAAACAGGGAAATGACTGGAGTAAGAGGAATAATTAATAGATCAGCTTAACCCTGGAGGGAGGTCTTCAAGTAGAATGCCCTAGGAATCTGTTCTTGGTTCTGTTCAGTTCAGCATTTTTTTTTTTTAAAGCAATTGGGGTTAAGTAACTTGCTCAAGGTTACACGGCTAGTCATTTGATTTATGCGTGGGTGCTCATTTTCTGAGGCCGGATCTGATCTCGGGTCATCCAAACTCCGAGGCCAGCGCTCTTACTCACTGCGGCCACCCGCCCCTTTAGGGCAATTGGGGTTAAGTAACTTGCCCAAGGTTACACGGCTAGGTTTTTGTTTGTGTGGATTAAGTGTCTGAGGCCGGCTCCGAACTCAGGTCCTTCTGATTCCAGGGCCGGCGCTCTATTCACTGCGCCACCTAGCCGCCCCTCAGCATTTTTTTTAATGCGGATGGGAGAGATTTCTTTGGTATAGAGGACCACCTAAGAGAAATCACCCTTTAATAATGCAGATTTGAAAGTGCTTTGTAATTTACAGTTCTAAAGAATTTCCTAGGAGTACTGAAATATCTGTTCTACATTTTATCAATGTCTTAGATCTGAGGTGTCAAACTCTCTGTCCATAAACTGCCAGCAAAACTGTTGAACCAGATTAAAATGTAATTGGGAAATGTTTAACAAAACAAATTAAAACATAATAGAGCATAGATAATGTTAATTATCTATTAACCTGCTGGGTTAACCTCGGGTCTGCTGCTGAGGTTTGTTTCTAGTTGAGCTTGACAAGATAACTCAGATTATCAAATGAAGTAATATTTGTAAAAGTGCTTACCACAAGCTGCCTAGCAAAGTAGTAGGTGCTTTAAAAAAAATTTGGGGGCGGCTAGGTGGCGCAGTGAGTAAGAGTGCTGGCCTTGGAGTTGGGATGACCCCAGATCGAATCCGGCCTCAGAAAATGAGCACCCACGCATAAATCATGACTAGCCGTGTAACCTTGGGCAAGTTACTTAACCCCAATTGCTTAAAAAAAAAAAGATAAAAAAAATTGCTCTCTTCTTCCCCTCCCTAGATGAAGGCATAGATTGAATACTTGGTCAATCTGCAGATGACACAGAGCTAGGTGAAATAGTTAGTATGGTTGAGCAAGAGTCAGTATTCAAAAAAATCCAGACATTTTAGAACTCTGGGCCAAATCTAATAAGATTACCTTTGATAGGGATAAATAAGAAATCTACATTGGGGATAAAAAGGAAGCTGTGAAACAGATATAGGTGAGAGTTGTGTCTCACAGGTAATGTGAGAAATATTTGGGGATTTCAAATTCAGTATGAATCAACATGATGATATGACTAATAAAAATTCCTTAAGCTAAATGGGGAAGCTAGGTGGCACAGTGGATAGAGCATGGGACCTGGAGTAAGGAAGACTCATCTTCCTGATTTCAAATCTGGCCTTGGACACTTGCTAGCTATGTGACCCTGGGGAAGTCACTTAACCCTGCTTGCCTCATTTTCCTCATCTATAAAATGAGCTGGAGAAGGAAATGGCAAACTACTCCAGTATCTTTGCCAAGAAAACCCCAAATTGGGTCATGAAGAGTAGGACACAACTAAAAATGATTGAATTGAAAGCTAAATGAAAAGAAATGTAACCTCCAGATAGAGTAAAACAATTAATTCCATATTTCTAATGAGGGCATTACTAACTTCTTAGTGCCCAGGCTCACAAACCAGCTGTTATCCACAACTCCTCACTCTCTCACCTGCCATATCCAATCTGTTTTCAAGGTCTGTCAATTCTTCCTTCATAGTCTCTCTTGAAGACACCCTCTTCTCTCCTCTGACACTGCCACCTCTCTGGTGCAGAGCCTTCTCACCTTATGCCTGGACTATTGGCAATAGCCAACTGTTGAGTCCGCCTTCCTTAAGTGTCTCCCTCCCTCCAATTCATTCTCCATTTGGTTCCCAATCACTTCCAGGATCAAATGCAAAACCCTTGTAACAAATAAGTATAATCGAGTATAACAAATTTCCTAATTGGCCATATCCAAAAACGTTTGGCACATTTTGCATTTTCACCCATTACTTCTCAAAGGGTAGCATTCTTTATTACTGGTCCTTTGGAATCACGATTCATCATTGTGTTGATCACAATTAAGATTTCTTAAGTATTTCAAAATAGGGTTTACAGTGTTGCAAAGCAATATTTCATCTTTTCTTATTGCATAATATAATTCCATTATGTTAATATTCCATAATTTGTTCAGCCACTTCCCACTTGATGGACATCCCCTTAGTTTCTATGTCTTTGTCTCCACAAAGCCTCTCACTACCTTCATTTTTAAAAAGTTTTCTATTATTAGCTTTTGTAGCCGCTTGTCACACTGTTAACTTCTCATCTAAACCATGTGAAAGAAGATGGTGAGGAAGTAAAACTGTAAATGTAAATTATTCCCATTCTTTCTAGGAATTTGGCAAAAAATAAGGAAAGGAGAAAGCATTTTCATCTATAATAGTGTTAAAATAAAAGTGTATTTGTAGAGGGGGAGCATTAGAAAAGGAAGGACTGCAAATGAGAGAATGATTGAATTTGCAAGGTCCTAGGTCTCAGGGGTGGGGAACCTACAGCCTCAGGGTCACATGTGGCCTTCTAGGTCCTCAAGTGTGGCCCTTTAATTGAATCTAAACTTCACAGAACAAATCCCCTTAATAAAATTATTTGTTCTGAAAAACTTGGACTTAGTCAAAAAGCCATACTCAAGGACCTAGAAGATTACAGGTTTCCCCACTCCCACCCCCACCCCCATCTAGGAAAAAGGAGATAATAGATGGAAGAATTAGCTTAGGAAATGAGAAAGGCAGACAGTCTCCAAGAGAAAAGAGGAAGAGAAGAAAAAAGTGAAGACATGGAAAGTGTTTTATGTGTGAAGATGGGAAGTAAAGGAAACTAAAGTAATGCCTTAGTATATAATGTAATAGAGAGAGGGCTAGCTTTGCAGATGTGTTTATACTCTGATGCTGAAACTTGTTATATGTATGACCTTGCAAAAATTATTCAATCTCCATGGCCTTTGGTTTCTTCAACTACAAAATCAGGGGGCTTAGTTAGGTGATCCTACAAGTCTTTTCTAGCTATAAATCTAAGATCCAATGACCTTTTCATTAAAGTAATAGGGAAGATCTGAAAGCTAACATGAGAGATGAATTTGACTGTATGAGGACAATAGAAAAGGTTTGAAATATAGTCACAATGTTGTTTAGTGTGATGGAATCAATGGGACATGAATATAGGAGGGGAAAAGTCAGGGAGGAAAAGGACAAGGGGTCAAGACAGTCAGTGGTTGCCTAGAGAATGGTATTGAGATGGTTCACGATTGGATTAAGGCAAGTCAGGAAGGAAAGTAAAACCAGAATAGGTATGATAGATTGCCCAAAACAAACAAACAAAAAAAGTAGGGCTGAAGAGAATATAGGTCCTGATGAAGGCAAGAAGGTTTAAAAAGAATGAAGAGTGGAAGAGACAGAAAGACAAGAATCTTGAAAGATAATAGAATTGGAAGGTTTGAGATCTTGGAGAAACAGAAGTCTATAATGTGACCTCCCCGCCCCCCCCCCAGTGAGTTGGTGAGTTAAAATGGAGATAGAGGTCATGGGAGGTGAATAGGTCAAGAAACTGTGAGGCAAGGACATATGAAGGACTATCCAGATGAATGTTGAAATAATTGGAACTAATAAGTAATAGGATAGTGAGACAGACTGTCAACAAGGTGGCATGGTTGACAACTCTTGGCTGACATTGCAATGTCATGGAAAAGTTGCAAAGTATACTACAAGTTGAGATGATATTACAGTTGGGAAGGATGAAATACAAAGAAAAGGAGATTGTTTAGTGAAGATTCCAGGGCATGGGTTTAAATGCACCATAGAAGAATAATGAAGATACCAAGTCAATCCACCCATTGAATGCCACAGGGGAGTGAGAGAAGTGGCCTACACTGGTGAGAGGGGCAAGGAAGGTAAAATCTTTAGAAGGAAGCCAAGTTTTAATTAACAAAAAGATATGGAGAAGGAAGTAAGAGCATAGGAAGGAAGAGCCATTTATTTATCGTAAAATGAGTCTTCTAAAAGCCAAAATGGAAATTATATATAGGGGAAGTAGGGTTTAGAAAAGAGTTTCTGCCTAGAGTGGTGGATACTGATCCTAGAGACAACTGAGAAGCAGGAGGTAAAGGGATAGATTTGAGGGACAAGGTAGCCATATGAAGTACTGGGTAGGGAGAGTCAATGGAGAAATTTGTAGAATGAATCCATTCAAAGGTTCTAGTTAGAATACTGATAATGAATGATCATACATGCTTCCACAGACTACAGAGCCCAGATGAATTTTCCCTAGCTTGGTGTAATAGAAATGCAAATTTAAATATCTTCCCTGCCCCTAGGCACTTTGGTGGGCTTAAGAGACTCAGAGAACCTTGCTTGACTTGAAAATATACTCTGCCCCCTAATAGGCTGAATGTGGTCACATGGAGCCTGTGGAAGGAGGCTTGGTTTTCAGGAATGCCCACACCTTGATGCTGTGTGATTGGGCAGTGGGTCAAGAGGGTTGTTACATTCTCTGACCCAGGAAAAGGCTATATAAATCCTGATGTGAGGCTTTGCTTTGGGGCTCACTTTGAGAAGTGTTGTGTGATTTGACCAGATGAGACTCTGGGCAGCTGTTGAGAGCCCCCTGGCTTTGAAAACCCAGATGTTGATGCTTCCCTCTCTGGTAACTGTGATTTGGTATTGATGTAATGGTTGGGCAGTTTGGAAGCCTGTCTGCTTGATCTATTTGTTTCTCTGTCTTGTAAGTTCTGTCTATATACTTTGAAGTTTGGGGTGCTGTCCTTTTTCCCCTGAATTAGGTAAACGATATAAGTTTGATTGATTAAAGTAAGCTTGTTAACCCATTTTGAGTTGCTTTCCTTTAGAAAAGCAGATCTAAGAACCTGTGTTGGCAGCCACCCTGGGGATGTTGGGGTGCTTGGTGATCAAGTTCCTATGGGAGAGAGAAAGTGTTCTCATCCAGAACACATATGAGACGGAGGGAATGTATTTGAAAGAAAGTGAAAGCAAGCACATCCTCCAACTTCTGAATGATCTGAAGATTTATAATATACAAACTTCAAGGCTAAGTTGTTTTTAATTGGTGAGAGGAATTTGCAAGAGTAAAAGGAATAAATGTTTGTGATCATAGATTTAAAGCTGGAAGAAACCTTCAAAGCCATTTAATCCGTCCCCTCAATTACAGATGAGGAAACTGAGGTCCCTAGTGGTTAAGTAGTTTGTCCAACATCACATAGTGACAGAAGAGGGATTTGAATCCAATTCCTCTTTGAAATGTGTGCTCTTTTCACTGTACCACAATATCTTTCAATGAGTACATTATTAGAGAAAAATGAAGCACAGTGTTCTGCACACACATCTTCAATCAGTATTACTGGAGCTTTCTCTCAAACTTATATTGTCTGCTTTTTATGTATACTTATTGCTCAGGTCTCTTCTTAATAGAATGAAGGGAACAAGCATTTATTAAGGACCTACTATGTGCCAGAGACTGTTAAATACTCTATAAAAATTATCTCATTCAATCCTCACAACAACCCTGGGATGTAGATGCTTTTATTATACTATTTTAGACTTAAGGAAATTGAAATAAACAGAGGTTAAGAGATTTACTCTGGGTCATACAACTTCTCAGTATCTGAAGGCATATTTGAACTCAGGTCTTGCTGACTCCAGGACCAATGCTCTATTCACTGTGCCAACAGCTAATCTATGATCATTTCTTTATTTTTTACTCATTGCAAACAGAGTTAAGTGACTTGCCTAGGGTCACACAGCTAGTAAGGCTGGATTTGAATGCAAGTCTTCCTGATTCCCATGCTCTATCCCCTATACCAATCTAGCTGCCCTATTTCTGAAAATATTTCTTTATAAAAGTCAAGGAATGGGAAGGCTACTATGGTCAAATATGCAATGCTCCCATTTGTCATTGCTGATAAATACAAGAAATTGAATGGAGTGGATGTAGACTAAGCAATGGGTACAGAATTATGATTTCCAAAGATGTATTGATTTGGTAGAATCTTCCCATTAGGTTTCATTAATAATAATACATACTTGCAAAAACAGAAATATCCTTATATCATTAAATCAAATATGTATATGTTCATATGATCATAGATTTGGAACTAAAAGGAATCTTAATATTGCTCAAGCCCATCCCCGCATTTCACAGGTAAATAAATAGGCCCAGAGAGATTGACTTGCCTAGAGTCTCAAAGTAGCGTCTTTTTTTTTTTTGGAGGGGAGAAGGCAAGGCAATTGGGGTTAAGTGACTTGCCCAAGGTTACAAAGCTATTAAGAGTGTCAAATGTCTGAAGCCAGATTTGAACTCAGGTCCTCCTGACTCCAGGGCTAACTAAAGTTAGTGTCTTATGAAGGATTCAAACCCAAGTCTTCTACACACAAAGTTCCAAACTCTACTTACCACACTGCTAGTCCATAGTTATCAGACTCAAATGTGGAAGCAGCTTAGTTAACCATGGATAATCAAAGGATCTATTAAGTACTCAGCAGTTTCTGGTATGTGTGCAATGAATACCCAAAAGAAGTTCATATCATTAGATTCGTTTAGGACTAGAAGTATTATGGGATTAATTTCTTCATTTATCATCGCTTCTAAGACCAGTGATGACAGGAAACTAGAGACAACTCTCTCGTTCAAGCATTTCATCAGTCCCATAGAATAGTAGCACTGTTCAGCCTCTGCTGGTGAGGGCAGCTCTAGCAATGGGAAGAAAAGAGAAACCTTTTCTCTGCCCCAAGCTGCTGTCTCTCATCTCCAACACTCTTACAATAGGCTCTAATTTCACAATCTAAAAAGTGGACCAGCTCCATCAGAAGTGACAGAGAAGACACGTCATTTTAGGTCTCCTAGAAACTCTTTCCCCACTTTGTGGATTTGAGCCTGCCCAAGCAAGCTGATCAGCTTAGGGGAAAGTATAACATGCAAGAAACAACACATTTAAAGTATAGGGTAAATGCATTCGGGCTTATGGCAGGCACCACCACATGAGGAATTTTAATTACTTGATGAATATCATGTTTAGTATGTGCTCAGAAAGAGCCCTGGCTTGAAAGAGGAGATGACGTGCTAGTGAAACGAGGCCTCGGGCACAAATGACATACTTGCTAGGGAAAATTTGCTTGGCTAACCTTATAACTGTGTGTAAGTTAGAGATAAGGGCCCCTCCTACACACCTGGTTCTAGTCAATAAGACATTTGACAGTTCTCCATAGTGGAGCTTTCAGGAAAACATGGAGGCTTTCTTGGAGAAGAACAATGTGGAAAAACAGCTACCTTAGAAAATGCTGGAGTGGATTTTTCTTACAATGAAAGAATTTTCTTAACAGGGAAAGGTATATTATGTGGGCTTTTTGTAGCCTATTTTGAACTCTTGTTAATTTACAAGGGTTGATGTCCTGGATCTTATCTCTAATTCTCTTTTGATAAGGATACTACAGTCAGCTGCATGGAAATGTGTTTTCTGTCAGTATTTTATATGCTTAATGTAATGGTATTTATTATTCAGTCATTTCAGTCATGTCTGACTCTCTGTGACCACATTTAGGGTTTTCTTGGCAAAGATACTAGAGTAGTTTGCCATTTCCTTCTCCAGCTCATCTTACAGATGAAAAAACTGAGTTAAGTAACTTGCCCAGGGTTACACAGCTAGTAAGTTTTCAAGGTTAGATTTGAACTCAGGTCTTCTTGACTCCAAACCCAATACTCTATCCACTGTTGTATAATGGTAATTATATATTCCTAAAAACATGAGTGAATAAATGAATAAATGAGTGAATTAAAAGCATTTATTAAGCACTTACTATCTGCCAAGAAAAAAGCAAAGACAGTCCCTTCTGTCAAGGAGTTTATATTCCATTGAAGGAAAGAACACATATATTGGTAGTGAGGGAGGGCCATTTTGGTCTGGAAAGTTAACAGGATGGTGGGTGAGATCTGAGGAGGAGCAGTCAGTTACTAAAATCAAATCTGATTATTATTTGGACTGGCATCTGCCCATGTGGAGAGACTGGGGAGCCTGCTTCCATAAGAATTAAGATGACCTATGATGGATATGCCTTGGAGAGACGCTCAAGCATGTGCAGACATTCTGTAACTGGCTCTGGTCTGCTAACCACAGGGGGAGAAAAAGCCTTTTTGATTGCCTCTAGTTGTAGAATTAGAACTTCAAAAAGGACTAAATTGGCCTCATTCTCTTCAGCTGTTCTCTCTTGGGTTGATTCTTTTTGCTGAAGGTGTATGATGAGAGACAATGCTTTAAGAGGATGCTCCTGTGAGGAGCAGACGGACTTCATATTTACCTGGAGAGGCTTATATGAACTGATGCTGAGTGAGAAGAGTAGAAGCAGGAGAAATCTGAAAACAATTACAGACACAACGTATGTGTGATGACCAACTTTGATGGACTGAACCCTTCTCAGAAATGGAAGGTTATAAGACAACTCCAAAAGACTCGTGATGGAGAGGATGTCTACATTTAAAAAAAGAACTAGAAAAGGCAGAGTTTGAATGCAGACTGGAGCAAACTACCTGCTCTCTGTCTTTTTCTTGTTTGGTTTTGTTTCTTCTTTCCCATTGTCCATTCCATCAGTTACAATCCTTCTTTACAACCTGACTAATGTCTAATGTGAAAGTATTTGCAGATCCTATACTTGATTGCATACCACCATGGTGGGGGTGGGGGGAGAGGAAAGGGGAGAAAATTTGAAACTCAAGAGATTGTGGAACTGAATCTTGTAAACTAAAAGTAAACAAATTAATAAAGACAAAAAAAGGAAAAGAAGAGGAGAGTCCCTCTTCCTTCTAAGGCTGACATATGGTTCAATGAAATAGGCCTTGGTACTTTACCTCTGTGTTTGTTCTTTTACATTTTGGGTGATAGAGGTTAATCTTATGAGTTTCCAAAGGTTAGAAGAACGAGCCTCAAGGAGCCTGAGTCCTTGTCTATGACAGGTTTTTTGGCTAGCCTAGTATTGATGCCCAGAGAAGCAAAGAGTGACCTGTGGGAATGACCTTTGGGACCTAGATCAGTAGTTGCTGAAACCAGGACTCAGTAGATATCTGTGCTAAATTTGGATATGAACTTGGTGGGACCAATGTCTCATGAAAAATGTGGTAAGACTGATCCTACTATCCCTAAAAACCAAGCTGGGATGAGGGAGAGTTTGCCACCACCTTCCTTACCTCTCACAAGGGTATGTGTATAGGGAGAGGAAATGCTTGTACTTTTGTTTTTGCTAAGATTTTGAAATAAATATACCTAAGTGAAAGCTAATTGATGTTACATGGGTTTTTGGAACTGGGGCCTTTCTTCTTGGTAACTAACTGGAGAAATACAGCCTATTGGGATTCATACTGATGGCATATCTCCAACCCCTGCAACCATAAGAAGAGTTAGCTTTGGGAGACTGAACCAGAGCATATTTGCTTTCTACTAAAAACATTTAATATCATACACACACACACACACACACACACACACACACACACACACACACACACACACATACAGTGTGCCAGGGGAAAATCATGTTTTCTCTACCTTTGCTTCTTCCTCCTCTAACAAAGTACTAAAATGTTGGAAAAAAGCCGCCTGGATCCTTGGTTTGTTATGAAAAGTCAAATTAGCCAGAGTCTATTTCAGGCTTCTTTATCAACACAAGGCATATACTGTATCATTTTTCAGCAGTTGTTTTTACATGACTGTATGCCCTATTTCATATTTCATGCCTGATTTTATAACTCTAGATAAGAAAAAATAGGTATTCTCTCCATTTAGCATATAAACACTGAAATAAAAATAAGGAAAAACTGTTGTCAAAGTTAAAAATGAAAGCATTTGCTTATTGATGGCTATCTTTGAAGATGGATAATACAATTCCATAAGTGTGTTCTTTTAATCTCCTTCAAGTGAATAAGGAGTTACAATCCCTACAATGAAGTTTTTCCTGAAAACAAGTGATAGAGTGTGGTAGTGTGGTCTTCTCTCATGACCACAGAGACAAGTAAGAAGGAGGCAGGTGCCATTACTGATAGAACACTGGACCTGTTCTCAGGAAGATCTGGGTTGAAATCCCAATTCTGATACTTAACGGTGTGACCATGGGCATACCACTTAACCTCTGTGTGTCGAGTTTTCTCTGCCTATAATATAGCGGTAATATTCCCTGCAATACTTCATTCAGAGGGCTGGTTGTAAGGTTCAAATGATCTCATACCTGTTAAGTGCTTTACAAATTTTAAAACATTGTATAAATGTCAGTTACCATTAGGCTCAGGAATCTTAGGAAAATGTGCTAGGCACTGAATCTATAACCTTGGATATAGCTATATTTTCCATTCTTATCTCTGAGTCCATGTATAAAATGGTAGCATTATCTTATATCTACAGTGATACACTATACTGCTACCTAGAGTGATGAAATCAAGCATGCATTGAAAGACCCAATATCTTTGCTTTCTTTCTTTTTTAATGTAGACAGTAAGAAAGGAAATGCATTTCCTTTTATCTGGTTGGGTTTACTAATCCTTGCAGAAGTTAAGATTGAGAAATATTGCCTCGCAAGTTCTGACCTCATCTAAAGGTGCTCTCCTGGCTTTATGGTGAATAACTCATCTTTGGGAATAAACTAGTCATCTTCTTCAACACTTCTGGGACCTGTAATTTCTTCCGGGTGGCACTCCCTTCATCAAAGAAGAATACAACCTTTCCATGACTCAGTAGAAAGACTGTAAGAATTGTTATAGTCCTCCATTTATGCCAGGAAAATTAGTTCTTCTCAATCATTAATCAATCAACAAGTATTTGTTCAATATCTACTATGTTCCAGGCACTTTTCTAGGTGCTAGGAATACAAAGACAAAAAATTAAAGTCTCAGACCTCGGGGAGTTTACATTCTACTGGGAATAGCATTAGGATGACATTTAGCTAATTGTAAGCATGATAAGTAGGCTACAGCGTGTGATGACTTGCTTTGAAAGCAGCATAAAGACAGCATTGAGAAATGCATGATCAGAAAGGAGGTGGCTCAGTGAGGGAGGGAAAATGAGAGAACACATATGAACAATCCAAAGCCTACACTGGTACCAAGGTTTTAATTGCATAGGGTACATGCCCTAGGAAGGATTGATGGAAAAACATGGACAAAATGATGGAAGAGTTCAGATCTTTGGGCTGTGGGTCTCCATTGAGATGGAGTCCTTAGAGTGACTAAATCATTTATCCATGAAAGCAAAGAACCTGGATAGTTCCAGAGTGGATGACAAGATGGGAAAAGAAACAAATGAACCAAACAACCAGGGAAGGGAGATGGTTATGGTTCTCTTGACAGGACCCGCTGCTATACCTTGATGCTCTATTTTCACCTCTGCAAATTCTTGTTGGCCTTCCTAATCACTTCCATCACCATCCTGTCATTCACTGTTACTAGCAACCATTTCCACGCTGGAAACTCATTCCAAACCCCTTAACATAATGTCAAATTTGTGGAAATCATCTCATATCACATTCACATTACATAATAGAGTATAAAGGTACACTTCACAGGCTTAATCCCTTTGCCTATTGCTTTTAGCTATTAATATCTTCTCCTAGAACTAGAAACCTGGGGCTCCAAATTCCCCAAAGATCTTAAAAGCTGTGATTATTGGACATACATGCAATGAAACATCTGTTGTATGAAATCAGAAACTAAAGTAATTGTATCTATTAACAATGGTTCCCTCTATATACCATTCACTTTAAATGAAATGTGAATTAAAAATCACAATTCTAATCTTCAGTTAGTTAAAAGAACAGACTTCCTGTATACTAAGGTATATGTATGCTAACATTCTTAGATGGAATTGGCAAAGGTATGAAATTCACAGTGCTTTTATCATAAGCAGTCCTAAAGAGAATAATTCAAATATAATGAATGGGTAATAAGAATGAATCTTATTATGACTATTAATTTTAAAAGATATAGTTTAAGAACTATCATTTCCTTAAAAATCTCCAACACTCAATATTAGAAAACTGTTCAAACTAATGCAGAGTGCTGGAAAACAACATACACAAAGACTACAATAATGTATGTAGCTTCTAGTACTACCTTCCCCACACATGGGGTACCCAGAATAGTGACTCCAAGCTCAGGGTATTTATATGGATAAACATCAACTTAAAAAATAATAGCTGATAAGTCTCTAGCAATGTGTTTACTTTTCGGGGGAGGGTCTTAGGACACAGTTTATAAAAAAAAAAAAGGCATTCAGTGATGCTATAGCAAGAAGATTAGAGATAGAAAATTCTTCCCATAAACCTAGGGGATAGCATTAGGATGCTGCTTTCCCCAAAATAGTCATAACATCATTAGAGAAAGTGAACATGCATAGAGATTACACATGAGGTACCTATGCATGGTGAATATATGTGGAAGGGTAATTCACATGTCCAGTGCTGTAGGATCTCTGATGTCTTCCAGTGATGTCTCTGATGGTTGAGTTGGCCCATTGGGCATGGGGTGTCTGATGGGAATATTGCTTATCTTGGATTTCTAAACCTGCTCCTCAATGGATTCAGCACTTCTGTTTGGGCTTTTCATGTAATATCCACTGGCATTCTTCTAAAAAATTGGTCTCAGTGTCTCTTCTGGACCTTGTTAACTTCTGTACTCAATTCACCATGGACAGCCAAATCATAAGCTTCAATCTGCTCTCAGAATCAGGCAAGTGGATAACTCAGATACTGTCATAACCCCAAGCTAAAAAAAGTCAAGCAGAGTAGCCCAAGGTTAAAATTATGTCTTTTCTTTTCAACCTCTCTATTCTGACCTGGAGATCCCAACCATTTATACTAAACACTATCTAATTTATGGTGAGTTACTCTGAGTTACTTACTCTTATGTAGTTACAGTGAGCCCTAAGATCCTCTCTCATTTTGCTACTAAAGAATATAAACCAGGACAAAGGTAATCTAAAGAGTCAAGGTCAGTGTTCTTCATCTATCTGTGACCATCCTTTATTACACATATTTATTGGCAACAAATTCATTGCTTTGGTGTTACATTTGGGTCACCCAAAATCCTCAGTCTTTCCTCACATAAATAGGAACAAGATCATAAAGATCATAAAGTTTTTTAGTTGAAAGGGATTTCAATGGCCATCTAATCCTATCCATGCCTGAAAATGAATCCCAGCTAAAAGATTCCTGACAGATTATCCAATGTCTCTTTAAAGACTCATGATGATAGCATTTATAATGCTTTAAGGTCGGCAAAATGTTTTAAAAATACTATCTGATTTTATACTCACAACAACCCTAGGTAGCAGATGTTATTATTATCCCCATTTTGTAGATGACAAGACTGAGGCATAAAGAGTTTAAGTGACTTACCCAGAGTCACACAGTAAATGTTCAAGGCTGGATTTGAAGTCAAGTCTTTCTGACTCCAGGTCTAGCACTCTACCCATTGTATCAACTACTTTGCCATCAAACACTTTTTAAGGCAGTTCATTCCACCTTGACTCAGCTCTAATTATAAGGAAGTCTCCCCCTCTATCAAGTCTAAATGTTCTTTGCAACTTCTATTTATTGCTCTTGGCTATGCCCTCTGGGTCCAAGCAGTATAAATCAAATCTCTTCTTCACAGGACATCCCTTTAGATTTGTGAAACATCATGCTCATGTTTGCCCCAAATCTTCTCTTGCCCAGGCTAAAAATCCCTTATTCCCTTATCCGTTCATTATGACATAGACACAAGGTCCTTCACTGTCCTGTTTTCCTTCCTTTCGGTATGCTCCAGTTTTTCAGTGCCCTTCTTAAACTGTGGCACCCAGAACTGAACCAATATTACGCATATGGCAAAAGAGAGAGGAACTAACTCCTCATTATAGCTAGAATCTATGTCTTTTGATGCAACTCAAGATTGGATTTGCTTTTATTGCTGCCACATCACCCTGCTGACTCACATCGAGTTTGCAGTTCACTGACTCCTAGGTCTTTTCCCGTCAGTGCTGTTTTAGCTTCATGTACTTGTGAAGTTGATTTTCTGAACCCAAGCATGACTTTACATTAATCCCTAGTGAATTTTGTTATTAGATTTGGCCCGATGTTCTAGCCTGTCAAGATCTTTTTGAACCCTAAAGTTTGTTATCCAGTTTGATAGCTATCAATTCACAAAGATATATTGTTTACCATGTACCAGTAACTGTGATCAATTCTGGGGTTACCAAGAAAGGCAAAAGCAGCCCCTTCCCTCCAGGAAGTCACATTATAATGTAGTTATCTTTTATACTTTGGTGTCTCATGCAAATTTGATGTTCGTGCCATCAATGCATTTGTCTAAGTCATTGATAAATAATTTTAAATAGCATAAGAACTCGCAGAGATCACTGAGGTACTCAGTGGTACATTTTGTAAATTAAGTTCCTCTGATCTTTGGGATGGTTAGTACTGTATGTGACTTCCAGGTTTCCCTTTGCAATCTTATTTTCTGCTATTGCCCCTTTATATTGGCTACTTTAAAACAGTATACTGACTAGAAAGGGAGGAGGTGTTCAGGGAGACAAGAACAAGATACGATTTTAACATGATTCTATGTGTCTCTTCCAATAGATTGCCCCACTGTGTCATCATCCCCAGTCTATCACTTATTTTTAATCTCTCCTGTCTACTGGCTCATTCCCTACTACCTACAAACATGCCCATGTCTCCCCCATTCTGAAAAAACCCTCACTTAATCCTTCCATCCCCACTAACTATCATTCTATATGTTTTCTACCCTTTGTAGATAAACTTGGAAAGGCTCTCTACAATAGGTGTCCCTACTTTATCATCACCCACTCTTCTTAAATCCCTATAATCTGGTTCTGGACTTTATCATTCCACCAAACCTGTTCCCTGGCCAAAGTTGCCAGTGACATTCTCCTTGACCTCTTTGCAGCCTTTGACATTGTTGATTACCCTCTTCTCCTTGAAATTCTCTTCTCTCTAGGTTTTCAGGACACCACTTTCTCTTGGCTCTCCTCCTATCTATCTGACTGCTCCTTCTCTGTCTCCTCTGCTATATCCTCCTCCCTTTGAAGGTTAAAATGATCATTAAAGTGACTAAAGAAATTATTTGTTTGTTTTTTTTTTCAGTGAATTCCAGTAGATATATGGATAATTGAAGTCTTTCATCTCTGCTATCTCATCCCTCTGTATCAGGTTTGTGATCTAATGCTTGAACTCCTCATCTATTTTCTCTTTCTATGTATTCTAAACAAATGAACACTGTAGTGATATTGACCAAATTGGGTCCCAGAGAAAAATTGAGAAAACGCATCCATCTCCTTCCTTTTATTCCAGAGGAGGTGGTGTAGGTTAGTGGGGCCAATTTCAAGAGCTAGAGAAGTGATCACGTTCTTCTACTCATTTCTAATCATTTAGCAGAAAATAACCTCAAAGTAAATGGTTTTATGGTAAGTATTACCTCCATGCTGCTAAAAGGTGAAAGCAAAACCAAACAATTCACTTGTGTTTCTGCTGAACATATTAAAGATATGAATTGTAGCCAGCTCATCTCAGATGAAAAGTGAATACAGGGAGTATCAATGTTGCCAAGTTCTCATTGGGTATTTCCAGATGAAAGGCACACTCTGTTGGCACTGTAAGTTTCTCATCTTCTATTAGCTTTCTCCATTCTGATACATGTACAAGAATTTCAGGATAAGGGGCAGCTAGGTGGCGCAGTGAGTAAGAGCACCGGCCTTGGAGTTGGGATGACCCGAGATCAAATCCGGCCTCAGAAAATGAGCACCCACACATAAATAATGACTAGCCGTGTAACCTTGAGCAAGTTACTTAACCCCAATTGCTTTAAAAAAAAAAAAAGAATTTCAGGATGAACAGTGTGATTTGAGGATGTATTACTCTTCTCTTTACATGTTCTTGAAGATTCAGGTGTCCTAATTGGTCAAGCTTCACAGGCCTGTGATTCTAAACAGTCTTTTCTGACTGCTAGTTGACCAGGGTGCACAGGTCTAGCTTATGGACAGTTTTTTCTGCACTTATGATTGATCTTTCAGGCAATTCAATCCTGGCACATATTCAAGATGCCCATTGCTCTTAGATGTAGGCATTTTTGCTTTTGGGGAAGTCTATGAAGTGATGGGTCTTATAATTAACCTAAAGATGGTACATGTTGTTTAGTCTTGTCCGACTCTTCATGATTCCATCGACCATGCTGTCCATGGGGTTTTCTTGGCAGAGATACTGGATCAGTTATCCAGTGGATTAAAGCAAACAGAAGTTAAGTAGCTTGCTCAGTTCACACAGTTAGTGAGTGTCCGAGGCCAGATTTGAACTTAGGTCTTCCTGACTCCAGGCCCAGTGCTCTATCCACTGGGCCACCTAGCTGTCTCAAAGATAATATATAGGAAGTAACCTCAGGAGGTGGCAGTTATCTTAGCATGGCCCATCTTCTCAGGTTGGAGACTAATAAATATCCTGAGATTGACCTTGACAGAAGCAACTGTGTTCTTTGTGGGTGGGAAGGAAGTCTTTTTGTAAATGTCATGAGAAAAGAAAAAAAAGAAAAATCTATTGAACTTTTAACATGCAAACTTATGAAACTACTGGAAAATATGCTCCAAAGATAACTGTTAATATGCAAGAGAAGTTATAAAAATTCATTCTTCATGCAAAAAGTTTTTTAACTTAAGAAGGAAATGTCCCCAAATGGGAGGTTTAGCAGACAATATTTTAGTAGACAATAAATAATAGCAAAAACAATAATAGAAATAATAATAACAACAATGACTTGATCCCCAACTTAACGTTACTATTATGGATAGAAATTCAATAGTACTGGACCTGTGACATGGGTCATAGCAGGCAAAAGAAGGCACTGTCAGATGAAAAGGACCCCCCAAGGCACTAGGGAAGTATGAGTGTGGAATGTTGCACATTCTCTCATACATTGTTGATATGTTGGTTGATTTTGCTGAATTGATTTTGGTTTTATTCTTTGCTTTTACTTTTAAAATATTTGTCACAAGGGAAGATTCACTAAGTAAAGGAGCAGGGGAGTGAAATGTTTGGAAAGAAATGTGCTGTCAAAACAAAAGGCATAACAAAACAATTTATAAAAGAAGAGGATTAATTCACTCCACAGATATTTGCTGTATAGTTACTATGTGTTTGGTATTACTCTAAGTGCTATGGGGGATGCAAAGAAGATTAATATGTGATTCTTACCTTCAAGCTGCTTACAATCTAGTTAAAGCAACAAGACAAAATGGTGAAATAGTTATATGGATAAAGAAAAGACTGGCCTCCAGGACCTGGGGCTGCCCAGGTTGCAGAAATTTATTTAGATAGCTATGATCTGGAATGTCTCTTTCTATGTCTTCAATCAAGACTGTGATTTCCCTCTTTCTGGAAAGTTGAACTGCTGTGATCGGGCAATCTTTCTTTTGCTCTCCTATCTTCAATAAGGATATTAGGGCTAGAATTATATTGATTACATTTCAGGTAACTGCAATCTAGGATACAATGTTTTTTGTGGGGGTTCAACTAGGTAGCACAGTGGATAGAGTGCTGGATCTGGAGCATGGAAGGAAAGGAAACAAGCATTTACTAATACAAACAAAAAGAAAGCTAATCCCTGCCTTCAAGGGGTTTACATTGTAATGGAAGAAGTCAACACAGGGAAGGGAGGAGGGGTGTGGAGGTAAGTGAAAGTTCCTAATGTAGGAGAATGATTATGAAGTCCAGAAAGTCAGGAACAGGGTCAGGAGGGGTAGAAAGGGAGACCAGCCTAGGACCCTCCACAAAATGAAGGTTCCAGAAGGTATTAACCAATGGGAGGAGAGCCCAACGTTTTGGAGCGATAATCCAGGATGAGCCAATGGATATTCCAGCATTAGAGAGCAGTAGAGGCATTGTTAAGAAGTCCAAGAATACCTGAGTTCAAATCATACCTAAGACAGTTGCTATCTGTATGACTCTGGGCAAACCACTTAACTTTTTTCTGCCTCAGTTTCCTCATCTGTTAAATGGAGATAATTATAGCACCTACCTTCTAGGGTTATGGTGAGAATAAAATGAAATAATATTTGTAAAACAATTCACAAATCCTAAAGGTTATATAAATACATATCGTTACCACACTGTTATGTTCCAGGTGGAAAGTAGTTCCAACTCAGACCAAGAAGATAATAATTAGTTTAATCTTAGCTGGTTTAGCTCCACTCCCACCAACAGCTTACTACACAAAAGATCATCATGGATACCAAGCAAACATATTGAAGCAAGTGGCAAAACATAAGGGAAGTCATACGAATTGATCCAAAAGACAAACTGTATAAGAGTAAACTGGCTAATTCCAATTGGGTCCCCAGTGGGGCAGCTCCTGCTACTATTCATAGAAGTTGTTGCTGACCATTCTCTGCCTCATTTCTTAGCTAGTCTTAATCACTGAATGGGCACTGCCTCAGTCAAACTGAGACCAAGGCCTCCAACCACAATCAGGACCATCTCCAGTCATCCTGATGTATACTTTGCCACTGGACCCATATGGTTCCAAAAGAGAAGCTGGGGACTTTGCACAGTCCTCCTTCACTTAAATCCAATTCACATGCATGTCATAGCATCACTTCCTTGATATTACGGTCCTCATCTCAAGGCAAAATATGACTAAATGCCAGATGAATTGTAGAGATGATGATTGATTTCAGTGTGGAAATGAGAGACATCACTTTAAATTAGATTGGTTAAGGATAATTTTATGGAAAAGATAGCACTTAAGCTGGGCTTTGACTGATGGGAAAATCTATATAGTCAGAGAGAAGGGAGAAAGACATTCTAGGTGACTGAATACATGGGTAAAAAACAGTTGGGGTATGAGTTGCACAGTCTGTCGATCTGTCATCATGCAAACAAGCTACCCAATGAAAACCAGCATCCTCTCTTATTTCATAATTTAATATAGGAGAACTAGACTATCCTTTCCCTTTCCCCAAAGAAGTGGGTGGCTAATGTTAGTTTATCCATGTGAAAATTTATTTATTTAATTAATAGGTAGCCAGTGTGTCCTCTTGCCTCTGGGTCCCTTTGATCTAGTTCCCATTTCTACTCTTTCTCCTACAATTAAATCTACTTTAACTAGCCTCCATTGGGAAAAATGATGAGTCAAAGTCTTTCTAACCCAGTCCCTATTTCAAGTAGCAGGGAAAGGTCCCTTTGCCTGATAAAGTCAAAGATTCCAAGTTGCTTCTCATAAGGTAACAAAGCCCAGAGCTTCATCTTAGTAATGACTCTCACTTTATGGGCTAGAGAAGCCAATTATATTTATTAGTGTACTGTACCTGTGTGGGCATAGAGCTACCTACTGACTGGTAGTCCATGGTATAGTAAACTCCAAGTTTCACTTAGTCATAGAAATGTAAAGTTGCTTTAAGGAAAATAAGGATAAAATAAAGTCTATAGAATTCCTAGGGAAGAGGTTAGAGAAAGAAATCACTAAATCAAGTGACATGGTGATGATTGCTTTATAAAGCAGGAAGGCCATGAATAATGGAGACTGTGAAATATTCTGAAGAGAACACACCTAGAAGATGAAGTCTGACTCATTATCTGCCCTAAGACAAATCCCTTTACATAATTTGACAAGTATTTATTAAGTGCTTGCTGCCTGTTTATTTTTGTATTTAAGTCTGTGGGGAATGCAAAGGACATACAAAAGTTTTCTTTCCCCTTAATACCATTTATGGTCTTGTTGGGAAAGCAACTGCTATGTAATCCAACCATTATTTGTTAAGTACCTAATGTGTGTTAAGATCTGTGGATACAAAGGCAACATCAAAAACAGTCCCTGGTCTCAAGGAGCTGGCATTCTATGATGATACATACCTGGTATTTCACGGTTCCAAACTGTGCAGTGGGAAACCATAAAATGGATTATGAATTGATCAGAGGTTGTATGGCAAGGGTATTAATGGAAATTAGTAAAACCTTAAGTGGGGGCACTTGCTCTTAATAGTTTTAAGTTTTTCTATGTACCCCCATTTCTGGTAAGTTAGGCATCTAGCTAGAATCACAGACTTTTTGAGCTAGAAAGGATTATAAGACATCCATCTATTCAACCCCCTTAATTTTGTAGATAATGAAACTGCTTTGATTCAATCTTGTGAGAAGAGTTAGTATTAAAGGACTTGGGGTGGCAGGAGGAAATAAGTTAGGGGTAGGTGCAAATAACTAAAGATAAAATGAAAACATAAAATAGCATGTAAGTGAAGGGGAAAACTAGAAGGAGATACTTGTAATTTAGGTGTGCTCCTCCATATGATAATAGCTACCATTTATAGAGCTCTTTGTTTTCCAAATCATTTTACATAGTATCCCTAGAGTCTTAGTTCATTATAAATTTAGACTATACTAGGACTTTTGGAATACCCTGTATTTTATTTAATTTGATCCTTTCAACAACTCTATGAGGTGTATGCAATCATCCCCATTTTACAAATGAGGATTCCGAGACTGAAAACGGTTTATGTGGCCCAGAGTCACATACCTAAGAGGGATATCAAATAAGATTTGAACTCAGGACTTCCAGTCAAAATTATGGACAACCTAACCAACAATGAAAAAAGTCATGGTGGGTGTAAGCAAGCCACAGCATATGAGCAATTATTATTTGTATTTGAGAATCCGTGTAAAACAAATCATTGATAATATGAGTAATAAGAAAAGGAGGTGAACCAGTCATGTATAGAGGAGAAATAATGATGGACAACATGAATGCTGCTGCATCAATACTAACTGGGGACTCAGACTATTACCTTTAAGTGTATTGATAAATACTAGCCATCTTTCAAAGTTGAAATGACAACAATCAATTCTAGAAATAATAATAGATACTAATTTATGGGATAAGAACTGAAAACAGATTATAACAAAAATAAAGCTTAAAATGATTTTTTAAATAATGTTTTTATAGTTGAGTAAGTCAACTGAGTAAATCAATCCATCACCCCACTACACTTAGCTTTGATACATTTATCAGTTGAGAACACACATCTCAATTGAACCAACTGAAGGCAAAATCTAGGTATTTACAAAGCTTGAACATTTTCCATTGAATGAATTAACAATAACAATAATGATAGCTAGAAGTTTTATAGCATTTAAAAAATATTAGTTCATTTGATCCTCACAATAGCCCTGGGGAGGGGGTAGGTGCTATTCTTATCCCCATTTTAAAGATGAGGCAGATAGAGGTTAGGTGACTTGCCCAGGGTCACACAGCTGGGAAATGTTTCAGGGTAAATTTGAACTCAGGTCTTCTTGAGTTCAACACTCTGATACTCTTATCTACCATGCCACTAAGCTGACAGGAAATCTGTTTAGACTGGTTGAGGTACTTGGTCATTTCCTATGGGATTTATATAAAACTATCTACCTAGTTTGGAATCAGGAATTCCAACATCTATCAGTTTAATGATGGAAACCTTTCAATCAAACCATGAAAAACAATAACTTGTTGAGGAGACAAGCCTGTGTTCCAATCTTGGCCTCTGTTTTGGTCTCAGTATTCTACACCCCCCTCCCCCTCTCCCCCAAACCTTTTGCTAGAGGACCTTTTGAGCCTTGAAGCATTGAGAGGATTTTGTATGTCCCATTGGCATTGTAGAGGAGTCCTTAGAATAGTGAATAACACTGTCTTCATTGGGAGCTAAGGAGGGTCTGGACAAAAAAGGGAAAATTTTTCTAAGGAGTGAGCACAAAAGCCACACAAGTCTTAAGGGGAACATCTGGAAGATTCTAACAAAAAGACTTCCAGAAACTGGGTTATCCCTTTACCATATGGAATCTTTAAACTTGAGGACTGTATGTACTTATGGGAAAGTGTGTCACAGACTTTTGAAGGGTCATTTTATAATAGTTGTAACACAATGGTACCTTTCTAAAGGTTGTCTGATTAATTTACATCAATAAATAATCACAAGGGGAAGCATATCAATGGGGGCTTATAAGCACTAACACTAAAAATGAAATCCCCAACTTTCCCAGGACATAACTCCAGGGAACCAGAAAAAGACAAGTAGCAGTTGTCCTACAGCTGGCCAGTGTTAAGTGGGGCTTAGAACAGTCACTCCAGGGCCTTCCTAGAATATAGTTTTCCTCCCTTAAATTAGTCTTCCCTACATAAAATGCTATATAAGACAGAAGTATGGTGGCAGTAGCTTTTCTAGGTGCAGTCACAATTCTCTCTGAATCAATCACATAATCATTCAATCAGTATTAAGTGCCTACTATGTGCTAAGAAGCAGGAAAGGATTAAATGGTAGGTCAATTTTTGGCAGATGGGATAAATGTTCATGTAATATTTTTGTTAATTAGTCAAACAAATGAGGTGATTAACACATGAGTATTGAATAGGTTTCCATGATTAACTTCAATCATATTTTGGGATTATTTCTCACCAATCTCAAAGGCTTGAGGATGAGTGACTAAATGGAAACCAAATGAGTAGGATCAATTGGAATGAAAATTCAATAAAAGTCTATTTTGAATAGCATCTTTCATAAATGTTATAAAGTTTCACATAATAAAACATTTGCTAATGCCATTATCACTTGGTAAATGGAGTGAAGAAATGAGGTACTTTTCAAGGTAGCTGCCTTCAAGTAATATAGACTGTCAACATAGAAAAATGACTATGAGACTTGTTTTGTTTCGTCCCAAGAAGATAGTGTGGTTCATGAAAAGGCTCTGGATTGAAAGGATGTGGCTTCTAATCCTGGCTTGGCTATTTAGCATTTCTGAGACATTGGATGAGTTACTTAGTTTCTGAGCCCCAGTCTTCTCATCTGTGAAACGGGGAAGGGGTAGATTAAATGGGTCTCTAAGGTTCCTTCCAACTCTGAATTTCTATGATTTTGTGATAATACAATCTCCAAGCCATTCAGTCAGAGCATTTATTAAGTTAAAGTTATTTAATTTAAATTTTATTAAGTTAAAACATTTATTAAGTACTCACTATGTACCAAGCACTGTTCTAATTGCTGGGGATATAAAGAAAGGTAGAAGACAATCCCTGCTTTCAAGGAGCTCAAAGTCCAATGAAAGAGACAACATTCAAATAACTGTGCAAACAAGCTATCAATTAAATTGGAAATAATCAAAAGAAGAAGGGATTAGTATTAAGAGGGATTCAGGAAATGCTTCTCATAGAAGGTGGGATTTTAACTGGGATTGGAAAGAAGTCAGGGAAGCCAAGATGCAAAGATGAAGAGAGAGCATATTCTAGGCATGGATACGGTCAGTGAAAATGCCCAGTCTGGAGATGGAGTGTCTTCTTCAAGGAATAGCAAAGAGGTAGGTGTCACTGGATTGCAGAGTAGTGGGAGTGGGGATGGGGATGGATGGGTGAAGTAAAACTGGAAAGGTATGAGGGTGGAGGGCTGTGAAAGAATAAATGCCAAACAGGATTTTATATTAGATCCCTGGGTGAGAGGAGCCACTAGAGTCTAATGAATGGGAAGGGAGAATCATTTACTTTTGCCCTTTGATAGATTTATGACTTCATCTCCACCAAGGCAGACTGAGCCCTTAAATGCCTCTCTTTTCTTTTGGATCAAGTCCAAGCTTTTTTCCCAACATTATCTTTGTATCATTGCCAGTTCCTCAGATAGCACATCAGAAAGTGATAAGCCCATCCACTGGTTCCACTATTGTCACCAATGCAAAAGAGCCAGTATTTCTGTTCCATTTCAAATTCATGTTGTCCTCTTTCTACTTTCATCTACATTTAAATATCATTGGGATAATCAGGCTGAGTTGGATTTCACACTAAGCTTTTGCAAGTTCTACTGAGATAATGCATGTAAAGCTCTTTGAAAATATTAAAGACAGATATTATTTTTCTCAACTGATTTTTATTGTTTTGTGATTGGATTTTAATCACCCACCATCTTTCTCAGTAACATTTCGAAATTGAGTTTGTACCTATGGTGTTATATCCTTAACTATGTTTCCCTTGGCTGTAATGTTTCTTCACTTGGCAAGATTAATTATTTGCAAGATGCAGTAGTTTCCTCTTTAGGATTTTTCCTTATGAGTACTACTTTGAATCAGTTAAGCTTGCCTAAAAATAGTTTTGTTCCAAATCAATGCCTTTCTTGTGTCTATTTCCATTTTTTATTTATATCCCTTTCTCTCTCCTTCTGCCCTCCCTCCTTTCCTTCTTTCCTTCCTTCTTTTTTCTTTCCTTCCTTCCTTTCTCCCTCTCTTTCTCCCTCCCTGCCACCTCCCTCCCTCCCTCCCTCCCTTCAACATAAGCTACAATTATCAATTACAGTGATCTTTCTTTCATTTACTACGAGTAGAGCAAGGCAAGATAATCAAGTATTCCATGCAGCCATATTTCTTGTTGCTTGTTCTTGTGATTTGGCTTCAAATTCTTTATGCTGTGTGGCTTGATTTAAACTGAGAATGTCAATGTGGACATGGTTCAATCCATGAAAGTGGAGGATTGAAAGGTCATAAGAAAGCAGATTTTAGAATTCACCTAAAAAAATGTTGGGAGTGGGGGGTTGGTTTGTTTCAGGATGGAGTAGCAATCAATATAAGAAATGAACAAACAAAAGAAGAGCTCTGACAAAATGAAAAAAAAAGTTATATTTGAAAAAATAGAGACCAAAATGTTAGGGAAAAATATATGTGAACAATGCCAACAGAAGTACTAAAAACAAAAATAGTATTCTCTTAAGATTCAAGAAAATGGCTAATATATGTACCAAATTATGACACAAAATTAGTAAAAAATATCATGGACAAAATTAAGAAATTGTGTTTAGCTAAGTACATGCCTTCCCCATCCCCCCCAATCCATTTTATTTAAAGAGTATCCTGGGTATACTCATTGGTTTCTTTTTTTCACTTAAAAAAGTTTTATTAATGCATTTTGTTTTGATATCACATTTATTTCTGAATATAGCCTTACCCTACTCAGTGAGCTTTACTCTGCAACAAAGATTTAAGAAAAAAAAAAGTTTGATTGAAAACCTACCATCATATCAGCTGTTTCTGACAGCATATTTAACATTCAACAGTCATAATTCTTCATCTCTTCAATTTTAAAATTAAATTTTATTTTAAATAATAAGCATTTATTTTCTCTCTCTTCCTCTTCCACCCCTACAGGAAGAGAAAAAGAAAAGCAAAACCCTTATAACAAATATACACAACAAACATGCATGACCAAATAAAAAAATTCCTATATTGCCCATGTCCAAAAAGTATTTCTTATTCTATGTATTTAGTCCTTAGATGCAGTCTTTTGACTGAGGCCAAGTTTGACAGAGCAATTCCTTTTATTAAGGGGATTTGTTCATGAAGCTTGGATTCTGTCAAAGGGCCATACTGGGGGACCTAGAGGGCCACTTATGGCCTTGAAGCTGTAGGTTCCTCACCCTTGATTTAGTCCATCTCTGTCAGGAGACAGATAGATGACTCCATCATTGGTCCTAGTGGGTCATGATGTTCAACAGAGTGCTTAAATGTTCCAAAGTTGTTCACTTTTACAAGGTTGTTGTTATAGTATAATTTTTTGGGTATTGCTCACTTTATTCTGAATCAGTTCATTCTATTCTTCCCAGATTTCTCTAAAATTATTCATTTCATCATTTCTTAGGGCCCAATAGATTTCATTACATTCATATACCATACTTTCTTTAGCCATTCCAACAACTCCCATTTTCCCTCCTCATTGGAATTATTTCCCTTTGTGTGTTTGGCAATTTCCTTCTTGAGAACTTCCTGTCTACGGTAGGAGCAATATCTACTAAAATTGGAAAGTCCTTGCCATGTAGGTTGGGCTAGTGCTTTTTTTACCCACCTCCCCATAAAAAGGAAATGAAATCACCCTTGAGTCTTAATTGATAGAGAGGATTAAGACTTAAAATGTTGACAAATAGTCCTGATCCCCCAAAGCATAAAAAATCCAGATCAGGAGTAATAAGTGTCCCTCAGTCTTGATAAACTCTTTGTCGTTGTGAGTCAACTGATTTAAACTGAGGATACAGGGCCAAGGCATTCATCTCTTTCTATGCATGGAAACAAGAGGAACTGCATTTATCTGAATCAATGTTATGTCTGAATCAACTTTCTTTCCTGAAAATCTTTCCCATGCTGTAGTTAAGTAGACTCCTTTTGGTAAATGTTATACGGTCTACCACAGTCTCATTTTGTTGTAATCTTGAGATTGAACCACTAGACCAGCCTAAATTAGTCCTGACACAGAATGCCATAATACCAGGGTTCATTTCCCCTATAGAATTTTATTTGAGAGGATCCAAATAGTCTTCTTCTCAAACCTTTGAAATTGGCTCTCTCAAATTCTAAGATAAATGTTAGACTATGCTGGGCTTTTCTCTTTCTCTGTCACAATCTCTAGCAGAAAGGGGTTACTTCTTCCCAAAATTCCCATCAGTTTGCCTCCTGCAAGTTCTACAAATTCGGATCAGGAATAGAATTTCCCCTCTCATGGTTTCTCTACCTTTTAAAGAATGACATTTTCATAAAACAAGTCAGGAAAAGATTGACTAGGCTGCTTTTTGGCAGAAAGAATTCCAACAGATGTCTTCATGATTGAAGTTGCCCATAAATTCTATCCCCATTGCCTTTGTGCCAGGGGTATAATCTGTTCTTGAAGTCACTCTATTTCCTTGTTCTTTCTAGAAGTTCCATACTATACTCTGACAAGACAGCTTTGGCTTCTCTTTCAATTAATCTGCACTCAAATGTTCTTTCCCATGATTCCTTATTCTGGTTCCTGGATTTTCCCAATGCCTATACTCTCTTAATATACAATACTAGCCCATAACATCCTCATGTCCAATTTTTCCCTCTCCTATTTCTCCTCCCTTACATATTTTGTTTTAAAGCCTTTTCATTAGATTTGCAAGATATTAAGTAAAAGCATTTTTACCAAACATTGATGTTTTAAGCCATGGTCCAGAAATCCTGATATCTAGGTATAACCTTGATACCACCTTTTTAGTTTACTGTTTACTTCCCAGATCAGTTTTTTTTTTTCCTTCTAAATCCCTTGCCTTCCATAAGCATCATAGAGGAAAAAACAAATCCTTTGTTCTGTGAAGTTTGTATTCAGTCAAAGGGCTGCCCTTGAACGACCTAGACATCGAGGGGGAAAGGTGACCCAAGATTTATATCTAATGCTTAACTACTTTCCCATCAAATGGCCCCCCCAAAAAAACCACACACAGCAAATAGCAAAGAAACTTATTTATCCAAATCATGACAAAACAAAAAATCAGAAAAGGTATATTCAGGAGAATATTTGCCAGACAATATAGAATGATGTAGTGGAAATGCAAATTTAAAGATCTTCCCTGTCCCTAGGCCCTTTGATAAGTTTAAGAGACTCTGAGAACTTTCCTTGATTTGAAAATATACTCTGCCTCCCAATAGGCTGAATGTGGTCACATGGAGCCTGTGATAGGAGGCTTGGTTTTCAAGAATGCCCACACCTTGATGCTGTGTGATTGGTCAGTGGGTCAAGAGGGTGGTTACATTCTCTGATCTAGGAGAAGGCTATATAATCCCTGATGTAAGGCTTTGCTTTGGGGCTCACTTTGAGAATTGTTGTGTGATTTGACCAGATGAGACTCTGGGCAGCTTTTGAGAGCTGAGCCCCCTCCATCCCCCCGATGCTTTGAAAACCCAGATGTTGATGCTTCCCTCTCTGGTAACTGTGACTTGGTATGGATGTAATGGTTGGACACTTTGGAAGTCTGTCTGCTTGATCTGTTTCTCTGTCTTGTAAGTTCTGTTTGTATACTTTGAAGTTTGGGGTGCTGACCTTTTTCCCCTGATATATGTTTGATTAAAATAAGCTTGTTAACCCATTTTGAGTTGTTTTCCTTTAGAAAAGCAGATCTAAGAACCTTTGTTGGCAGCCACCCTGGGGGATGTTGGGGTGCTTGCTGCTACAAATGAAGGAACTTTCCCACTGGGAGTGAGAAAACTCAGCTCAACCAAGGGACACTGTCTTGGATCCCACCCAAGATGAAACTCCCCAAAATCTCTGCTGTAGCTAGTTGGGATAGGGATATGATGGAGACTTGCAAGTGTTCTCAGTCTTTTCCTTCAGCAACATTAAGTAAGATTGGTTTCTTCTATCTTCCTTCTAGAAGCTAGAAGTAAGAAGTACCAGGAGTGACTTAATGCTTGAAGAGTACCAAAGACTATATGAAGCTTTAAAAGTCCCAAAGAGGACTTATACTTGATGATTCCCAAACAGGACTAGTAAAGGGTTGAGCTCTTCTTTCCCCAACTCTATCCCACCCCTCATGCAGGGCCAAGGCATTCATCCCCACCAATAAGGAGAGAGGCCATACCAATAGGTTTTGGGACAGGGTTACAGACACAATGAAAATAGAGGAGTAATATCAACTAGAAGAAGAAGGAAAGGACTTGAAGGGTTGGTTAAGGTGAACTCTAAAGGAAATTAAGGATTCTAAGAAATGGAGTCTGTATCTGTGACTTCACTGGTATAGGTAACTTCTATATAAAGAAATTCTACTCTGCATCTTTGATGCAACTTAGTATCTTAAAGTGTTGCCTAGAGTACTGAGAGTTAAAGTGACTTGCCCAGGGTCATACAGTCAGTACATCTCAAAGGTAAGACTTGAATCCAAGTCTTCCTTGCTTCACGAACAGTTTTCTATCCACTACTGCACACTAACTCCCTAAATGTTTTAAGGAAACTAAAATTTAGAAGAGGTGGTAATTAGAGAAGGAAGTATATTCTTGCCATGGGAACAACAGATTGTACAAATGAACTTAGACTGAAGGAGAAATGCAGGATGTGAGCAAATATTAATAGTTAGCATTTATATATCATGGTTTAGAAAGTGCTTTACAAATATAGTATTTAATTCTTTCAATAATCCTGGAAGGTAGGTGCTATTATTTCACAGTTGAGAGAACTGAGATGAAAAGAGGTTAAGTGACATGCCAAGGTCCACATAATTAGAAAGTATCTGAGGCCACATTTGAACACAGGTCTTCCTGACTCAGCATATAAAGTAATATACAAAAATCTAGAAAGGTAGGTTAGAGATACTTTAGGAAGGACTTCAAATGTCAAGTAGGATAATTTAAATTTCATACTAGGGATAATAGGGAGCCACTGGAATTTTTGGTGCAGGAGAGTGACATGGTTACATTTGTGCTTTAGGGATATCACATTGGCAGATGGATGGATGGTGGAATAGAGAAGAGAAATCAATAAGAAGTCTATTGCAGTAGTCCAGGCAGAGGCAGAGTCACCGCCAATAGGATAAATGAGTTGAGGTTAAGCCAAGTGTCAGGAATGACTCCATGATTGCAAACCTAATTGACTGTATAGATGGTGTTATCCTCAACAGAAGTATGAAAGTTAGCAAGAAAGGCAGATTTAGGTGCTAAAGACAAGGCTTTCTGTGTTCGGATATGATTTTGAAATGCCCATGAGACGTTTTGGTAGAAATGTCCAGCAGGTAGTTGGCAATGTATTACATCTCTAAGTGGATAGTTATCAAATCATCTATCAGTTCTCTAGGGAAGAAAAATGTACACATGAAATACTTTTAAGTTTAATCTCCATTGTTAAGATTTTCTCCATCACTTTCTTAAGTCTGGATAATCCACAAAATGACATGCCAAGTCCTGATTTTTATCGTCTGATTTTTAATGTAGAAATGCTCACGTTGAAAATTTAACAATTGTTTCTCCTAAGCAGTTGGCTCCAGGACACTCTTTCTCTCTCTCTCTCTGTCTTTCTGTCTCTCTCTGTCTCTGTCTCTGTTGCTCTCTGTCTCTCTCTCTCTTTCTGTCTGTAAATGTATACTATAGCCTCTTCTGAGCTGCAATCAGCTATCATGAGGCTTTATTGGAATTGGCTATCTAAAACAGAACTTTGTATTTTGCTCCAAACCCACCTTTCTCCCTCCCCAGTTTCCTGTGGGAGTTTGGATAGGAAGGTTGGGAACTTCTGGGTCCTCTCAGTGGGTTCCAACTGCACTTAGGAAGAGACCTCTGGCAATGACTCTAGCAATTCCTGGAGATCATCATTGACTAGAGGATGAGGCCAATTGCCCTGGCTTGCCAGAATGCATGGTTATGGAGGGAATTATTTGGATAGTATAGTACTGAAGTAGCAGTTAAATGCCTATTCAGCAGTCTTTCAGACTGTTTCATAGATATGGTCTTTTCAATTGGCACTAAGGAGGAAAATGGAATGTTGTATGTGAAGAAGATAAAGAAGGCCAGTTTGCCCATATGATAGAGAACAAAAAACAAAAATGTTCAGAAAAGGACATCAAAACCAAGAAAATGATTGCTCCTCTTTTTATTAACATACACATTTTTGCTAAAAAATTATAAATAGGGAAAGTGTATAATTTGTTGAATCTTTAAAATTCTTATTTCTATATATGAATGTCTATTTTTGATGATGTTACTGATATGGTTCATTTCTTCTAGTGTGTCACTACATTAGTCACTGGACAACAATCTCACATTAAAAATACCAATAGTAAAGTTGTTTGTAGATGGCTTAAGAAAGATACGGTTTTTATCTTCCTCTTTGCCAGACTAGTCAGCCTTCATGCCTCTCTTAGCTTTACTTCTGTTTTTCAGATGTTAACATCAGATAACTACCTCAGCACCTGGGGCCTTCTCTCCCTAAAGCCTCTATCATTCCCTTTAAAATTATCTTCCTGTAATATTCCCCTTCCTTTCCTCCACGCCCCCCCCCAACTTCTCCTATTTTTGAGTTCCCCCTGGGACCACCATTTTGAGGAAGAGCCCTGGCTAGGCATCTGCTTCAGATCTTACTTCTTTCTGGACTTTCCTACCATGCCCTTATTGTGGCCTCACCACTATTACCATGGAAGTTGAAGGGGAAATACAAGTTTGGAAGTCATTTAAAATTTTTCTCATTTTCATTGTTCACTCTGTGTGTGTGTGTGTGTGTGTGTGTGTGTGTGTGTACGTGCGCACGCATGTGTGTGGTGTATGTGTATACACACATATATTTTAGTGATAATCACTAAACATGTATATATGATATATTAATATATCTATAGAATTTGTTGGAGCTTGGGCTCTGCTGATATAGCATTAATATGGCATTATGGTAGTATTGTGGCTACAGTGTTATTTCACTGTTGATCCCAACAGAGAGCTTCTCTCTCCTGGAAACCTTGTAGGTTAAGTGTTATTCTTGTCCTACAAATGAAGAAACTGATGATCAGAGTATAGGTGACATGACTGGTCACACAGGAAGCATAAGCCCCAGCTTTCTGATTTGGCCCAGTATCCCACAACAATACTGCTCCTTGACCATTATTTATCCCTCATCAGTTACTATCTATCAAAGTTCTATTCATCCCTCCTGCTTGAAGGAACTCAAATCCTGCTTCTTTGCATAATAAAGTCTTCCAAAATCATAATGGCAGTGGGACATGGCTATTCTCCCTTCTGAACTCTTGCAAAATTCATCATCTATCCCTATTACGGACACTTACCTTGATTAAAGCTGCTAAGTAACAAGGTGGATAGAGTTCAGGACTCAAAAGTCAGGAAGACCTAAGTTCCAATTTGATACTTAGCTGTTTTATCCTGGGTATGTCACTTAACTTTTGTCTGCCTCAGTTTCCTCATCTGCAAAATGGGGATGATAAGTAGAGCCTATCTTCCAGGTTTGTGGTGAGTATGAAAAGAGACTGGTACAACCTTAAAATGCTCTTTAAATACTAGCTATTGTTATGGTTCTTATGATATCTTAGATTATACTTATTTGGGAACAGCTTACCTCTCCAACTTGACTGTAAACACATGTAGTGAGCAAGTAATAGATACTTGCATCTCTTCTTCCCTGTCCTCCCCGCAAGGCACTGAAGCTTCACAGGGGTTTAGTAAGCATCTCTTGAATGAATCAATGACCAGATTTGTTCAAGGGCAAGCAAACTTCAGGAAAACCTATTTGTTATCCTGGTATAGTTCCTCCACTACCTCCATTAAAGTTGCTAGAACCTTACTAAGTTCAGGTATCTTTTCCAATTCATGCTCATGAGCTCCCATTCCCATTGAAACCCATCCAAACAAGATAATAAAAAAACAAAAACCTGTGACATCATAGTAAGCTATAAGACATTAAAACAAAAGGCAAAATGAACCACAAAGTGCTGAGTCAAAGAGCAAATGTCCACCCACACCACATACTTCTCAAGTTTCCACTTCTCAAACCTAGAAAGAACTTCTAGTGGTCTTTCTTGTCTTCTTCATTCCCCACTATGCCTTGTCAGCCTGTGGCACAGTAATACTCTATGGACAGTAAAGAGGCCTTGACAACTTGCATATTTGATGAATGCTGAAATCCTAGTGTCTGTAACATAAGACTTTGTATTCCAGTGCTGTAGCCTTAATCGCCTGGAATGTACAATTGCATTACACAAATCTTGCTGCTTCCTCTCAGGAATGGAGGAGAAATTTCTCCTGCTACTATTTCCACCACAGCACAGGGAACCTCTGAGCCATATGTGGCTAAACCTCAATTTCCCCATAGAGACTAGGGGATTTCTAAAGTCCCTTTCAGCCCTAAATCTATGTTTCAATTTTATTAATATTTAATTCAATATACAATATTTTAGGATGAAAATGCTGCTTATCCTTACACTTTCCCCAAAGGACTCTCATTTTCTTTCACATGGAAAGGTTTGGAAAATGCTGACCAAGTTAAAAACAAAAAAATCCCCCAAAACCTACTTGTAGGGATATTTCTATCCAAAGTGCCAGGACTAGTTCCTGAACCTTTCTTTTGGAAAGCAATGATGGCAAAACAACTAGGTACTCCTCAGGTACCTTTCTTCAAACTCATCAGCATTTAAGGAATTTAGATGGAGATAGAAGGGAGACTATCAGCTCCATCTCCCTTATTTTGCAGAGGGAATGAGGTCCTGATAAAGTTTAGTTGAATTGCACAACTGAGTCCAGGTCAGCTAGGTCACAAAACTGATGACCTATGAAAGTCGACCATCTTTTCTCACACTCTCAACTATATCTTTACATATACAAATGAAACAAAAAGGTTTTGATTAATTCAAAATAAACCCTCTTTAGTGTGCTTTAAATCTCCACCTTCTTCCATTGCTCATTTTGCCTGTACCCCTTTCTACACTTTTTTTGTAGAACTACGTTCCATGAAACAGCTCCCAAGTTAGATCTCTAAGGAAACTATTGGAAGATACATATATTTCATTGATTCTTAAAGACCCAAAGGAACCCTAAAACTATTCCTATCTCTTTTAGGCTTGGAAATTGTGGCACCGAGTTGTCACTAACTACTCTAAATGGAAGGTCCAGAAAAAAAAAAAACAACAAAAGAAAAACGTAGGTGTTTTGATTCCTGGGATTGGTGTTCTTTTGACTACACCAAGGGGTGTTTCCAAAAGTGTGGGTGTGGATTTCCCCACAGAAAATACCCATCCTTTCAGTTGGGCGCCCTTGGGCAAGCAAAATAAAAAAATTTGGAGCAGTGCAGTGGTCCTTTTTAGATCTGTTGGGAAATCACATCTCAGAATTTTACAAAGGAGGAAAATCGACTTTGCGGGCTTAAGTGACTCGCCCAAGGTCACACAGTCAGTAAGCAAGAGGGGCAGAATTCGAAAGCCAGGGTCCTCGGGCCACCGTTTTTTCACTGGGCCACCCTGCAGGTACGGGGTTGGAAGAAAAGGCCCCTTCTCTCCTAGCATCCCAACTTGGATCAATCACATGTCCCTGGATGATAATAGCTTTTCCAGGGTCGCAGCAGAAAGCAAGAGAGAGAAGTCCCCGGGCACGACCTCACCCCTGGCCCCTCACAACTTCTAACTGAAGTGCGGGGAGACAGAGAGAAAGGGAGGGAGTGGGGAAGGCAGCTTCGAGGGGCCCCACGAGGTCCCGGCAAACCAGCACCCGAGGGGTTCTGCAACGGCACCAGGACTGGGGAAATCCTCCAAGGGCGCCCACAAAAGCAGGAGCTTTCCCATCTACCCTATCAGGATAGGAGAGTCCCGTGTGACGTCTACCTCTGCCAGCCAATCAAGTCTAAGCCCGGCGGACTTGCCCTTCAGCATACTTTAATTTTTTAGAAATAAACAGTAATTAGCTTTTCGAATTAAGCTTAGTATTCGTGTTGATCTCACGGCTTCTTGTGAAATTAATTAGTTTTTTAAAAAATATCAGAAGTCTATTAATTAGTAAAATGGAAAATGTCTCGGTCAAGTTCTTATTCTTTGGGGATGAAGGAATAAAAAGTGAGACGCCGAAACCGTGCATTCCAGTGGCTAGGAAATGGAGCGAGGGTGTGAAGGGTGAGAGGGAGAGCGAAAACTGCAACTCCCAGCAGGCCTTGCGTGGAATCTGAAGTGGAGTACGGATGGACGGGACGTCGCAAGGAAAGGAGTGTCCGGTCCTAGGGTTCCAGGATTTCCTGAGCGTGAACCAATAAACAGGAGGAGACGGGGGGGATGGGCGGAGCGACGGATAACGTTTCCGACTAGGCTCTTTGTTCCCTCCCCCGCCCCGCCCCCTTTCTGGGCGGAGTTGTATACGTAAGAGGGGGCGTGGCTTTTGCTGAGGGTGGTGAAGGTGGGAGTGGAGTCGAGTGACGCGTCTTCTTCCAGCTCAGCGGCGCGTGAGGTGTCACGGCCGCGCTGGCGATTGGCTGCTGCGAGTAGCTTACGGAGCAGCCGTTGGTCGCGAGCAGCACGGAGCGAGGCTCGGGGCGGGCGGGGGGGATATGGGGCAGCGGCGGCGGCGGCGGCGGTGGCGGCAGCGGCAGCGGCAGCGGCGTTGGCGGCGGCTGGAGGAGGCGGGCGCGGGTGAGCCGGACAGAGCAGCCGCAGCAGCCTCAGCCCCAGCAGCAGCCCCAGCAGCAGCCCCCAGACTCCCCCAGCCCTGAGCAGCCCCTCAGCCAGTGCCTGTCACTCCTCGGGAGAGGGCGGCGCGGGCGCAGCCCTATCCCGCCTCTCCCCGCTGCTCGCGGCGTCGCCGCCTTGGGCACTCTCGGTCACTTCCTCGGGCTCCTGCTCGTGCTCCGGCTCCGACTCCGGCTCGGACTCCTCCATCTTGGCCCCAGCAGCCGTGGCTGCGGGGACGATGTGCCGCCTTCTGGCCGGGGGAAGAAGGAGGAGAAGATGAAGAAGTACCGGCGGGCCTTGGCCCTGGTTTCCTGCCTCTTCCTCTGCTCCCTGGTCTGGTGAGTCGTTCCGGCCTCAGCTTTCTGCCCCCCTGGAGCCTCTGGACTCCCGCCGGCTGCCTGGGTTCGGATATGCCGTGCTTGCATCTTCCACTTGCAGGGAGTGTTGGCGGGGGGGCAGGAACTAAAAAGTGCCTTCAGCGTGGCACCGGCTCTGAAGCCAGCCTGTGTGTGCCTGGAGTGGTGCTGAAAGAGTGGCACTTGCACATTGCTGGAGCTCCATGACCCCAGGGTGTTGGGATGGAGTTTGAAGGCCACTTCCTAAAGCACCCCTTCTTGAGCATGTTTTTTACTTTCTGTGTATCCCCAGCGCTCAGCACAGTGCCTAGCGAATAGCAGACACTTAATAAGTAGGTTTTGTAGACTTGACAACACTCCGGATGGGAGATTGAAAGATGAGGATATGATGGGTGTTAAATATGAGGCACCCGGTGATTGGTAGGATTTGGCGTTTTTTTTTGGAGAATCTTTGATTACTTTCTGGTGGCCTGGAGAGCTTTTTCGGTTCTCCAGAGACTTTTGTTGTGATGTGAAGGGTTGGCCATGATTGGTGGTCTCTGTGGAGCTAAGGAGCTAGGAGCTAAAGGGGTAATATGTTATTTTTTATTTATGTTATTTTTTGTGGCTTTGCATTTGCAGGGATGGTATTTTGAGGGCTTGAAGCATATTCAAAAAATTTTTTGGTTCCTATTACCTATATTCCCCTTTTCATGATGTATATGTATGTGTATGTGTTTTGATCAGATAAGGTTAATAAGACCAAAGGAAGAAAATTCTAGTCAACTACTCCAACACCATCAGTTTACAGTTGAGGAAACAGACTTTAGGATTTTAAATGACTTACCCAAGGTCATTGTTGTTCTCTCCTTTTCAGTCATGTCAGACTCTTAGTGACCCATTTGGAGTTTTCTTAGCAAAGATACTGGAGTGGTTTGCTATTTCCTTCTCCAGTTCATTTTACAAATGAGGGAACTGAGGCAAACAGGGTTAGATGACTTGTCCAGGGTCACACAGATTTGAACTCAGGAAGGTGAGTCTTCCTAATTCCAGGCCCAGTATTCCATCTTCTGTACCAGTAGCTGCTTTTACCCGAGGTCACATAGGTATTAAATGGCAGAGCTGGAATTTGAAGCCATCTACTTTGACTCTATACCTAACACTTCCCCCTCAAACCTCTTACCCTCCCCCCCCCATGTAACATCGTGCTTGAATACTTAATTTGGTGGGCCTATGATCTCATTGATTTTGGTTTGGTATTTCCCCAGTAGGTGAAGATCACAACTCAACCATGCCTTCTCACTATATAGCATCATTGGAAATATTAGTGATAGAAGATGAAATGATGATTTGTATGGAGGATTATATTGGTATTATTGATAAAATTATAGTTTCCCTAATACAATTTTACTATTGTCTTTCTTCTCTTCAGTTCCTTGCCCAGCTTTTACCTATCAGCAATGTTTGTTCAAAATGTTTTCACTAATAGATTTCATTCATTGGGCTGCCAGTCACAGGGCATCTCAATATATGGGCAATAGCAATTTACTCATCATCCACTTAGTTTTTCCTGTGTAGATTGTTACACTGATCTCTTTAGAATAGCTACAGATCTTATTGAAGAATTTTATGGTAAGAACTGCTTTCACTTTTATCTTTGTGTTGTCATCACCTAGCAATGTGTCTGACACAGAATAAGTTTTTAATAATAAATAAATGCCTATTGATTTCTAGGGTTTTATGAACAGCACTTTATTTAGATGTTCTTAGAAGTCTTGTTCTATGCTTTTACCCATCCTCAAAGAATTCAAAATATGTGTTTGTGAGTGTGTGTGTGTGTGTGTGTGTGTGTGTGTGTGTGTGTGTGTGTGAGAGAGAGAGAGAGAGAGAGAGCGAAAGAGAGAAAGAGAGGAGAGAGAAAGAGATCTCAGCAAATGTGGAAGATATTTCATAATATGAGTCTCTCAGTAATAATGTCAGGGTAAAAGTACCACTAGTTGGATTGTTACTTTAAAAAAAAAAAACCTTAATACAGTTTCCAAAAGACTCATATATTTGTAAATTTCTAATATTATTTGGATTCTTTTTTTTTTTGAAAATCATTTTTTAAAATTTTTTTTTCTGTTTTACATCATTTATTTCTGCCAGATTTTGAGTTACAATCATTTCCCCCCCATTATTCCCCTACCCAACCTCCCAGAATAGTAGTCCCACAAGATATCGATTCCTCCAATCTGCTCTCTCCCATACTATTATTTGGATTCTGAAGAAATTGAAGAGTAAAAGGATACAGGAAATAAAGCATAAAGAAATTTTTTGGCCTGGGGGGTTTCAAGTTTAGAAACTAAAGAAAGAGTAAGGAGTTACCTTCTACTCCAGCCCTTCAATTATCATTTGTTTCTAAAAGTTTTAACTGTTCTGTACCTAGAAGTGTGTACAAGGAGCATCACTTCCAGTTTTAAACTGTAAATTGATTACCTAGTTTGTGGGTTGTATAGTTCCTTTATTTTTTTGTCAATTTGCTACTTGTTACTGCTTTCTAAAGTACATGGCTAGAAGAAGAGTAGAAATTTAATCTTCAGTTTTGATACAGGTTAACAGCTTAAAAAAAAAACTTGAATAGTGGAAGAAGTTATAACTAAGAGCCAAAATGTTTCCAATCCCCTTCACATTTAAATTAGTCATGTTATTATCATGAATAATCTAGAGTTGAATAAAATCTTAATTTTTTTCTTTTGCCATTATTAAAATTTATTTCTCAAGTATACAAAAATTATAGTGAGAAGAGAGCTAGCTTGCTAGAGAGCAGTAGAAAGTTAGCCTGGTATTCGAGAGTAGACTGAGTTTTTCACTATTGTATTCATATTTCTGAAGTTTCCATTCAACTATAAAATATAATAGTTTTGAATTAAAAGTTTAAGTAAAAGCATAAGAAATTTATTGGCATGAGAAACTACTTGCTAGGTTTTGAGATTTTTGGCTTTTTGGATAGCCAAAATTGGAGATATTAAGCAGTTTCACTGTCCTTATTTAGACTTATGGAACTATTGAATAAAGGATTGTTCAGATTATCATTAGTTTGCTCTTGTTTTTTCCCTGTTGGCTTTTTGGTTTTTTGGGAGAGAAAAGAAAATACAGAAAGATGTTAAGAAAAGAGAGAGCAAAATGTTCCAGAACTTTTCCTGATTTCAAACAGAAAACAGAATTGTCATTCCCAGTAAGACTCATGGTTCCAGGATTAAGTTGTCAATGAAGTCTCCAAAAAACTAGTCATGGGAGGACCTCGTACTTTCTGATGACAACCTGGTAGGTATAACATAGCTAAATCATAATAAATTATGTGTTATTGGTTTTTAAAAATTTCCTTCTTTAGAAAGTGAGTAATTGGGGTGGCTAAGTGGTGCAGGGAATGGAGCACCGACCCTGGAGTCAGGAGGACTTGAGATCAAATCCAGCCTCAGATACTTTACACAAAACTAGCCATGTGACCTTGGGCAAGTCACTTTACCCCAATTGCCCTGCCTTCCCCCCTCCAAAAAGCAAAAAAAAGTGAGTATTTACATAAATTTGATACATATTACCCACTGGGTAAAGTCATAGAACTTTTCCTTTGCCCTGAAACTAACTCTACATATAATTTTCAGAAACAGTTTTTGTTCTGTGTTTACACATGTCATGATCTTGTTGATTTTGATTGTTTCCTTTCACAGAATAAAAGATGTTGGAAAGGACCTTAGAAATCATTTAGTCCAGCCCTTTTATTTTATGAATGAGGTTCAGAGAGTTTGTGACTTAGCCATAGTTGTTCCTCCAGCTCAAATGAGGTGTCTTTGGTATGTTGACCTTTTCTTACTATTTTTCTATTCTAGTTTCCTTTGCATTGCGTTATTTTTTGATGTATGATTTCCAGGCTATGTAATGCATCCTAATTAATTTCCTAAGTTTTGTATAAACCTGGCATTCTTGGAAAGGCAGCAGAATAGAGTGGTACTGGATTTAGTGTCTGAAGACTTGAATTCTGGATCCAGCTTTGACTTTTATTAAATTGTGTTATTATAGAAAAATTATTTAGTTTACTATCTATCTCACAGTGATTATTAGGAAGGAGCTTTGTAAACCCAAAAGGCATTATATAAATATGAGCTGTTATGATAATCTAGCCCCCCCCCCCCTTTGCTCTTACGGAAGGATATTGGGTCGGTTTCCTGCAGTGAATCAAACTTTCCTGGGACTTGATTGTTACACTCAGAGAATCTTCTGTGTGTGTGTTTGTGTATGTGTGTGTGAGTCAGGCAGTACACACTTTTAAAATTGGTAAGTATCATCTTGTGTCATAGGATCATGAGATTTAGATTGGAAAGGATATTGGAGGTCATTAAATCCGGTCTCATCATTTTACTATTAAGGAAACAAAAATCCAGATAAGGTAAAAATACTTGTTGAGAATCACTCAGGTAGTTATTCACACTCAACATACTAACACAAGTCTTCTGATTCCAAATCTAGTGTTCCTTTCATTAGAAATCAAAAATTCAGGGGCGGCTAGGTGGGCAGTGAATAGAGCGCCGGCCCTGGAATCAGAAGGACCTGAGTTCGGAGCCGGCCTCAGAAAATGAGCACCCACACATAAATAATGACTAGCCGTGTAACCTTGAGCAAGTTACTTAACCCCAATTGCTTTAAAAAAAAAAAAAAAGAAATCAAAAATTCATCTGCTGCTTTTCAGCTTGTTTGTATGGTTTTTATAAAGAACTTTTTGTCTTTTCCTATCACCTTGACACTTGACTAGCCAGGATTTTAGTGACTCCTTTTCGGATATTTTTATAAAGATGCTAAAGAAATATGGGCTTGACCCATGATTTCATTCCAGTGCCTTCTCTGCAATTTATAGTCTTTAAGTAATTGCCTAGAGTCCTAAAAGGCTAAATAATAATCTTTCATAGGACTACTATGTGTCAAAGGTACGACTTGAACCCCAGGTGTTCTGGTTTTGAGGTTAGCTGTCTATTACCATAATGATAATAATACCCAAATACTGTGCTTCCTTGAAAATCTTTATTTTTGTCCTTTGATTTTTGCATTTAAGTCAGTTAATTGGCTGTTGAGCAAAATGTCTGTATCACCTGCAGTCTCCTGGTGAATTAGTTTTTCTTTAAGTGATTTGGTTAAGCTTTTTGAAAAGTCTGAATTGATTATATCTCCAAATTTCGATTATTTGCATATTTCCTGCCTTTGGGAACTCTAATAAACTAATTAGTTATCAAGATTGAAATGATAGGGGGAAATGACTAGAAAATTAAAACAAAATCTAATTTTTAAATTAATTTTTCTTGGCTTTAAAAACAAAATAAAGCAAAACAAACCAGTGTAATTGTGTTACTAGGATGCCAAAAATAAGAGGGATATTGAAACTTTAAAAAAAAATGCACCAAAGACAAAAGGAAGCTTAGGTGGAAGCAAAGAGAACAAAACAATTTTGAGAGTAACACATAGAATGTGTTATATACATTAATAAAAGCAAGGAGTTTGAAATGGAGATTCCTCCTTGCATGGAGAATCTTCTTTTTGTCTTTTAAATATGTTTTGGTGTTTCAAGTTTAGAATAAAAACTTAAAAAAAAAAAAGCCTCTTCTCTAGTCTAGGTCCAGGTAAGAGGTGTTAAGAATTCAAACTAGATTGGGAGCTGTGTAAGTAAAGAGGAGATGGACGTGAGAGCTGTTGTAGAAGCAGAATGGACAAGACTTGGCAAATGATTGGATTTAGCTGGTTATTAGTTGAAGAAGAGTCAGGAACTAAGCATGAATTGAAGACTGAATCTGAGTAACTGGAAAGAGATGGTGTTCTACTTGACTGCTTTCCAGGGTTTTTATACTTTGTTCTCCCTTTCACATACTCTTATGTTCCAGGAGGCAGGATCATAATAGTACTGGCCTTCTCACTGTTCCTTGAACTAATCAGTCCATTTCTAGACTCAGATGCATTCTCCCTGGCTATTCTCCATACACAGAAGGCTCTCCCTCTTCTCCTGCACCTCCTGGCTTTCCTAACTTCCTTCAAGTCTCAGCTAAAATTCCTTTTGTATATATCTTGTTTGTACATAGTTGTTTCCCCCATTAGATTTTGAAGATACTTTTATGTAGTTGAAAATTGCCAATATGCAGTTAGTGATGCAGGACTAGAGCTCAAAAGAGAGGCTAGGGCTGGATATGTAGATCCATTAGTAATCTTTATAAAGATTAATAATTGAACCAATGGGAACTGATGAGCTCATCAAGAGAGAAGGGAAGGCTACCCAGTCAGTACACATTTATTAAGTGCCTACTTTGTGCCAGATACTGTGCTAATAAGTGTTGGAGATGAAAAAAAAAAGAGGCTCCTCTCCAGGAGCTCATAGTTATGGGGAGACAATATGTCAACAAATATGTGCAAACAAGCTATATACAAAACAAATTGGAAATAATCAATAGAGAAATCACTAAAATTAAGGGAGAAGAGAGAAAGGAATTGGGGGAAAGTTTCTTACAGAAAGTAGACTTTAGTTGGGCTGGAAAGGTAATAGGGTGGGTTATTAAGGTTTAGAGGGTTTCAGATGCCAAACAGGATTTTACATTTGATTCTGGAGGCAATAGGGAGCTAATAGGGTTTTTATTAATTACGGGGTAACATGGTCAGATCTACAATTTAGAAAGATCAGTTTGACAATTGAATAGAGGATGGACTGGAATGAAGAGAGACTTGTGGTAGGGGGACTGATCAGGTGCTTTCAGTAGACCAGGAAACAGTTGATGAGGGTGGTGGGAGTGTCAGAGAAGAGATAGGGTCTTATGTGAGAGATGTTAAGAAGGTTCACCACAGTGGATATGGGGAGTGAAGGAGAGTGATGACTCTTGGATGCCATCTAGGTTGTGAGTTTGTGACTAGGAGGAGAGTGGTACCCTCTATAGTAGTAGAGAAGTTAGGAACAGGAACAGGAAGAGGATTTGGTTGGGGGGAAAGATAATTCATTTTGAAAATGTTGTGTTTGGGGCTGCTAGGTGGTGCATTAAGTAGCGCATCGGCCCTGGAGTCAGAAGGACCTGAGTTCGGATCCGGCCTCAGACACTTAACACACACAAACAAAAACCTAGACGTGTGACCTTGGGCAAGTTACTTAACCCCAACTGCCCCCCCCCCCCAAAAAAAAAAGCAAATGTGTTTGAGATGTCCAGTATGAAGTTGTAGATGGGAGACTGGAAGTCAGCAGAGAGGTTAGCACTAGTTAAGTATATTTGAGAAGCATAGACATGATAATTGAATCCACTGGTGATCATGAGATCAGCTGAAATAGAGGGAGTAGAGAAGAGCCTAAAACAGTCATGGTTATTGGGTATAACCTGGATGAAGATCAGTGAAGGAAGCTGAGAAGGAGCTGTCAGACCCAGGACAAAGAAGAAAATTAAAAAAATAAGAGAGTAGCAAGAAGAGGGTGATTGACAGTGTTAAAGGTTACAAAGAAAGCTGAAGATTGAGAAAAGGCTAATGGATTTGGCAAATAGATCCTTGGTCATTTTGGAGAGAGTGGTTTCAGTTGAATGGCAAAGCTGGAAGACTTTGCAGAAAGACTGAGAATTGAGAGATATCCATTAATTGAAGAATGGCTGAACAAATTGTAGTATATGAACATGATGGAATACTGTTAAACCATCAAAAAGATTTTTAAATATTACAAATTTAGAGAAACCCCTTGATGACTTGAATGAACTGATGAAGAATGCAGTAAAAACCAGAACAATTTGCACATTGACCAAAATGTAAAGGAAAACAGTATTGAAACAGTATTGAGCTTATAAGATTAATAGTCAAGCATGCCATTAGTTAACTTGGCAGAAAGGTTATAGATTAGAAATATATAGGAGACATATATTTTCAGATATGACCAATGTGTTGACTTGTTTTGCTTGATTAATATTTGTTACAAGAGAAGGCTTCTTTTTAGGAATGGAATGGTTGAGTTAGTGGATTTAGTGATAGTTGCCCCCAAAAAGCATTAATAAAACATTTAAAAAGTACATAGAAAAGAACAGAAATTCAGAAGCCTATTCAAACTGGGTTACCGTGTCACTACTGTGTTAAATATAATGTATGTTTTATAAAAAACTGAAACCGGTTCACAGTTTCATTATACAGCCTATGCTCTTTGTATATTGAAATGTTCGTGTTTAAGTTCATACTAAAAATAAATAAAATAAATAAAAATTGTGAGAGGAGAAGGAGAAGGAGGCAAAAGGGATCGGTGCTTTTTCTAGAGTTTTGATTGTAAAAAAAGAGGAGAGATAGATTATATAGGATGATAGCTTGAGAACGTGATAAAGTCTAATGAGTGTTTTTTTTTTTTTTTAAGATTGAAGGAAAACCAGGGTATGTAGGCAGTAGAGAATGGACCATTAGATAGGGAGAGACTGAAGATTTGAGGGAGAGGGGATCATTGTGTATGTATGTGGGGGGTGGGGTGTAGATATTTAAAGGAAATACAAGTTTTACTTACTGGCTAGGCTGCATATTAACAACAGAGCTGTATTTATTAATTTTTTTGTGTCAATAATAATAGCTTGTCCTTTAAAAAGTATTTAACTTCCCATTTGATAGCTGACGTTTATATACTTTAGCATTTTGAATTGTTTTACATTTCATAGCTACATGGAGGTTGTTGCTGTTAACCTCCATTTTATAGATGAGGAAACTGGCTCTCAGAGTTGAAGTGACTTTCCTGTGGTCACATGGTTAGTAATTGGAGCAGGGGTTTGAACTCAGATTTTCTGATTCCAAGTTCATTGCTCTCATAAACTTAAGTTGAAATCAGACCTGAAGTCATCCATAGCATTGTTTTTGCTATTAATGTATCTATTCAAATTGTATTGGGAGGGTAAGATTAAAGGCTCATGGGATAATAGTTCTAGAGCCAGAAGGAACCTGCTCCAACCCTCTCATTTTAGAAAGAAGGAAACTGAGGTCCAGGAAGACTGTGTCTCACCTAAGGTGTTGTAGTAATAAGAAGGGTTTGAACTGAGGTCACCTGACTCCAAGGTCAGTGCTCATTGCACAGTACCACACTAGCTACCAAAACTAATAGTTTGTTTTTCTATTGCATTTTAAGGCTTGCAAAACACTTCACACCCATTGGTTTTCAGTACTATTTTTTGGCTTCCGATGTGTTATTTTTTAGGATCATAAGATTTAGGGGTGGGCAGGGACCTTGGAGATCATCTAGTCCAATCCTCTCATTTTATAGATAATAGAGAAAGAGAATTTCTCTTTTCTTCCACCCCTTAGAACAGATGTTGGTACGTAAACTGTAATTTTCCTTATGTGAGATGCTTGCTTATTAAGGGCATCCTTAACAGGATAAGGAAAGATGATCATATATCCCATGAAATGATTATTGTTGTCTTTTTGTGCATGAGGGAAAAATATGAGTTTTCTCTTCTTCGAAAACCTTTGAACTCTCCTTGCATTTTTATTTTATGTAAGCAGCAAGCATTTATTAAACACCTCTGAGGTAGCAGACACTTTGCTAGGTGCTGGAGATATAAAGACAAAAATGAAACAATTTTGCTAGTTCACACAATATGTACACATGTAAATGTAGTACATGTATGTTCTGGCCCCATTCCTTGAGTCAGACCTGCTATGTTGCCCCTTACTGTGTCATAAGGGCACCCTGAGTATTTAGGGTATCTCTGTTTCCATCAGCTTAAGTCCTCAACCCCATTTGTTAGGTAGGCCATGACCAGCACTCCAGTTCCATTTAGCCACTTAGGTAGCTTTTTTAACTTTATTCAAGAAATATCTAGGTGTAGCAGCAAGCACCCCAATATCCCCAGGGTGACTGCCAACACAGGTTCTTAGATCTGCTTTTCAAAAGGAAAGCAACTCAAATTGGGTTAACAAGCTTACTTTAATCAAACAAACACACATTACCTAGTTCAGGGGAAAATGGTCAGCACCCCGAACTTCAGAGTTACAGAACTTACAGATCAAACAGACAGGCTTCCAAACTGTCCTACCATTATATCAATACCAAATCACAGTTACCAGAGAGGGAAGCATCAACATCTGGGTTTTCAAAGGGGGGGGGCAGGCGGGCAGGCGGGCAGGCGGGCAGGCGGGCAGCGGGCTCTCAACAACGGCTTCCCAGAGTCTCATCTGGTCAAATCACACAACACTTCTCAAAATGAGCCCCAAAGCAAAGCCTCCCATCAGGGTTTATGTAGCCTTCTCCCGCCTCAGCGAATGTAACCACCCTCTTGACCCATTGCCCAATCACACAGCATCAAGGTGTGGTCGTTCCTGAAAACCAAGCCTCCTACCACAGGCTCCATGTGACCATATCCAGCCTATTAGGAGGCAGAGTATATTCTCAAATCAAGGAAGGTTCTCAGAGTCACCGAAGCCAATCAAAGGGCCTAGGGGCAGGGAAGATCTTCAAGTGTGCATTTCCATTACACTAGGTGACACAGTGGAGAGAGTGCTGGACCTGCAGTCAGGAAGTCACTTATTTATTAGGTGTATGACCTTGGTCAAGTCACTTCAACACTGTTTACCTCAGTTTCCTCATCTGTAAAATGAACTGGAAAAGGAAATGGCAAACCTTGCCAGTATCTTTGCCAAGAAGACCCCAAATGGGGCTGTAAAGAATTGGAAACAACTGAAAAATGGCTGAACAACAAAAATCAAGAAAGGAATATAGCCAGAATAATTGTATAATACAGACATTTCCCCCATTACCTCTGGGTCATGTTCTCTTCTATACCCCCTTGGTTAGTGGAAGAGGGCGAGGAGAAATAGGCTCAAAATTGAGCTCAGTTCCTATATAGATCAGTCCCACTAAGTTCCTGTCCAGGTGAACCATGACTGTCAAGGTGAGTCCCCAGGGTTGGGGTACTGGAAGATCCTTTTTTTTTTTCTCCTCTGGCCTGGATTCCTGTTCTTAGGTTTCTAATCTGGGTGGGAGACTTCTTTCCTTTTGCCTAGAATGGAAAAATAAACAAAACAAAGGTCAGGGCCTGAGGCTTGTTTCTTGGTGACCCAGACTTTTAAGGCCTTTCTCTTTCAAATTTAGCCTCTCTTGGGATAGATCAATGGGAAGTTTTTCTTTCTTTGTTTTTTTTTTTTTTTGGAGGGCAATTGGGGTTAAGTAACTTGCCCAAGGTCACACTGCTAGGTTTTTGTTTGTGTTAAGTATCTGAGGCCTGATCAGAACTCAGGTCCTTCTGACTCCAGGGGATGCTCTACTCACTTCGCCACCTAGCCGCCCCAATGGGAAGCTTTTCAATGTGTCATAACCCACTGTTATCATGGTTGTATTGCTGGAGTGGTCCCAAGAGGCTGAATAGTCCAACTTCCTCATTTTTACATGGGATGAAACTAAGAGCCAGGAGGGTAATCGACTTGCTTACCACCAAACAGATGGTGAAGAGGCAAGATTTGAACCCAAGTTCATGACTTCAAAGTGGATGCTCTTTTCATTGTATCCTGTCTTAACTTAATTGTAATGGCCCGCCTTACTGGGCCGACGCCAAACTCACCTCTCCTGTTGCCTCTGCGGCACTCCAATTGCCTTCGGAGATTCTGGTTGTCCTACTACGACACTTATGGTCGACGCACCACGACCTCTGGTTCGCCCCCACGAACCCCTGGGGGAGCCTGCTCCTCGCAAACAGACAAAGGAGTCCTGACACCAAGAGGTGATGTATCTTGCGGTTTAATCTCTTTCTCTTTCACAGTCCCCTCTTCTCTTTCTCCTCCTTTCACCTTGCCTCCCTCCTTTTATTTCCTTTCCCCTCCCCCGACTCTGTTCCCCCACGTGCCTCAGCAGTAGCAGGCTTCTCATGGCAGGGGAGTACTCCCCGGTTAGCAGCACATGCTCAATACCCCAAAATCACGGGGCAGGACATACGCTCAGGTGCCTCTAACCCTAGCCTGAGTTGCTCTGTCATTTGCCTGAGTTTTCCGTGGGTTCTCAGAGTTTGGGTAGAGTCTTAAAGGGCTCCAACAACTTAATAATGTCGGCATACATGTAATTCAGGTCCTCCAGCAATGTTAACTTGGTGGTTCTTGGACAAAGATAAAATTGAGCTCCATCATCTAAATGTTTCCAGATAATCCAAGAACATTGAGTATTAATACAGTCTCTTCCTTTATCTTCTTCTCCTCCATTGTCACAGGGAAGGAGAAAGAGACTCCGAATAATTAAGAATCACATTTTGGATTTTTCTCTCTTTCATAGGTCACCACTGACAAAATACTTATCGGATATGCTATTCTTTTGTATAATAGTAAGAGCTCTGAATTTGGAGTCAGTCAGCAAGCATTTGTTAAATCCTTATTACCTGCCAGATACTGTGTTACACTCTGTGGATACAAAGAAATACTTAAGGAATTTGCATTGTTTATTTTCAAAAATGGATTTTTATTATTTTTTTAATAAATTACCCCTTTCCTTTTTTCCTTCCCCTCCCATAGAGCCATCCCTTATAACAACTTTTTTTTTTAAGAAAAAGAAGTAAAGAAGGAAAAAAAATCAACAAAATTGACAATACATCCAAAAATGTGACATTTGTATGCAATATTTCCCACTTGTCGACCCCTACCTCTCTGAGGAGGGAAGGGAATGAGGTATCTTCCAGTTACTCTTCTTTAGGGCCATATTTGTTTTTTATAGTTTTGTAACATTTCATCTTTGATTGTTTTGTAGTGCCGTTTACATAGATGTAGGCATCATCCTAGCTTTGTTTATGCCACTTTACATCAATTTTTGTTAAGTCATGCCATGCATCTTCATTTTCATCTTTTCTTAAAGCACAGTGATGTTCTTTTATATTCACTAACCACAATAAGTAGAGTCAATCTTCATTAGCTAGATATCTATTTTGTTTCCTTTTCTTTACTACAAAAAGTATTGTCATAAATATTTTACCACTGTTAATTACCCTCTCACTCTCTTCTGGATACTTTCTCCTCTTTAGGTTTTTGTAATACTGCTCCCTTATAGTGCCCTTCCTATCCAACTGTTCTTTCTTAGCCTCATAGTCTACCATCTTCAGTCCAGGTTGTACTTGCTTAAGTCAGGTCTTCCCCCCGGGGCTGTGTCCTGAGCGCTTCTTTCTCTTTTATTCTGTACTATACTTTGACCTTGTCAGATGTTATGGACTCAATTATCTCAACCAAGATGTTTCTCAGATCTATTTATCCAACCTTAACATCTCTCTTGATGTTCAATCTCTCATCTCCACTTGCCTAGCTGACATTTTGACTTGGATGTCTCATAGACATCTTAAACTCAACGTGTCCAAACAGAGTTTGTTACCTTTCCCCCTAGCCCTTTCCCTCTTCCTCCTAGGCAGCAGGCCTCACAACCTAGATGTCATCTTCAAGTCTCAAGTCTCATTTACCAACAATCCAATCTTTTGCAAAGTCTTAGCATTTAATTGATTTAATGTTTTGCATTTTACAATCTCTGTATATTTGTAACCCCTCACATGTCCCCTTCTCTCCACTCAACAAAGTTACCACCCTAGGATCTTATTACCTCATACCTGGACTTGGCCTGCTGGTTGCTGTCCCTTCTTCATGTCTCCACCTGTTCCAGTCCATCTTCCACTCAGCTGCCAAACTCATCTTTCTAAAGTTCAGGTCTGACCATATCACTCCAAATCAGTAAACTCCAGTGGCTCACTATTACTTCTGTGATGAAATATCCTTTGTTTGGCTTTTAGAGCCCTTCACAACCTGGCCTCTTTCCACTTTTACATTCTTCTTACACTGCCATCCCCTCTACATATCTACAACACTGGCCTTCTTGTCTCTTCTTTACACTTGCCACCCTACCTGCTGACTCTGTCTTCCTTTTTACCCAGTATATGTCTTGTTTTTCTGTTGCATTTCCTATTAGAATGCAAGCTCCCTGTTGCCTTTCTTTCTGTCCTCAGCCTTTAGCTCAGTGCTTTGCCCGTCCATATACACTTAATCTTATAAATTTACTTGTTGATTGAGGGACTGGTGAAGCCTTTTCTTTTTTGTCAGTGATCTTTGGAAATGTGCCTAGCAGTGGAATCTCTGGGTCAAAGGGGATGATCATATTAGTCTCTTTATTTGCATAATTCCTGCATCAGTGTCCATCTTCCTACATTCTCTCAAACTTTGACAATTCTCATCTTTGCCAGTTTGGTGTGAGGTGAAACCTTGGGATTGTTCTAATTTGCCTCTCTCTTATTAGTGATTTGTTGAAGCTTAAAATGGGACGCAGGAGATGAGTTCTACTAAGATGGAAAGGTTTAAGGAATGGGCCAAGTGACAGATTATGTTTGCCCAGCCATGATAAGGCCTAGGATTTTTGTGGAATAAGTAACTATTTGGGCTTTACTTAAAATCTTGAGATTTTCTGCTTAGGCCAGATCTACCCATCCCATTTGACTCATTATGTTCTGTATTATTTATAAATCTTTTGGTTTCCAATATAATATTCAAAGTATGTCTAAATAATATTAGATTCTAGTAAGTTATTAAAATATGCAGTGTTTTTACTCCAAACTTAGAAATTATTCCATTGCTCTCCATCCCCCCAACACTCAACCTGTTTTTCTACACATCACTTAAAAGTTTATTTTCTACAAAGAAGGATTCTGTTTACTTATTGTTAAATAAGAAGAAACAACGGCCTGTATTGATTTAGCACTTTACAGTTTACAAAAATAATTCAGTTTCCTCCAGTATAAAGTAGGGATAGTAATACTTATAAAACACCTTTGGAAAACTTGGAGGGAATTTATCTAGAGCAGAGACATCCTTTAGTAAGGCCTAGGCCTGTAAAACAAGGGGAACCTTCTGAATTATCACAGGATTATGTAGAAATAAAAGTAGATATTTATTGCCTGATTATGTTAAATCAGTAGGGCAATGAGCTATTACTTTTTTGTTTTTGCTTTATTCATTTATTTATTTTGAGTTTTCAACAATCATTTTTATTAGATTTTGAGTTCTAAAGTTTCTCTTCCTCCTCCCCCCTCCCTAAGATGGCATGGAATCTGATATAGGCCAAACTTATACCATCATATTAAACATATTTTCACATTAGTCATGTTGTAAAAGAGGAATTAGAACCAAAGGGGAAAACCATGAGAAAGAAGAAACAAAAAAATGAAAAAGTAGTGTGCATTCTGTCTGCATTCAGATGTGTATAGCATTTTCCATCATGAGCCTTTTTAGAATTGTCTTAGATCCTTTCATTGATGAGAAGAGCTATGTCTATCAAAGTTGGTCATCACACAGTGTTAACACTTGGTTCTGCTCACTTCACTCAGCATCAATTACATGCAAGTCTTTCCAGGTTTTTCTGAAGTCCACCTGCTCATCATTTCTTATAGAACAATAGTATTTCTTTACACTCATACCACAATTTGTTCAGCCATTCCTCAATTGATGGGCATCTCCATAATATCTAATTCTTGGCCACTGCTAAAAAGAGCTGCTATAAATATGTTTGTACATCTGGGTCCTTTTCCCATTTTTGTGATCTCTTTGGAATATAGACCTATAAGTGGTATTGCTAGATGAAGGGGTGGGGTATGCACAGTGCTTTAGCATCTTTGGATACAATTCCAAATTGCTCTCCAGAATGATTGGATCAGTTCACAACTCTACCAACAATGCATTAGTATTTCAATTTTCCTACATCTCCAACATTTATCATTTTCCTGTTTTGTCATGTTAGTCAATCTGATTGGTGTGATGTGGTACCTCAGAGTTGTTTTAATTTGTATTTCTCTAGTAATTACTTCTTTTTAGTTGCTCCTTGAATTCTGTAAATACGTTTTTTTTTTTTTTTAGGAGATACTTTCCCAGTTATATCAATACAATTAAAGATTGGTGAACTCCTATGAGTAATCTGACATACATGCTAATGAAATTTTTGTGCAGTAAGGATTTTGTTCCCCCATCTTTAAACATGTCTATGTTCATATTTATCATACTTAAATTCTGTTCAACAGTTTTTATTAGCAAAGGGAAACAAATTAGTTTTTACTTGAAAAATGATTTTGAAATGTATTTTTTGCTACCCAAACTCAACTGTGTAGTCTCTAACTCATAGTTTTTAAAGACCTTTTGGGTTTATATAATAAGCCTACAACAAAATTGTAGGAGTCACAAGGGAATGGAAAACATGCTTTTGAGAATTTGCAGTAGAAAAATGTCAATCCATAGGACTATAGCTTTTTTGGACTTGTTTCATGAATTAATATCATTTGTAGAACAGTGGCTTTTTTCTGCTTTGGGTTTTTCTATTTTAATAAATAAGTGAATTTTGTTAAAAGTCTGATTTTCCCCCTTTCTATATATAAATCATATCTATTTAGCTACTTAATATCTACTTCATCACTTTAACATATTTTGTAACATGCATATGATCACAAATAACTAAGCTAACTTTATATTTTCTTCTTGCAGTTATGATTTTGATGTTAATAGGAAGACATTTTTCATTTTATGGGTATCTCTTTGGTGCAAATATACAATTTCAAAAATGGCATTTAGCCTAGTTCTCTGAGTTTAGAATTAGAATTCAAAAAGTGAAGGATTACTTAATCACTGTGCATTTATTATTGAAGGAGTTCTAGACTTTGTGAGGAAAAAAGAAAGTATAAAACTTTATCTGCCATCTCAAGGAGTTTATAATCTTATAGAGGAGACAAAATTGATTTACTTGAAGAGGCGAATTATATAAAAGAAATATATGGTTAAATGTACAATAACCAGAGTTGTCAGAAGAAGGCTAGATAGAAAATGTGGACTTGAATTAGTCAAGAATGGATAACTTTACAGGTTGGGAATGAATATGGTGGACAATGGGCATACACCATGACTAGAGTGGAGGGGCATATAGTGGAGCATGAAATTTGATATGCAGGGTTGGATTAGTTTGTGAGGGGTCTTGAAAACCATGTGAAGGGACAGCTAGGTACGTAGTGGGTACAATGTGGGACCTAGAGACCCTAGAAAGCCCGAGTTCAGTCTGACCTTAGACCCTTATTAGCTCTGTGAAAAGTCTGGAAAAGTCACTTCAACTATTTGCCTCAGTTTCCTCATCAGTAAAATAGGGAAAATAATAGCAACTTCCTTCCAGGACTTTTGTGAGGATCAAATGAGATAGTCATTGTAAAGTGCCTAACATAACACAGTGCCTGACACATAGTAGGTGCTATATAAATGTTAGCTGTTATTATTACTATAGTTTAAAATTGAACCTACAAAAGCTCTTTAAAATGTACGAAAATGGCAATAGTGAAAGCAAAGTTTTGGGAAGAATAGCATCAGTATGCAAGGTGGATCAAACATGGGTGAGACTAGAAGACAGAAGATTGGTTAGGCTATTTGAAATAAAATAGGCATGGAGGAAGAGGTATTTATTTGACTAGGGTGGTAGCAGTGGTAATGGTGGAGAAAGGGCAAATTGGAGACATTTTGAAGGAAAAAATTACTGGATTTGGTAAAAAAAAAAAAAGAGGAGTAGATATAGTGCGATCAGTATAATGGGTTGGGAATTAGGAGACCTAGGTTCTGGTCATTGTGATTGTCTTCTGTGTTTTCTCTTCCCCTCTCCCTTCCCCTCCTCTTCCTCTATTACCACAAATTTTATTGATACCTTTAACTTTTTATCTTACAGTTGTTTCTAGATACTTTTTCCTGTCCCTTGAACTGAACTCTGTCAATGTATGTATGGAACATTTGCAATCTTTCTGATTATTATTGATTAATTATGAAAATTTGGGAAAGCATTCAATCTCTCTTCCTTGGTTTCTTTATCTGTATGGTAAGGAGATTGGACTAGAACTAGAGCATCTTTTATGTCTGTTTTGGTTTGATATTCCTATGATTTTTACACTTTTAAGAAATGGAAAGGGGGCACTGCTAGGTGGCGCAGTGAGTAGAGTGTCGGCCCTGGAATCAGAAGGACCTGAGTTCGGATCCGGCCTCAGACACTTAATGCACACACAAACAAAAACCTAGCCGTGTGACCGTGGGCAAGTTACTTAACCCCAATTGCCCTCCAGAAACAAAAAAAACAAACAAAAAAAGAAATGGAAAGGGATTATTAGTAAATGATGCCAAGGTTCCTAGCCTGGGAAACAACACAGAAAGAAATGGGGTAGGTAAAAGTGGAATCACTGGAGGCATTCTTTAGGAAATTTCTGTAGGAAATTTTCAACTCTGCCGGGTAGGTAAGAGTTAAGAACTAGTGATGTGTATTTGTAAGTCTTCTCCAGATCTGTGATAATTAAAATGATAAAAAAAATTGATAACGTAAGTCTTTGCTGAATGTGAGAGACTATAGAAAAGTTAAAGCAGAACACAGATAGTTAAGAAGTGGGGAGGAGAAGTTAGAGAAGAGTATATGTGTAAAGGGGATGGAGGTGAGGGGATAAAAATACAGTGTGATTTAGGCCTAGGTAGGAGTTTCAAGAAGGCGTTAATAGTCATTACAAGTATTAAATGTCTACTATGTGTCAAGAGTTGTGTGCTAGGGATACAAATACAAAAAAATGAAACAATCCTGAGTCACTAAGAGTTTATATTCTAATGAGTAGAAAAGTACATATATAAATAATATACAGCATAAATGTAAAGTGAAAAATACAAATAAATGCAAAGTAGTTAATACAAAGTAGTATTGTATGAACTAGCAGTTGGGAGGATCAGGCAAGTTTTCATACAGAATATGGTACTTGGACTTTATCTTAGAGAAAGAGAAAGACACTCCAAGGTGGAAGTGAAGAAGTGAATGCATTCTAGGCACATGGGAGGCCAGGGCAGAGTCTCAGAGATGGAGAGAGTGGCAGGGGAGATGGAATATTATGTGTAAGAACAAAGAAAGCCAATTTATTGTACAGAGGAAGGGGAGTTACGTCCAGCAAGGCAGGAAAGAGAGGTAGGGGTCTGGTTCTGGAGAGCTTAAAAGAGAAGTTTATATTTTATCCAAGAAGCAAAAAGAAGCCACTGGAGTTCATTGAGTAGGGAGGGAATAAACATTTATTAAGGACCTGTTGTTATAGGCTAGATACTGTGAGAAGCACTTTACAAATATTCTCTCATTTGACCCTCACAACAACCCTGAGAGGTAGGTGGTGTTATTTTCCCCATTTTACAGTTGAGGAAACTGAGATAAACAGGTTAAGCAACTTGTCCGAGGGTCACACAGCTGGTAAGTTTCTGAGGCTGGATTTGGACTCAAATCTTCTTTACTCCAGGCTCAGTGCTCCATCTCCTGTACCACACTGCCTCACTAGGGGAGTGACATGGTCAAATCTGTGCTTGCTGAAAATCATGGCAGCCATGTGGAGGATGAATTGGAATGAACATAGATTTGAGGCAGGGAGACCTATTGCAAAAAATTGCAATTGTTGCTATAATCTAGGCTTGACAGCAGCTGTGCAAGTGAAGAGAAGGGGTCAGATGAGAGAGATGATTTGGTAAATATTGTTTAAGTATGCCAATATATACCTCTATATAGATGAATTTTTTTAAACAGTTCAGTTTTGCTGATATTAGCTTAAATGTTTTATATCTAGAAAAAAACCAATGCAGGTTTATTTTAATTACTTAACTATTTATTCTTTTTATTTTTTCCCCCTTTCCTTATCTGACTCATTTGAAAAGTAGGTATTGGATATAATGCAGTGTATAGCCAGTGAAGTTGTGATTTCGAGTTTTCCCTTTCTTTGTGGATATTCTGTGGTTCATATTAAAAAATAATGAATAGCAATACAAAAATTAATTAAGATATTAATACAAATACAAAGTAATTAAGAATTAAAAGATGAGACTCTATTATGGTGCTGCATAAGCATACCTCAAGCATTAGTGGATTCTGAGAAAACACCACTATATCCAAAACTGAAATAGGGTGGAGGTTTAGTTTAGTACATAATACATAAAAGGTTATTTAATAAATTGTGTTACTAAATTGTGCAAGGCAGTATGCTAGGACTTCAAAGAAAAATGTTCTTGTGTAAAGGAGTTTCTATTCTCCTAGAGGAATTCAAAGTGTTTTAACTGGATAAGTTAAAAAAAAAATTTAATGGAATAGTACCAACAGGTGGTGAACCTGTTGCTGAATCAAGGCCACACGTATGTGGCCTTTTGACTTGAGTCCAAATTTCACAAAACAAATCCTCTAAGTAAGGGGATTTGTTCTGTGAAGTTTGGATTCAGTCAGAGGGCCATATACTTGAGGACCTGGAGGGTCACATGTGGCCATGAGGCCACAGGTTCTCCCTAACCCCGAACTAGGACAACAGGAAATGCTGACTCCTGAGTTGAGTTCTTGAAGGAACTTGGTGTTCTAAGAAAGGTGGATGAGGAGGGAGAACATTCTAAAGTGGGAATTCTATTTCAAACTTTCTGGGCAAAGGCATGGAAGGGAGAAATGAAATGCTGAGTCTTAGGGAACCAGTTGGTCAGTTGTCAAAAGTATGTGAAAAAAGAGTATGTGAAAGGGAAGGGGCTACTAAGAAAAGTCTTGACAAGACAGACTAGAGACATATTGTGAAAGGCTTTAAGTGCCTCACTAAGGAATTTATATTTTTATCCTAAAGGCATTCCAGATCCATTTGAGAATTCTTTTTCTGATCAGGGAATGACATGGTTTGATCTGTTCTTTGGGAAGATTATTTTGGTTTCTGAGAAGAGAGGCCAGGGACCAGGTATAGAGAGTTCACTTACTCTGTTGCAGTATTCCAGGGGTCAGTAAGTGATAAAGGTGGCCTCTGTGATGGCTGTGTGAATAGAGAGAAGGGAATGATTGCAAAAATGAAAATGTTGTGAACTGGACTTGTGTAGTGGCAAGCACCCCCAACATCCCCAGGGTGGCTGCCAACACAGGTTCTTAGATCTGCTTTTCAAAAGGAAAGCAACTCAAAATCAGTTAACAAGCTTACTTTAAACAAACAATCATTTACCTAGTTCAGGGGAAAAAGGTCAGCACCCAGAACTTCAGAGTATACAGACATATCAAATAGACAGGCTTCCAAACTGTCCAACCATCATCAATACCAAAATCACAGTTACCAGAGAGGGAAGCATCAACATCTGGGTTTTCAAAGCCAGGGGGCTCTCAACAGCTGCCCAGAATCTCCTTTGGTCAAATCACACAACACTTCTCAAAAGTGAGCCTCAAAGCAAAGTCTCACATCAGGATTTATATAGCCTTTTCCTGGGTCAGAGAATGTAACCACCCTCTTGACCCACTGCCCAATCACACAGCATCAAGGTGTGGTCATTCCTGAAAACCAAGCCTCCTACCACAGGCTCCATGTGACCACATTTAGCCTATTAGGGGGCAGAGTAATATTTTCAAGTCTAGAAAGGCTCTCAAAGTCTCTTAAGCCAATCAAAGGGCCTAGGGGCAGGGAAGATCTTTTAAACCTGCATTTCCATTACAACTTGTTCTTCTTTTTTTTTTTCAGTTATATCTAACTCTTGACTCCTTTTGGGGTTTTCTTGGCTAAGACAGTGGAGTAGTTTGCCGTTTCCTTCTCCAAGAACTGGATTTAGCAAAGTTAGTTGCATATTCAGAGTGAATGGGAGGGGAAAAAGTCAAGAATGAAGCTGAGATTGTGAACCTGGATGAATGAAAGTATGGGTGGTAGGCTCAACAGAAAAAAAGATACATTTTGGAAGATAATCAGTTCTTTTTGGAAATGTTGAAATGGGGCATCTAGCTGGAGTTGTTTGGCAGGCAGGTAATTAGTGATCGGGAACTAGATTTCACCATGGACACTAGGGATGCATATGTAGATAGCTAATTGAATCTGTGAAAGCTGATGAAGTCATCAAGAGAGAAGGTATATTAGAAAAAAACAAAGATTAAGGCAGAGTCTTAGGGCATCCACTGGTTAAGGAAAAAGATGCAGATGGTGAGGAATGGTCAGACAGGTAATATGAAGGTCTAGAGAGAAACACATCTTAAAAAAAGGGAGATGAGAACTTAGAAAGGAGGAGAATTCAGTAGTCATTAAACATTTATTAAGAGACTGTGTGTCAGGCACAATGTAAAGGGTTGGGGGGGGTACCCAAAAAAAGAAAGGTAGCACCTGCTCTCAAGAAAGACAATAACAAAAACAGGAACTGAAAAAGGGATTAGGTCCCAGACTGGGTGCTAGTGGAGAAGTCAGAGAAGTCCTAGAGTGTTGCGGTGGTGAGGTGCAAAAGGAGGGTGTTCAAGTTTTAGTACTTATGCTTCTTCCTAGATTGTGCTGTGCTTTTGTATTCATCTCTCCTTTTAGAGTATTTGTGAGTACCTGTGTTTGTGTTTAAATCTAATTTGATCCATGACTTCCTGGCCTAAACACATTTGTCTTTTTAGACAATTCCATTCCTCTTTGTCAAATTTTTTCTCAGTGTCTCCAGAATTTTATTTTTGAAAAGATTCCCATTCCTCTTGGATTGAGTCCCAAAATGTTAGAATTGGAAGAGGACCTCAGATGGCCATCTAGCCTGATACCAGAAAAGAATTCTCCATGTAACATGGGTTGTCCAGTGATCTCTTTGAAAACTTCCCTTTAAAACTTCTATGTACTGAGGAAATCCATGCTACTCTGGGGAAAGTTCGGATTGTTAGGAAGTTTTTACGTTGAGCGTAAGTTTGCCTCAGAACTTTAACATGTTGTTTCTAAATGTCAATCTGTCAACCAGAATATTCTTCCATGAGACACCCCTTCAAATTCAAGTCTCCTCTTTTCATCTCAAAGTTAATATCTAAAACAGAACTTAATCTTTCCCAATCTACTTCTAAACTTCCCTGTTTATGCTATAACATTATTCCAGATTTTCCCAGGTTTATCACTGTATTAGGATCCTCACTGTCCCTTAGCCCATATATTAGTCAGTAGCCAAGTCAGATATTGGGTTGTTTATATTTTTCCCATTTGGTTAATTTTGCTATTTCATATTTTTGTGTGTAGTTATCTATTTCATTATGTTTTGATTTTTGTCATATAATTGGTTAAGATACCTTATAGTAATTTTCTTATCCATTTCTTCTTTTACTTTAAATGTTGGGAGCTTGGTTTTCTCTCATTTTAAGTTTAAGTAGCTAGTAGCATTTCATTGACCTTTTTAAAAATAAGTTGGTGTTAGTGCAATAGTAAATTTTTTTTCTTTTTTGGATTTTCAAAATTTCTATTTGTGTTTGTTTAGGGAAGATTTTTAAAAAAATTGTAAACTGAATTCATTGATTTTTTTTTTCTTTCCCTTGTTATACTTATACCCATATACTTAGATGTGAATTTCCATCTAACATTGTTTAATATATTTGAATAGTAAATGAATATTCATTCACTAAATTACTGTGAATATTTGTGTATTTCCTGAAATAAAAGTGATAAGTGACTGTCTTACTAGTTTTATTATTTTTTTTATGTGAGGAAATGTGTGATTATTTTCTTAGTATTATAGTTATTAAAAATGTTTAGTATTTGTTCAGCTGTTGTGATGATTCTTATCCAGACTCTGCTTGATTGTTATTTTGATAAGGAAATTTTGATAAGGAAATTTTCCCAAGGAAATTTTCCCATGTTAAATGAAGAGAAAAAGGAAAATCTTACAGAATTAAAAAAAAATCGAAAATGTAGAGTAGGTTGACTTTAGTCCAGCTTTATACTTACTGTATCTTTGAATGGGTTTTCCTTTTAAGATTGCTCCAAACTTTTATATTATTTATTTAGACCTAAAAGTTATTCATTTTACAGACTTTCTTTCTTGTCATAAGTGCATGTATTTCACAGTCTTCCTTGAAAATTAAAGTTCTTAGGATCATTGCTTTATAGCTGGAAGAGACCTTTAATGTCAATTAGCTTATCTTTTTCATTGTATAAGTGAATGAAGAAGCTAAAGTAGAAAAATTATGACTTTAAAACTCAGGCTCTTTGACTCTGTTTAGTTTTATTTCCACTATATCATACTGCCTTACTGAAATCTGCACAGGGTACAATTTAAGCTAGACTTCATTTTAAGTTCAGTCTTAACTTCTTTTATTTTTTATTATGAACTAAATAAAAAACAAACACATTTGATGGTATAAAGAACAGCCAAGGGGCAGCTAGATGGCGCAGTGAATAGAGTGTCGGCCCTGGAGTCAGAAGGACCTGAGTTCGGATCTGGCCTCAGACACTTAATGCACCCACAAAGCAAAAACCTAGCCATGTGACCTTGGGCTTGACCCCAATTGCCCTCCAAAAAAAAGAACAGACAAATTAACAATTAACTTGTGTTACATTCAGTTTATTTTTAAAGTGTGTGTGTGTGTGTGTGTGTGTGTGTGTGTGTGTGTGTGTGTGTGTATGTATGTGTATGTGTTTTGGAGGGGGGAAGGCAGGGCAATTGGGGTTAAGTGATTTGCCCAAGGTCACATGGCTAGTAAGTGTTGTGTCTGAGGCTGCATTTCAACTCAGATCCTCTTGACTCCAGGGCCTGTGCTGTATTCACTGTGCCACCGAGCCACCCCTATAGTATATATTTAAAATGAATTTGTGCTCTTCAGAATTTCTGATTTCTATGAATTTTTAAACGGGCTTTTTGGCGGGGGGGTGCATTTCTATACTACCCATTAGCCCAACCCCCATACAGAAACTTTCCGTTCTAACAAATAAATATATGCTAGCAAAATAAATCAACACTTGACTGTATTGTAAAATGTGTGCCTCTTCACTATTTTGCCAAGAGGCAGGAAGACTGCTTTAGCATCAATATCAGTCTTTTAGAGTATTGGTTAGTTACTGTATGGGTTGGAGTATTGAAGTCTTTTGAAGTTGCTTTCCTTTCTTTACATTGTGATCATCATGTAAACTCTTCTTCAGTTCATACAAGTCTTCTCAGCTTTCTCTGAAGTCATTATATTAGTCATTTCTTACAGCTCAGTGATACTCCATAACATTCATATACCACATTTTAGCCATTCTCTCACTGATTTGGCACTTTGATTCCAGTTCTTTGGTCAACAAAAAGTGTTGCTTACAGACAACACAAGTACGCATAGCTCTGATACCAGCATCTTAGTTCAAGTTCAGTATTGGAATGAAATGAGGCCCTTGCAAGTCACTGGGAACATTCAACAAATGAGGCTTACTTTGCCCTAACACAGTAAGAATATGCAAAAAGCATCTGGCTTTGCCCCCTAGAAGCCTCTGTTGAAGAGCCATTCCCTTTCATAGTGACTAAATAAGGACTCCCCCTTACCTTCATTCAGTGATTCAGAATTGCCAAGGGATCGACTTTCTTCTAGGTAAATACACACCCACTATAGGTATATAGCAAACAGTTTCATCTTTTCTATAATATTAGAAAGTAAGACAAAACAATACCACAGCTGGGTCTCCCAACCCTTTTGAGAACAAGTTCACTGAACCATCTCAGAGGAAAAAGAAGTTTGCCAGTTGAGAGAGACCTGTATGGAGCCTCCTCTGATGGGACAAGGATCTCAAGGCCAAGGCCTCCCTGTGCTGGGATAGGAATAAGGAAGGGCCACAGAGGGATAAGTCAGAAATATGTCCAAAACAATCCATTTGTATCAGGTAATCTTGGAATCTAAGAGAACCCTTGTCCTTTGCAGGATAGCATTGATCTGCAACAGACATGGCTTGGGAGGTTGGACACCTGATAAGGGGAGTCAGATGCATGATGATGTTGGTGTTCAGTAGTAGGGACAGACCTCGTGCTCTGAGATGAGAGAGTGCCATTTTACCTTTTAAGGTCACTTGCATTAGAAATAGCTGCTATATCCTTAGTGAGGAAGATCATATGGTCTTGTGCCCAGCACAGCATGGTATTACCACTTAAGTGTCCAAATTGACATTGGACCCACTCTCCAGCATCTGCTATTCTTGTAACAACTCCAGCTTTATTGTTTAGCATATATCTCTGATGGTGACTGATGTGTCCCACAAACAGCTATGTAGCAGGAGGCATCAGCAGAATGCCTCCACTGGTCCTGACCCAAAAGGGAAGAGCTGTTGATTGTCTAGACCTGTGCTTTCCAGGCCAAGACACTTGGCCAGACCTCTGGCCACCGCCCAAAAACTAATATAGGTGAAGATCTTCAGCCCTCAAGGCTCTCTCACATGGCCAGCTAGGTAGCCTGGAGCTCAGCCAAATGGAAGTGCTTTCCAGTACCCCTACTCCCAAGGGTATCTCCTGTTACTTGATTAGTGGCTGCTAAAGTCCAGTTGCATATTCCTCTCTTGTTGTGGATGCAGCCATCAGTCAGCCAGGCAAAATAATATTCCTAATGAGTGATCTCCTTAGGGTTGGGAAGCCACTGAACCAGCAGAGGAGTCAGGATTCTAAGGTCTGGCCTGGGACCTCAGTCTCTAGCACAGTCACCACCTGTTTCTGAAGAGTACTACCATCAGAGTGACCCAGGCAAACATTATTTTATGTCTTCCTGTGGTATAGCCTATTCTGGGTCCCACTTGTAATATTTAGACTTGTGAGTGACCATGTAAATAATGGCCCTCAGGATATCCAGCATATATGGGAAATGTGTATTCTTCCAAACCTAAAGAATCCAAGTCTGTGTTTTCTTAGACGGTGGGGAAGCAAGTTTCAGTAGCTTATTCCTCTTGGAATCCTCTAGGCTTTCTTCACCCACTGTATTCTCCAAAATTCAGCTGAGCAGGGTAGACTCTAGATTTTTTCAAGGCTGATTTCCTACCTCTCATCCCTCACAATCCCTCACATGGGCTACTCTCTGATCTAGGGCCTCTGCCACTGTGGTCTCACTCGGCTCAGTCAACACCATATCCTTCAGGGAGTGAGGCCTCCTTCAGATTCTGCCCACCATAATGTGGCCATATGAAGGAGAATTCAGGTGATCTTGCTTAAGAATGGTGAAAGTATGTTGGATTCTTTCACAGGTGAAAGCAAAACTTTCTTACTAGTTTCAGTCACAGCTTTTGGGGGTGGGGGGAGCATTGGTAGCGTGGGCTGCTCAGTTTCCAGCACTAAGCATGATCAGAGATGTGAATAAGAAATGACCAGATCATGTGGATAGTTCAAGGAAGAATTATGAACTCCATTTATTGATTCTTAGTACAAGGTTTTTATAGCGCAACGAGACAAAAAAGACTCAAGTATTCTTATTATCTCAGTCTGTCATATCCTGGAAGTAGTATAGAAATAAGGCTTGTTATCTAGGCTCCAAAAAGTCTTAGGAAAAGTCAGTTAACTCCTTTCATATGTAGTCACATTACAAAGGATGCTCTGGAAGAGCAGGCTTTAAGGCTGAAGTCAAAACCACTATCATCAAAGATATTTGCATAGGAGCCTACCACCTAAGAATCAAATATTTTGGCTTTCAACAACTAAAGTCTTGGGGTAGAGCCTATCGGTCTCAGAACTCAAGTAACATCCTTTCAAGTGTAACCCTTATCAAAGAATTTTTTATTTTTTTTATTTTATTAAGCAAGCTTAATAAATAAAAGCCGCATCTCTAAGAGCTCTTATGTTAACATTTATCTGAGTCCTGGATCAGGCCTCCTTGCCTCCCCACACTTTGGTAAAGTTGATATCCCCATACTACTTAACCTGGCCTGGGCAACTTGATCTATAACATTTACCAGATCAAGAACAGCTGTAGTGGGGTGGCTAGGTGGTGCAGCACTGACCCTGGAGTTAGGAGGGAACTGAGTTCAAATGTGGCCTTAGACACTTAACACTTACTAGCTGGGTGACCTTGGGCAAATCACTTAACCCCAATTGCCCTACTCCACAAAGCAAAAAACAAACAAAAAAAAGAATAGCCATAGAGATAAGCACTGTGGTTTTGCTCAGCTTCATGTTAGTCCACTGCAAACTGCCAAGTACCTTCCTCAATGGTAACAGAGTTTCTTCCATCTTTAGAGAATAATTGTCTTTTCTTTCTGTGGCAGGCCTTTGAGGAAGGTGGGGGTGGGAGAGGGTATCTAAATCTAATCTATCAAATCCATTTCTGGAACAACTAGGTGGTGCAATGACTAGAGCACTGGCCCTGCAATTAGGAGGACCTGAGTTCAAATTCAATCCCCAGGCACTAAACACTTACTAGCTGTGTGATCTTGGGCAGGTCACTTAACCCCAATTGCCCTGCCTTCCCCCTTCCAAAAAAAAAAAAATCAATTTCCTTTAGAAAATTTACTTTGATCCCTGTCAGTTTGCTGGCAGCAAGGGGAATTTATCTTTACCCTCCATCTTGGCCGATGAATAACGGAAAAAGAGCATTTCCCTTTTGGGGCTCCAACATAATTCAACATATAAAAGGAGTACTTAGATTTTCCTTAGGTTTTGAAAATTCACAGCAGAGAGACTGTGAACATTGACTCCATTAGACAGAACTCTGTTGAGCCATTGTTTCTGGGCCTCCTCGATTTTCCTTTGAATGCTCCTAAAACCATCTCAAGCTCCTTGGTGGTGGAGAGAGTCTGCTCACAACTTGCTCCCTCACAGCAGGGAGTCATACCCTGGGTAGGAGTTCCCCAATTTCTATTCCAGATCTATTCTCCTCTCAACAACAAGAAGACTCTTGGTCTTTCAGCAGAAATCAGAACCTTTAGGTCAGAGACCAATGGGTGAATTCCTGTCTGGGGCATCTAGCTACTGAATGCACCAACCCAGTTTTACTTTTAGTCTTACTATGCTGGCAGTTCAGTTTACAGTCAATAGCGTCCGGGAATTTTGGCCTTGGCATTTTCTTTGCCATTCTGGGCAGTCTAGCCTCCTACAGCACCCTCTGAACTAATCCCCTTGCCTTAGCTGGATCCTACTGCCAGACTCCTTTTACATGACAGGGAGGACGTTAGTGATGGGGACATGGACAGGAACTGTCTAATCATCTTGTTTAGGCATCCTTGTATTTGTAGGGCTTTGCCTCCAACATTTGTGATGTGAAACATGAGGCTGTCTCTTGTGCCAACCTGTCAAAATTCCTCCAGATGTCATAGGTACAGCTCTAACAACAGCATACTTTTAATTCTGTTCAGTCTTGGGACAAAATGAGGTACTTGTAAGGTTGCTGAATATTGAACAAAGGAGGCTTATTTTGCCCTAATACAGTGAGAATATACAGCAAAGATAAGAGTGTCACTTAGCCCCACTCATCTCCATCTGGAAATGTGTCTGGTCAGTAAGTCATCAGGGTATGGTGACTCCTGTGGCCATCAATTCTGAGAAGCCCCTGACTCTACCTGGATGGAATATCTTACGCCTCCAGACCAGGAAGCTTGCCTCTGGGAAATTGGAACTCAGTCAGGAAGCTGGGGAAAACTCTGGTACTATCACATGTGGCATCATGTAATTCTATATTGCATCATCTCATCCCATTTGGAAATTTCTCTTGATTCCAGAATAATTCTGCTTCTCAGTATAGCAATATATTTCTCAAAGTTCATAATTCTTTCAATAAGAACAAGACTTTAAGTCTCATTGAAAGTTAAAAAAAAATCTCCAAGGGGCGGCAAGGTGGCGCAATGAATAAGAGCGCTGGCCTCGGAGTTGGGATGACCCGGGATTGAAACCGGCCTCAGAAAATGAGCACCCACACATAAATAATGACTAGCCATGTAACCTTGAGCAAGTTACTTAACCCCAATTGCTTTTAAAAAAAATCTCCAGCATTTTTTGGTAGATTTTTAATAGTCTGAAGATGTTCAGATCTTACAGGTTCACCTGGATTTTTAAGGTGTGGTGTATCCTGGTGTGAAAATGTGAGCTTCATTAATACAAATTACCTGGCATCAATCTTCACTACTCTAGTGTTTGTATTGCCTTGTTCATTTGCTGTGGTTAGTAGCTGGGATTTGTTTTTGTTTTTTGAGACTAATCTTTCAAGTTTTCTGATACTGATAGGTTAATATAGCTCTTTAAATAGTTGATTAAGTAGTAATTGAAGATTTAAAGATGAGAAAAGATAGTCAAAGCTGCCTTAGGGAGGGGCAGTTAGGTAACTTTTATCTACAATACAGTCAGGAAGACCCCCCAGTTCAGGTGCAACCCTCAGATACTTACTAGCAGTGTAACCTCTGGATGAGCCTCTGTCTGCCTGTTTTCACAGCTGCAAAATGGGGATAACAGTGGCACTTAGCCTCAGTGTGTTTTTGTGAGGATCAAATGAGATAATATTTGTAAAGCACTTAGCACGGTGCCTGGAACTTAGCACTTAGTAAAGGTGTGTTTCCTTCCTTGCTCCCTACCTTACAGTGTTGTGAAGATCAAATGATTATACACGAACATAATGATTTGCAAACTTTAAAGCACTATATAAATACTAGAATTATTATTAATATTCTCTGGAACTTGTATTACACCCATTTAATCAGAAAAGTATCATCATGCAGGGATCAATGGTAAGGCAAGTGTGGCTGTTTAAACATTGATTTTGTAGACTTAGTTGGAATTCCCAGAATCCTGAGAATGTTGTTGAATTAAAAGCATATGCTTAAAAAAAAGAATATACAAAAAATATTCAGCAATTATGTGAATAACATTGACAACCCTACGCCCGACTGTCCTTAAAGCCAGGTGTGAAGGCCAGGTGTGTCATATTTCTCCCTTTCCCCAGAGTTTTCTGCTGTGCTTAAGGGAATTGGAAGTGTCTAGGCTCTCTAACCCTTTCCAGTGATGCTTCCTCATTTGTAAAGATGATCATTCCAGTTCTGTTTAGCCACTAAGAGAATTTTTACTTCAAAAGGTATAATAAAAAACACACAAACATACTCCTCCAACACACGGGAGGCATAAATCCCTGTCTCCCTTAGTACCACTTCAATTTACAAGGAAGGGGTTTAGGTTCATAGCATAGCTCAGTTTTATAGAGATCAGTTCTAAGTCTAAAACTCACAGTAGAACTCCAGTCCCAGGCTCGCTTCTTTTCTGGGCTTCTCTGTTGAGTTGTCTGACTCCATCATTCCGTTTGGAATTCTACTTCTGAAGGTGCAGTGGCTTGAACTTCCGTGTCAGAGGAGATCACTGTACGCACCTCTGAGGAGAAAACTATACAGAAAAGAAATAAACACATTTCCATTTGGAAAGGTGTGTGTGTGTGTGTGTGTGTGTGTGTGTGTGTGTGTGTGTGTATGTGTGTATGTGTGTGTGTGTATGTGTGTGTGTGTGTGTGTGTGTAGAGGAATAAAGTCCTTTCCCTTTCATCTATTCAATTCATGGCATCTGATCTGTGGGTAAATTGTGATCTTCACCCTCTGGATGCAGCAGGAATCTATATCATGAGTATCTCAGAAAGAGCTACTGTTTCAATTTCAGTAGTATTAAAGAGCCTTTTTTGGCTATGCAGCCAATCAAAGGAGGCTATGCCAACCAATGGTGATAGGGGACACAGCAGCTTCCATGGGAGGCAATCTGGATGTGCTCCAAAGTCCCCTCAGGGTGCTTCCATGTTAGGGGATCTGTGCATGCCCAGAAAGCCCTGGTTACATGTGGATTGATTATCTTTTTAACTATATCAGAAGTTGTGTGGGAGAATTAAATAGATTATATATTGAAAAGTTAGAATGTTCCGAACTTAATTGAATATGATTTTATTGGTATAGGCACTCCCTCTCCTGACCATATTGCAACCATTCCATGGAGTGGCATCCTATTTTATAAGTTGCTTTTGGCAGAAAACAAAGGGGGGTGGTGGGCATCCTTATTCTTATGAGATGTAGGCTGACTTGGAGGATAATAGACATCTGGCCCACACTCAAAGCTTTTGCAGCTTGTTAGAACCGTCTTCTGTTGGCATAACCTTTAGGAATTCAAGGTCATTTCCACAGTATTAATGTGGTATCAGAATAGGATTTGGTTAGTATTTATGTAATTAGCAAAAATTCGCCTTCTCTCTTACGTCCTCCAGCTGAGAATGAAAGAGAAACAAAGCTGCCAGCTAGTAACTGTCCCTGTTGAAGGCCCCCTTTTCCCTGCCCCCAATGGGTCGAGGGTCTGATGAACAGCCTTTTAAGGCTCTGGAGCACCTTGCATTGCTCTTTTGGCTATCCCCAGTGTCCATAGACTTCTCTGCTGGTCTGTTTGTGCTAATCTTTACTAGACAGCTGTTCTCATTATGACTTTGTTTTGGGTTTCCCCATAAAAATTTGGTCTTGTGCATTTTCTAGATCCTTTAGGAAGAGTTTTGGGGTGGAGTTTGCTGTACTCCACTATCTTGATTCCACCACATGGATTCCTTTATGTTTGAAAATTTTATTAGCACTGGCTCAAACAGTATCCTAAGGGAACATATCTCCATAATTTTATTGGAAATCAGGGGCAGAAATAATTTGATATGTAAATGTTTGTTTTATATACCTTTTTTTAGTAGAAAATTTAATGCATACTATAGTTAACCAGTATGATTATTGAAGGTATGAGCCAAGTATTAATTTAGAAATTTGTAGCTTAATGTACAATCTTCTGTGTTTTTTTCCTTCTTTTTTGCTTTTAGAACATTCTGTTATTAGAATGTTCATGTTTGTTTATGATAAATTATAAGTTAATAAAAAAGAAAATTTTAAAGAGACAGTCATAACTTTCTTACAAGTTAAATGCAGTAATTGATGAAAGGCTATGGCTATTTCAATGAATAGTATAAGTCCTGATGATTGCTATCCAGGAATAGATGACTGGTTGTAAACAAGATAAATAAATGGTCCCGTGTCAAAGTATAGGGCAGAAGGTATGGTTGGGAGGAAGGAGAGGGGAGAATACCTAGAATCTAGTAGTCTTTACTGTTTTTGTTTGTTAACTTTTCTTTTATTGTTGCCTTAAATATATATAAGTAGGAATTGCTTTTGTAGTATTATTGAAGTTCTGAATTTTTTAAATAGATACATTAAATTTAGAAGACAAAATTCTTAAATTGATTTGGCCTCATATCATTTGCCCCAAGTGACTCCACTAAGTTTTAATATTTTATCTAGAAATAGAACTGTTTTGATCATTTTGGATAGTAAATTAGTTTTGTTCTTCCTTACCTTTGAACTGAACAATCTCTTGCACATAGTAGATGCCCAATAAACATTTAAATTGAATTGTTAAAAGCTCTTATTTAGGCATTTACTGTCAACAGATAAAAGAGTATCTTGTTAGGAAGTGAGTTCCCCATTACTGGAACTATTCAACTCCTGTCTGATATTCCTTATCCCCTACACACATTACTTATGTTTGTGGAGGGGTGGGGAGGGAAAGTAGAGAGGAGAGGAGAGGAGAGAGCTGTATGTAGTGCAAAGTTGGATTATATTGACTTATTGACCTCAATACCCTTTAAGTTTTAAGATTTAAGATTCTATGATTAAGTGGAAACTTTTAAAACAGGGTCCACAAAATTGCTTTGGCTATATAAATCCAACACAAATTTTAGAAGTTAGTTGAATTTTAAAAATAAACCACATCAAAAAGCACTTGGCAAATGGACAAAAGCATTGATTTTTTCCCCCTCTTACTATACATAAGCATGCCACACAAGGGAATGGGAAGAGGAGGAAGAGGCTTTATTGCTGCTGAATGAAGGTGAAGAAAATCATGCATTTGTTCTGACTTGATCTGCTATGAGCCCTCACTGCTGCGAAGCAGTCCTATAACTGCTGTCCACTCAATATCCCATTCTCCATAGCAGCTCTTCCAAACTTTTTTATCTCTTCTTAAATCTCCAATGGCTACCCTCTCAGCATGAGAACTTTGACTCGTTTTTACAGAAAAAATTTGGAGCCGTTTGATGTGAACTCTCTCTTCTCCTTTCTTCTTGATCCCCTATCACTCAGATACCTTCTGCCATGTTCTCCTCCATTATCCCTGTATCATGTGATGAAGTAGTCTTACTCTTTACCAAGGCTAACACTTCTGCTTGTTCAGGGGAACCCATTATATCCTGTTTCCACCAACATATTGGCCCCTCTCTCATCTCATTCTATCACTTGTTTTCAATCTCAAGTTTTGATTTGCACTTAAATCATAAAAGTGGATTTTGTGATGGAACAGGTGGTCTTCATCAGTTATACATTTCAGAAGTTCATAGTATAGCATGAAGCATGTATGTACATATATAATTTTTAAATTTATGTCATGCCTTTTACAGGGTTGAAATTTATATATATATATATTAAATTTATGTCGTGCCTTTTACCGGGTTGAAATTTTATATAATATATATATTTTGGCTTTTTGGAGGGCTATTAGGGTTAAGTAACTTGCCCAAGGTCACACAGCTAGGTTTTTTGTTTGTGTGTATTAATTGTCTGAGGCTGGATCTGAACTCAGGTCCTTCTGACTCCAGTGCCGGATCCGAACTCAGGTCCTTTTGACTCCAGTGCCGGCACTCTACTTACTGCGCCACCTACCCGCCCCAATATATTTTTTGATTTTGTTGAATTGTAATGGTTTAGGAGGATTGATATGTTTTAGTCCTTGGTAAGTTAATTTTTCTGGAATCAGCTAGGGAGATGTTAGAGGAGGTTTCTTTTAGGAATAATACCTGGCCCCTCCCCGAAAGAGTGATTTAACAACAATAAAATGAACAATAAAGACTTCACTGTATCATCTGTGTTCATGTGCCTCAGTTAAGAGCTTAGAAATAAACACTTTAAACCTCAAAGATAATAGTATATTCTCATTTAGTAGATGAAACTTGATTATGTTCTGGTAATACATGTGTATTACTGGGAAAGTTTATGTGTTCATGTAAAGTTAGTTCATCTGTCCATATAACAAATACTGATTCAAGACTATGTTTGTGCAAGGTGTACTGTCTCCTGTTTTTGATAGGTGACACTGAATTGATGTACATACCTTTTAACAATATTATTTTCAGATGAAATATGTACAAATATAGTAGCTTAAGTGCATAAGCACTCGTTAAGCACCCATAGTTTGCTGGGATTTGTGTTGGGTGGTGGAAGATGCAAAGAAAAATAAAAGTCTCTGCTTTCAGGGAGCCTACATTCAGTCTGGGTAGATTGTGTTTACCTAGAGAAGGTTATATAAAATAAACTCAAGGCAATTTTGGAGGGTTAGCATCTGTGAGGATTAGGAAGGTCTCATGTTAAAAGAGGCTAGGTGGTGCAGTGAATAAAGCACTGATCCTGGAGTCAGGAGGACCGAGTTCAAATCCGGCCTCAGACACTTGACACACTTACTAGCTGTGTGACTTTGGGCAAGTCACTTAACCCCAATTGCCCTCCAAAAAGAAAATAAAGAGGCTCTTCAGGTTAGTTTTGAAGGAAAGTAGAGATTTTGAGAGATGGAGATGAAGAGGAAAATTCATTCCTGGAATACAGGAGAGCCTATATATACAAAGGCATGAGAAAACAATAAAGGTGATATGTGAGGGGCAGCCAGAAGGCCAATTTGATTGCAACTAGAGTACATGAATTTGGGCAGATTTGACATAACACTTGGCATAACTCACCAAACTCCAGTTGTAAACCGTTATTTTTACCATCAAATACAAATTCCTTTATCCTTTAAAATTTTTTACAACCTTGCCCCAACCTACCTTTCAACTTAATTTTGCATTATTCCCCTTCACATTCATACAATACTAGTCCCAAGTCTTTGTGTTGGTTTTCTCCCATCTGAAAATGTACTACTCCTTTTTCATCTCTACCCTTTGAATCCTCCCTCAAAACTTAACTCAATAACTACTTTGTAAATTATATCTTTACTGATCCTTCCAGGTGCTAATAGTTCTCACTATTAAAAACAGTATCTTGATATATATCATAGAAACTATACGTTCACTTGTTTTTCTCAATAGTTACTCTTTCATTTTATCCACAGCTCCTAATATGGTACTGTAATGGGAATGGGAATTTGAAGACCTTCCCTGCCCCTTAATAGACCTAGGGGAGTTTGAAGACTTTCCCTGCTTTGAAAGTAAACTCTGCACCCTAATAGGCTGAATGTAGTCACATGGAGCCCGTGATGGGAGGAGTTTGCTAAAGAGGGGATCAGAACCCACAGGAAGCTTCCCTGCTTTGAGGATAAACTCTTCCTCCTACTAGGCTGAATGTAATCACATGGAGCCTGTGGTAGGAGGAGTTTGCTGAAGGGTAGAGCAGAGAAGACACAGGAAGCTGGGAGCCAAAGATAGAGAGGGTGGGAGAGAGCGGATGCTTAGGCTAGGAAATAGAGAGGTTTGTGAGTAAATATTGATCTTATATTGGTTTGTGGGAAGGCTAAAGGATACTGTGGCTCTCTTTGTGGTTATAGCTTGTTAATTTCTTTACTACTATGATGTAATCGGCTTATTGGTTTTGGGATTGGGTTTTCTGGTGTCTAAATAAATGCTTTGCTTCTGTTTGGAGAGTTTGTCATATTTTGCGATGGAGCACCATGCGGGAATTTTTATAATCATGGTCTTTATCGTGATTGTGGGTGCTATAAATATCACATTGTCACTACAGGTGCTTAGGGCACAAAGTGCTCAACAAATGCTTCTGGATTGGTTGCTTGATTGAGTAATCTGTAATAAGTCTGGGAAGGTAGGATGCAGCCAAATGGATAGAGAAATTTGTATTTGACCCTATAAAGTAATAGGAACCCCTGGAGTTTATTGAGCAGAGAACTGACATGTTCAGAACTATCACTTTGGTGCCTCAGGAGGATGGATTAGAGAGAAGAGAGATGTGAGGTAGAGAGACCGATTAATATAGCCTTTATAAATTGAGATTTTAGTTTTTTCTGCTGATCATGTTTTGAAGTATTTTTTTTGTGAATTTATCTTACAGGTTTCCCAGTTGGCGTGTGTGTTGTAAAGAGAGTTCTTCGCCTTCTTCGTATTACTCTCAGAATGACAATTGTGTACTTGAAAATGAAGATGAACATTTCCAGAAAGAGGTATAATAGATTAAGATAATGTAATGTATTTAAGTTTTCTGAAATTTTTTCTTGAAAAAAACTTTTTGAAAGTAAATTTTTGAAAGTAAATTTCACCCATCTGTTTTTGTGATTAGAAAATTTATATTTCTACTAACATTAGTTTAATTTGAATAATCAATTAAAGATTTTTAGTCACCTGGATGCCAGCCTGTGGGCTGTGGAGTTATTGTAAGAGGCACGTTTAATGACTTGGCATAATAAATATAAGAAATATTTATATACTGAGTCAGTCATACTTCACCTATACTTTGATATTTCAGTGGACCTGTGACTTCATCCATTGTGTGTGGGTACTCCTTGTAATGATGGAGGTTGAAACTTATCCATGTCTACTGCTCTGATACACATCTTTCTGCAAATCCTTCAAATCATAGGGAATTCCCCTAATGTAATGGGGACTTTTCTCCAGTTCTCTTCATGTCATAGAAATTTCAAATGTGTATAGATGCAATTGTGGTTAATAAAACACAGGTTCATTTAAAAGCAAAAAAAAAAAAAGGCTATCAGGGTTCTTTCTAAATTAGTAAAAAACTCTTCTCAGTTGGAGTTTTACAGTATTAAAATCCTTACAGTTTTAATAATAAAGCCAATGGAAGCCAAAGATTCATTACCCAAAGCACTGAAATGATATATTTTTTCCCATTGAAGTAAGCTTATTTAAGCATTCTTAACCATCCAGAGAGGTCTGTTTTAAGTAATTCCAGTTTAATAAACTTGCTTAGATTTTTAGATTGAAGATTTATTTTTTCAACTCACCATCTCCTAGGAGTTCCCCAGTATCTCCTAGGTAAACAAGAACAGAGAATTGATTTTAGCAGAAAGTTTTCTTTGGGGGTGGGAGAGTGATATTTCTTTTTTTTTTTTGCTCTTTTTTTGGGAGGGCAATTGGGGTTATAAGTGACTTGCCCAAGGTCACACTGCTAGTTTTTTTTGTTTTGTTTTGTTTTGTTTTGTTTTTGGTGTGTTAAGTGTTTGAGGCCGGATTTGAATTCAGGTCCTCCTCACTCCAGGGCCAGTGCTCTATTCACTGCACCACCTAGCCACCCTAGGTAGAGTGATATTTCAAGTGATATGGACTTTTAGTGTGATTATCCCACATTTTAAAGTGGCATTTAAAAAGGTTTTTTTCTAAGCTTATATTTCAATTCTAAAGCCAGAATTTTTAAAAAGAATTAGAAATCTTAGTATTGGCCATTTTTCCCCCATAAGTTCCCATTTCCCCCCATAAGACCTTCTTTTAGGGTTGTTGTAAGGATTAAAGGAGATGGTTTTTGTAGAGTGCTTAGAACTGAGCCTGCAAATGGTAGGAACTTAATGAACTCTTATTTTCTGCTTTCCTTGAAAATTGTATGATAAAATGTACAATAAAATAAAATATATTCTCATGGAAATAGCATTGTGGAGAGCTTTATTCTCGACCTGACTTGGTATCAGTTAAAACATACATAATCCATATGTCATAGAAACACTATCAGGAACTACAAACTTAATTTTAAAATAGTAAAACCACATTCCAATTCTATAAAATGGGTATAAATATGTTGAATACATTGTTTTTTTCTAAAGGACTTCTCGGAAGCCCCTTATAGCATATCCTTATCATGATGTACATAAAAACCACAATTATGACAGATCTGATATAGCATAAATATTCAAGATATAAAACTTAAATTGAATATCTACTTTCTGCCATCAGATTTGAAAGAGCATTTTGAGGAGTGATTCAACTTTGAGGTCTGTAGAGGAGGAAAAAAATCTGCCAAAGGAAGTTTCAGTTTGATGCTTCCTTTTCTTGTAAATAAAGGAGTAAAATAAAGGTATGATAGTGACAGTCTCATAAGTGAAAATGTGCCTGGAAATTGTGAAAGGCAAAACCAGATTTTTAAGATGAAGACTATTCAGCTATGAAAGAAGAAAGAAAATGTGGAAATGAGGGGCGGCTAGGTGGCGCAGTGAATAGAGCGCCGGCCCTGGAATCAGAAGGACCTGAGTTCGGAGCCGGCCTCCGACACCTAATCAGCACAAACAAAAACCTAGCCGTGTAACCTTGGGCAAGTTACTTAACCCCAATTGCCCTAAAGGGGCGGCTAGGTGGCGCAGTGAGTAAGAGCGCCGGCCTCGGAGTTTGGATGACCCGAGATCAGACCCGGCCTCAGAAAATGAGCACCCACGCATAAATAATGACTAGCCGTGTAACCTTGAGCAAGTTACTTAACCCCAATTGCTTTTAAAAAAAAAATGTGGAAATGAATTAAAATAAGCCAATAGAACACAGTTTTTAGTATTTTGAGAAGTATGAGAAGAAATGAAGTGTGGTATTGAAGTAGTAGTTAATGGAGATCTGTGTTAGGAACATCATCAAAACCAGTATATTTTGATGTATTCTTTTTCTTTCATCATATAGGAGGAAACTGATAAATCCCTTATTACAGAATTATTGGGAAATATAGACTCAACCATGCCTAGTCAACCGGAACATGATACCTTAGTAGATGACTGCAGCATTGATGAACAGGTAAAAGCCTGCATCATCTTGATTTTGAGTGACCTGCCTTTCCAAAGATTGTATCTAATTATAAACTTTTTGTTTAGACACTGGATTTTATAATTACTAAAGTTTTATTGCATATTAAGCATTCACTACAAATACTGTTTTTTAAAAAGTTACAAAATAGGAGACTTTATCATGACAGTGCTGCGAATTTTCCTGTATTTCCTGATAATGTGTAAATAACATGTACTTCCATATATTATCTATAGTCTACCCAAAAATTTTCAGCTGGTGTGATATGTTATTTTGACTTCCATGAAAAGGCCAGTCCTAACAGAGAACTAGTGATAATAAAATAGTGGGGGACACTTCTTGGTTGTATCCTGGTGAGTAATGTGGAAAGCACTGGGATTACAAGGACCATAATAGAATAGTCCCTGCTTCATAGAGCTGATGGTCTATTAGGGAAGACAGTGTGTACCTATATAGGTAATAGACAGTGTATACTAAATAGATTCAAAGTGGTTCTTTGGAATAGGGTACTAGCAGCTGGGGAATCAGGAAAGAGCTCTTATGGAAGGAAGCGCTTGAGCTGGGTCCAGGTATGAGAGACAGCCAAGCAGTACAAAGGTACTATGATGGGAATCAGTATTGCTTCCTTTGAGGCTGAGATTCCTAATGTCCCCAGGAATTGCACTATCCCCTGATTCAGGGCAAGGCTTCTAAACTCCTTGGAACCTAGTAGCACTGCCTCCTGGGAGACTGGGTATTTGTGGTCTCTGTGCAGATTTTGAACTTTCTAATCTACTGTCTATCCATTGTAACTCTGCCAGGAGTTAATTCCTAAATGACTGACATAATCCCACCCCTACTTGCTCTGCCTGTCCTAATGATATTGAAATCCTGACTATAGAGGGACAATGCCCATCTACCTGTTGTCCAATTTCCCATTTTCATCTCCCTCAGCATTATCATCTCATTCTTTCATTCCAGATCTGACTACAAGCCCTTCCAGGGTGCCCTCTAAAACTCTCAGTCCATAATTAACAAGCATCTTTCTTTTTAGAAGCCTTTTCTTCTTTGATCTTTCATGCTCCTTACATCTTTTAGCACTCACTAGGACCTTGTTTCCCACAAATGACTAGCTTTTTTCAGCTTCCCTGACTAGCCTTTCTAATTCTGGTTATACCATCTTTTATACCCTGACTCATTTATCTCTATGGGGGAATCGCCCCATCTCTTCCCTCCCCTCCTATTTATTATTTGTTTAGCATTATTTTAAAATTTTGAGATCTAAATTCTCTCCCTCCCTGCCACCCCTTCCTAAGAAGTTAAGCAATATAGTGTCACTTATACATGTGAAATCAACTAAACATTTTCATATTAGCCATGTTTCCCCAAGAAAGCAAGACAAATAAAAAGAAAAAATTATATTTCACTTTGTATTCGGAGTTCATCAGTTCTGTCTCTGCAGGTGGCTAGCATTTTTTCATCATGAGTCCTTTGGGACTGTTTTGAATCCTTGTACTGATCAGAGTAGCCAAGTTTTTCCACAGTTGATCATCTTTACAACATTGTTGTTACTTTGCATAATGATTTCCTGGTTCTTCATACTTCATTTTGCTTCAGTTCATGTAGGGCTTGTCATATTTTTCTTAAACCACTCCCCCCCACTCCCATCACTTCTTATAGCACAATAGTACTCTGTCATAATCATATGCCATGACTTATTCAGCCCTTCTCCAATTGATGAACATTCCTTGGGTATCCAGTTCTTTGCCCCCATGAAAAGAACTGCTATAAATATTTTTGTACAAATAGATCTTTTTCCTATTTCTTTGATCCCTTTGAGATACAGAGCTAATAGTGGGGTTGCTGGATCAAAGGGTATGCATGATTTTATAGCCCCTTGGGCATACTTCCAAATTGTTTTCCAGAATGGTTGAAGCAGTTCAGTATTCCACAGTTCATTAGTGTACTTATTTTTCCCTCATCTCTAACATTTGTCATTTCTGATAGGTACATGTGAGGTGGTACCATAAGAGTTGTTTTAATTTGCACTTCTCTAATTAATAGTGGGGAGAGCTAGGTGGCTTTGTAGATAGAGCACTGGACTTGGAATCAGAAAGACTCATCATTCATGAGTTCAAATGTGACCTCAGAGACTTACTTAGCTGTGTGACCCTTAGCAAGTCACTTAACCCTGTTTGCCTGTGTTGCTCATCTGTAAAATGAGCTGGAGAAGGAAATGGCAAACCAACTCTTTACCAGAAAAGCCCCAAAATGGGGTCACGAAGAGTCAAACACGACTGAAATGACTGAACAAGAACAACAACAACAACAAATCAACATTGATTTAGAGCCTATTTTCTTTTTTCCTTTTTTGGAGGGGGGAAGGCAGGGCAGTTGGGGTTAATTGACTTGCTGAAGGTCACACAGCTAGTAAGTGTTTTAAGTATCTGAGATCACATTTGAACTCAGGTCCTCCTGACTCCAGAGCCAATACTCTGTTTACTGCTCCACCTACCTGTCCCTAGAGCATATTTTCAAAGGATTGTAGATAGCTTTGATTTCTTCTTCTGAAAACTTACTGTTTGTATCCTTTGACCATTTATCAATTGGGGAATGTCTCTTATTTTTAATTTAACTCAGTTCTATACTTAGTTTATATTTGAGAAATGAGGCCTTTATCATGGAGACTTACTATAAAGGTTTTTGATATTTCATTGTCTTTGCAACCTTTTAGAGAATGTAGTTTCCATGATTATCTTAGGTATGCTTTTCCTGTAACTTCATCTGACGTTATGATTGGTCTTTATGGCAGGAATTCTTATAGTCTGTACTCTTGATTGCCAATTACAGAACCTCCCTCTACTACTATCACTGAGTGATTTTTTTTCCTTCTGTGAATTTCACTCAGTCCAGATTATAAACTCATCTCAGTGGCCATTCTATGCAGACCACTCCTCCTGGACATCCTTCCTACTTTCTTATCGAGATCACTCACAATCTCACCTTCTGCTCCAGTTCCTATCCTCATACTAGGTCCCTGAGTTAGGCTAATTTTCCAGTTCCTCAGTACACTCAGCCCTCAAGACCTGTTCCTCCCTTCTACTTCAGCTACACATAGGAATTGTAATACCCTTGATCTTGCTATTACTCATGAATCTTCCACTTTGGTTTTTAAGAATGCTGAAATTTCTCTTTCTGTTCACAATCTTTTGTCATTCCATTCTTCCTACACTTTATTACTACCACCATAACTTCAAATTCTTCTACCCATCAGTGCTTTCCCAGGCCTTGTGCAGCCTCTGTTGAGGCTCTGTTCTTCCTTTCTAGTCCCATCCACTTGGTGAATTAGTTCAACGCCTGCCATCCTGTGTTCCTCATTCTTTTGCCATTTATACTCTGATAAATTTCAGCCTTGGATTATTCTTACCAACTGCTGTTTTTCTTTCTACTCATGTTCTCTTTAGTGGAGCAAGAAGAGTCAAGAAACTATGCTGACTGGGTACACTACAAATTTGTTTTATCTCCGCTGAGTTCTCACTGCAACAAGGCAATAATACTTCTACCTCTTCCCAAATTGGTTCCTTGTCTTGCTCTATGTAGTAACTGTACCAAAACCTATGTAATCTTTTCAAGCCCTCCCAAACATCCTTGGCCTCAAATTTATCCCATATCTTACCAAGAAAAAAAAAATCAAGGCCATTTGCTCTGAACTCCTTCTTCTCATCTAATCTCTTTTCTGAGATCATACCCACTATCTTTTTCTTTAATCCACTCTCTGAAAAAGTATCCTCTTCACCTTGCTAAAGTGAACCCCTTTATGTTTTCAATTGATCCTATTCCTTTCTCTAGCATGGTGGTTTCCCACAGACCCCTTTTAAAAAATGTGTAGTGAAAAGGGTAATTTAATATACTATTTACATTCTCTTAGATTAATTCATTAAGTCCTTATATTGTATCAATGCGAGCAAGACCCAAGTAATAATTTAGAATGGACCTTTTATTAAAACGCCATGTTGGCTGATCAGGCCACATGGCGGGCTGAGCAGTTACCACCACATGTCAGTAGTAGTAGCAGCAGCCTGCAACAGCCCCTATCTGGGGCAGAACCGTAGCTTATAAAGGGGGCCTTAGGTAAGCAGTGATTGGTCAGTACCCACCTTGAAACTCCCTTGTCTTTGCAGGTGAGCTAAGTGGAAAGGGCAGAGACCCAGTGGGGGAGGGATGAGCTGACCTGGCAATCTGCTCTCTTCCTTGAGTGGGGGGTGGGAGGGAGAATGGGGAAAACCAGGCACAACACTTACAGGAAGTACAGTGATAACTTTTGCCCCTAAAGTTTCTAAAATAAAAATTTACACATTTATAAATTTATATTCTATTTGTAATTATGAAAAAAGATAATAATATAGAACCAACTATAAGATAATATGGGATATTCTAGAATTAAAAGAAGTAATCTTTACTATTTTATTTACTGTTATCTATAAGATTCCATATTAAATTTATTTTACAAATTTTGTTAAATACAACATTTGTAATGAAATGAATTGCAATTTGGCAGGTGATTAACATAATCAATGTTAGACTTTTAATCTGAACAATAGTTTGCAATATTTGGCGCATTTTAATTCTTGTTCTTCATTGATTTTATTTGATTTGAAACTAGAATAAAATGAAATTGCATGATCATACAAATATGTGATGGAAAATAGGAGAATTTTGCTAGCTGTCTGCTGAGAGATGGGGAATTAATTTTTAAATTTACCCAACCAAATGAATCTCTGAGTATATGATAAAATATTTACTTTTCTACTAATAAATGACAAGCACTACATTGAATAATAACTGTGCTTAAAAGTTGAATTGCACATATTGCATTATTTTTGACAGTGTTTAAAATAAACTTTTATAAGGCAAGAATCTCTTTAGATGTGATTTTGTTTTCTTCTCACCTTGGCACACTGGCAACACACATAGGAATTCTATGAACAACTGTAACCAGTGCTTTGAAAGTGTGCCAGATAGAAAAATAGTAAACTAAACAAGCAGAGGATAATTTTAAATCAGAAAGCAGTCTTACTACTGCAGCAAGAAGCAACAGGCTTGTTTCTACAGAGCATTTGTGGTGGTCTGTGATAGTTTTTTTTTTTAAAGTTTCATGTGGAATTTATTATATCCTTAAAAGAAATGGGAGCTGTACAAAATATAAATCTGCCATTTCATATAAAATCATCCTTCTGTTCTATTTATATAAAATGGTCAATTTAATTGATGTTTATTATCTAGAACTTTAAAAAAAATACGAACTTTTTCCTCTTCTTAAGGACTTCCAGGTTTGTCCATTATTTATTTCCAAAAATGATTAAAATGTTATTTCTTTTTTTTTTACTTTTAATTTTTTTTATTTAAACAAATGCTTTATTAACTCCTGTTTTACATCACTAATTTCCGCCAGATTTTGAGTTACAATTTTTTTCCCCGTTTTTCCCCTACCCACCCTCCCAGAATAGCAGTCCCACAAGATATCTCTTCCTCCATCCTGCTCTCTCCCATATCTTCTCCCTTACCCCCTTCGACTTTTCCATTAGAGCAAGGTGAATTTCTGTGCCCCGATGCCTGTACATCTTATCTCCCAATTACATGCAAAAGAGTATTAATAATAGTGTTTATATATATTTGAAACATTTAATTTTAAGACCTTGAATTTCAGATCCATTCCCTTCCTCCCTTGTCACCCATTCCCTCTGGGAAGATAAGTAATTCAGTGTGGTTGTACATGTCTAGCTATGCAAAACGTTACCATAGTAGATATATTGTACAAGGCTGCTTATAATTCCCTTCCAACCATCCCACCCCCCACCTGGTCCATTCCCTACTTGATCCTGTCCCTCTTCTATAGTGGGTACTTTCAATCTCCCCTCCCCCCAAGGATGCCCTCCCATCCATCATCCCTCCTCTCATCCCCCTTCCCCCTATTCTGCTGCAGGTTGAGATATCCCATTTAATATGTATGTCATTCTCTCCCTGAACCAAATTCAATGAGAATGTGGTTTTGCCTTTTTGCCTTCCTATTCTTCCCCTCCCCTGCAGTCACTTCCCCTTGCTTCTTCTACATGAGATAGTTTACCCTACCCTGTCTCTCCCCATCTCCTCTTGCCACTTTCCTCTCTCACCTCATAATTTCACCCCTTGAGTATCTCCCTTCCCAACAAATTCAACCTATGCCCTCTATCCATGTATACCTGTAAACATATATACACATTCACATATGTATTCATGTGACCATACACCCTTCTTCCATTATTTTCCTAGTGAGAAAGATTTCATCAGTCACAGTTATTGCTTTTCCATGTAGTAGGAATGTAACTAGGTCAACTTTGATAAGTTCCTTTTGATTTCTTTTCCCTGATTACCTTCTCAAGCATCTCTTGCTTCTTGTGTCTGAATGTCAGATTTTCTATTAAACTCTGGTTTTTTCCCCAAGAATGCTTGAAAGTCCTCTATTCCACTGAATGACCATATTTTTTTCCCCTGAAACAAAATACTCAGTTTTGCTGGGTAGGTGACCTTTGGGTTCATTCCCAGCTCTTTTGCCCTCTGGAATATCATATTCCATGCCCTTCGATCCCTCAGTGTAGAAGCTGCCAGGTCCTGTGCTATTCTGATTGGGTTTCCACAATATTGAAATTGTTTCTTCCTGGCTGCTGGTAGTATTTTTTCCTTGATCTGGGGATTCTGTAACCTGGCTGTAATATTCCTGGGAGTTTTCTTTTTGGGATCTTGTTCAGGAGGTGATCTTTGGGTTCTTTCAACCTCTATTTTGCCCTCTGGATCTAAAACATCAGGGCAATTTTCCTTAAGAATTTCTTGAAGGGTGATTTCTAGGTTCTTTCTTTGATCATGGCTTTCAGGTAGTCCAATAATTTTTAAATTATCTCTCCTGGATCTATTTTCCAGGTCAGTGGTTTTTCCCATGAGATATTTCACATTGCCTTCTAATCTTTTATTTGTTTGGATCTGCTTAACAGCATCTTGATTTCTCATAAAGTCATTAGCTTCCATTTGCTCCAGTCTAACTCTGAAGGAATGAATCTCCTCAGTGAACTTTTGAGATTCTTTTTCCATCTGGCAAATTCGACTTTTTAAGGCATTCTTCTCCTCATTGCCCTTTTGGGCCTCCTTTGCCATTTGAGTTAGTCTATTTTTTAAGGTGTTGTTTTCCTCAGTCAGACTGTTGACCCTCATTTCATACTTTTCCTGCATCCTTCTCATTTCTCTTTCTAATTTTTCCTCCACTTCTCTTATTTGATTTTTAAAGTCCTTCTTAAGGTCCTCTCTGGCCTGTAACCCGCTCATATTTTCCTTTGGGGCTTTTGGAGCAGGATTTCTGACCTCACAGTCCTTTGACTATTCCATGCTTCGATCCTCTTTGCCCCCAAAATAAGACTCTAATGTTTCATTATTCTGTTTATTTTGTTTCCTTTGCCTTGGCATGATGCCACTTAATTACTTGACTTTTGGGCTTGTTGCCACAGTAGAACTCTGCCACCAGACAGGGGAGCTTTGTCCCGAACGTGTGTGTGTGGGGGCAACTTCCGTTTCTGGCAAGCTGGAAACCCGCCCCACGACCTTCCCACCAGACCACAATCCCGATCCAGGGAGGTTAAAGCAAGAGTGATTACCCCCCTAAGACTGATCACTGGATCTCCCTACAGTTCGCATGCCAGGAGCTGGAGCCGCCACTGAAAACTACAAAATGGCGAGTCTCCTCAGAGCCTTCTAGCCCCCAGGGGAGGAAGCTGATGCGTTCCCCAAATACTGGTCCCAAAATCCATAGGGCACTAACCTCTCACTTTGTCCTAGGCATGTCTGTGTTGACCATTCTGGAATCGCCACAGCTGCTAGTGTTCTGGGGTCCCTCCAGCCGGCTGTTGACCTGGCCACCCCGGGGCTAAAACCACGGGACCTGGGCTCGGCTCTCTGCCTGCTGCGCACTGCGCTGTTGGCTCCCAGAGCGCTGCGCTGGCCCTTTCTGCAGGGCTGCTGGGCTGTTCTCAGTGGGAGGTTAGCTTCTCTGTGTCGTTTTTTGGGTGCTGGGGCTCCAGAAGTTGTTCAAAGTCCCCTTTTACATAGTTTGGAGGTAATCTGGGGGGAGAGAGCCTTGGAAGTGCTGTTTCTACTCCGCCATCTTGGCTCCGCCCCCCTGTCTGTGATAGTTTTAAGATGACTTGTAATGTGCATGCCCACCAATCATGATTTTCAAACAGCCTGACATTTGTGCTCCAAGAACTCAAATGTCTGTAATATCTTGATCACCTAATTACACAGCTCAGGAGGTACAGTTAGAAGGTAATGGAGAAATGAGGGGGTTTTGGTACAGAATGCAAATTAGAGTATGTGAAAGCATGCTCCTGACCATCTGTTGGGAATCAGCATGTAATCAAAATGTTGAATCCTTTTTTGAAGTTGACAGAATTGGATGATAGGCTGAGAAAGTACAAGAACACATTTCACTTACTCAGAAGTGGTCAGAATTTGATATAATTGCTGCATAAGTACCATTATTGTGTGTACAGTCATGATAATTTCAAATTGCTGAAAAACAAATCTATAATACTTGAAACATACACATTTGTTTTCCCAGAGGAAAATGTGTTTATTTAAATGGGCAATTTATTTACTAGGTGCTGTTAAAGAATTTTTAGCACACACTTCTTAAACTTTGTGAACCTGTAAGAGTTTCTGAACAACTAAATGGGAGCCACTGCTCTCAGATTGCCCCTACCCTTACCCTGCCCCTCTCTCTTTATCTACTGCTTTTTTTCCTTATGCATACACATACAACCAAGTCTTCCTCCATTCTTAGAAATTAGCAAAACAGAAAAAAACCTAAAGTTCTTAACATTCCCCACCAGCTATTGTCCTTTATTTCTTCTCCCCTTCTCAGCTAATCTTTAAAAATTTAAAAAACTAATTTATACTTGGTGCCTCTCTTTCCTCTCAAATCTCTGTAATCTGACTTCCATTATCATCATTTGATTTAAACTTCTTCAGTTACTAGTGATTTTTTAATTACTACACTTCACAGCCTTTTCTTAGTCTTTATCTTTCTTGGTCTCATTGTAACATTTGATGGTGTTGACCAGTTTATCCTTCTCGATGTACTCTTTGCTTTCTGGGCTTTCATGGCATGGCTCTCTGTTGGTTATCCTCATATATCTGACCGCTCCTCATTCTCTTTTCATGCATCTTGATCTATATCATGTCAGCTAAAGTTGGATGGGTTACAGGATTTTTGGGTTCTCTTCTCTCTCTCTCTCTCTCTCTCTCTCTCTCTCTCTCTCTCTCTCTCTCTCTCTCTCTCTCTTATCCTTCTACATAATTTCTGTTGGAGTTTTTGTTAGCTTTTGGGGGCTCAGTTTTTATCTCTAAGCAGATGTCTTCCAGATCTATATATTCAGTTCTGTTCCCTCTCCTGAACTCAGGTTTTGTCTAATCAACTGCCTATCAAACGTTTTAGTCTGGATGTACCTTGGGTATCTTAAACTAAATATGTTCAAAAGGAAACTCATTATCTTTCCCTCAAAACCCACCTTTCTTCTAAATTTACTATTTACTATTAAGATACTGCCATCCTCAGGTTATTCAGGTTGTCAACTTCAGTGTCATCCTTAATTCTTCACTCTCATTACTCTCAATACTCTTGTATCTGGTCAATTGCAAATGTTGTTTACGTCTTCACCTCATCTCTTCTTTACCATCCCTTCTCTCCATTTACATAGCCACCATCTTGTTCAGGACCTCCTCACTTCTCATCTCAATTATTACAGTAACCTTCTAATTGTTCTTCCTGTTTCAAGTCTTTCCCTACTTCTGTCCTCTAATGGATTTTCTTACAGCACAAAGTGGAGCATGTTAACTCTTTTAATCCCTTTCCCCAACTCAGTAAACTCTAGTGACTTCCTACTACCCCTACTAAAATATAGAGAGTTTTGTTTGACATTTAATAACTTGGCTCCTTTTCTGTCTTTGCAGTCTGCTTTCATATTACTTCCCTCCACATATTTTATGGTCCAGCCATACTTGCCTTTTTTTGCTGTGTCATATAAGCTCTGTCTTCTTTCTGCTTTCCTTTGCTTTGATTGTCCCTTATCCCTGGAATGCTTTTTCTCACCCCTACCTCTCACCTCCATAGGTGTCATCTTCTGTAGGAGGCCGGCCCTAGTCCATTCCCCTCAGCTGTTAGTGCTTTTTCTTTTTGAGATTGCCTTATATCTGCTTTGTGTGTCTCCCCCATTAGAAGCTAAGCTACTTAGAAAGCAGGTGCTATTTTTAATGTGTATTCCCTTTGCTTAGCACAGTTTTTGGCACATACTAATCACTAGCACCAACACTTGAGTTTTAAAAAACAAAGTTGTTGGTACTATTGAGTGTATTTTGCAAGTTACTACTTGAGAGATACATCAAAATTTCAGTCATCCTTAATCTTACTTATGTGAACACTCCCTCTAGTGGCACAGAGTAAAAGACACATGCTTTCTAATTCTGTATAACCCTTATCTTTCTGTAAACTACTTAGGAGGCAGGCGTTCTGTAGTCAGGACATTCTGCTTTTATCCTAACATCATGCTATACTAGGGTAGACAATAGAGTGACCTTCTCTTATCTCTTGTTTCCAAAGCATGACAGGATCATTTGCTGTCTCATCCTTTTATGCCATTTCATAGTTTGTCATGTGCTGTAGCTTATTTATGTCCATCATGGATTGTTACTCTCCTTTTTTTAACTTGCAATTCTGATTCCCTAAGAGAATGAGTTAATCTATGATTTGCTGCCATATAGCATTATTGGAAAAATATTAAGGAAGATGGAATTTGGGAATGACCTTTCACAATCATTGAAAGGACTACATAACTTCTCATATGTGATATTGCCTATTTTACTCCTATTTTATTCTAGGCCTAAATTTCTTAATTTTAATAAACCAGCTCATTTAGTATCTAATTGTTGCATATTATCTAGACAACAGTTATTCTAAATTCACTTAGTTTTTCCTCTGTGTGTGTACATGTATATATCTATATATATAGATAGATAGATATACACACATATACATATACACATAAGCCTTTGTTTCTCTCTTAAGGAAATTCTATAGTGTTCTGGAATTTGGTGTAGCTAGCCTAATGATGTTCATAAACTGAGCTTGCATGGGAAACCTTATTGTCTTTAGGAAATCTTTTACTTGTACTATATATTTATTGGGCGTTCTTCATGAGTGCAGAAACTGTTGATAAAGATATCTCCCTGTTTTATGCCTCATTTGATAATTAATAATTAAGAGGATACTGATCCTCAGAGGTAAAAATCAGCTTACATATCTTATTATTAATGGAGACACCTTGTTAGAGGACACATTTTAATACTACATTTACCCTGCTGTTTTATATTTGTTTAGAGGCAACAACAGTAAGCACAGAGGGCTCCTATATTTCCTTTTACTCAGTAAGGGTGTTGTGGTCTGAGGAGCATCATCCATCTGACAGCCTACCCCCTCACATGCTGTCCCCACAGAAATACTGCTGTCTTGCTTCTTTGTGGCACAGAGCTGACCCTGATTTCTTAGAGGCTATTCCATTGGACCACAAATTCTCTAGCGGCTTCTATGCTGAGTCTAGTCTCAGTACCAATGTCTTCTTCAGTACCAGCATAAGTACATATAGGTTCATTGTCAGATTGAACAATAGGTGATCCATTCTTTAACCACGGCAACCCATTAAGTAATGAAAAATACAGAATCACAGCTTTGATTTGGGAGTCCAGCTTATTCTTTAAAACCCCTTCTATATAACAAGTGATTATCTAGTCTTTGCTTAAAGTCATGGGGAACCTGTTACCTTTGAAGCATCCCATCCCATTCAAGATATTTTAGATAGCTCTACTCATTTAGAAGTTTTTTTTCTTTATCAAGTTTTAATTTGCTTTTATACAACATTGCTCTACTTGTGCCATCAGGAACTAAGAAAGCTCTAATCATTCTTATACATGATAGTCCTTTAAATACTTGACAAGAGTTTTCATCCTTGCTACTCCCAACCCTGCCCCCTGAAGTCTTTTTTACTTCTGTCTCATAAATACCCCCATGTCCTTCAACAGATAGATCCTTAGAGAGTATGTTTTCAAGGCTCTTCACCATCCTTATCACTCCTTCTCTACTCTAGAGCAGGTTGATCTTGAAATGTGGTGCCCAGAACACAATATCCAAATGTGTTCTAGCCCAGGAATTGTTCTGGCCCATTGTCTTTTTGTGTAAGGACCCTGAGCCAAGAATGGTTTGTACATTTTTCAGTACAATAAAATTTTCTTTTAAAAATGTAAAAACTAGGGGCAAGCTAGGTGGCACAGTGAAGAGAGCACTGGCCCTCAGATGATCTGAGTTCAAATGTGGCTTTGGATACTTGACACACTTACTAGCCATGTGACTTGGACAAGTCCCTTAACTCCAATTGCCCTGCCTTCCCCCGTAAAAAAAAAATGTAAAAACTATTCTTAACTCATGGGCATACAAAAGCAGGTGGTAAACCATATTTGGCCTGTGTTAGTTTGTCAATTCCTGTTCAAGCCCATGCAGAGTACATTAAGACTCTTCCTTAGTCCTGTATGCTATGACGTTTAATGCAATCTAATATTACATTGCAATTCTTGGCTGCCATATCACACTATTAATTCATATTTAGCTTGAAGTTAACTAAAGTTCTCATTGTACTTAAAAGAACATTGTGACAAAGGACAAAATTATCACAATAAGAATAGTGATCAATCCAAAAACCAGTCCCCCATCCTCTTTTTTTCAACATTCAGGGTAAGAATTGTGAATTTACTATGCTTCTGTTTTACTATTATGTAATATAAATCATATATGAGTACTGAATTTTAAACTATCCTTTTCATTCATAAAAGCAGTATTTCTGTTGTGGTAAAGATAATAAATGTAAAGTTAGAAGACTTTAAAAATCCATTTACAAACTTATTAGACAAGTTATTTGTCTTTTTTGATCTTTATCTTTTCTATACTTAAAATGGACATATTATTTCACTCCATCTGTCTCATAGTATACTGTTGTGAGAACTCAGCTAGTATGGCTGCCACCTGTAAAGTGAATAGAAAAATGAGGAAATTTATGAAGAAAATTATACTTGGGAAGATGAGAGGAAAATCCTCCCGTATTAAGAAATTGTGTTTCTCTGTATGATTTATCACCAACTAGATATGTATTTTCCTGAAATTTATATGGATTTATGGGAACAAGTTTGCTATAATAAGGCAATTAGTATGCCATTCAGTGAAAAGGCTGCAAATTATTTAATGAAATTAACAAATATAACAAGGGAAGAAAGTTAAGGAAAGACTTTTAGATTCTGTCTTTTCCATTAAAAACTAGTTGCATTTCAGTACCTATCAAGATAAAATTTAAGCCCTGCATTTGGGTCTAGTAAATAATTTCAAAAATTCTGGCAGTGGGAAGATCCATCTTGACAGTAGTTTGTGTGAAAAGAAATTTGAAGTTAATGTTATCTTAAATGTTTCAGGGATCCACGTATTTCCTCCATGAATTTAGAAAGCAAACCCCTCAACACCTTAGTAGATAATTTTTATGAATTTTGCTGCCCCCTATCCTCAGCCCTATTCTTTGGTTTGTTTACAAAAGTAAAGAAAAATTACATCTGCAAATCAGCCCTCACATAAGTTGTAGAAGTCTTTCTAGTTTGGTGAGCTTTATCAGAATTTATACTCTACTCATATATCCTATAAGACCCCTTAGCAAATTATTAGAGTAGGATTTTAGTAGCATAAAGCAAACTGCGTGTATATGTGGAAGCATCATGTCTAAGTCATAGGACCAGAGATTTAGAACTGTAAGGTAACTTTAAATGCCATTGAGTCATTTTTTTATTAAATACATTTTTTTTTTCAGTTAAAAAGTATTTTCTCTTACCTCTCTCACCCCTCAAAACCTCATTTTACAAATCAGGAAATTGAGGTACATAGAATATAACAGTTCTGTGCTGTTCAGACATCTTATATGTGGGCCATTATGTTCATTTCTGGGTGCTATGTTTTAAGAGGTATATTGACAAATTAGTGTTCAAGCAGATGATCATTATGCACTCTAATTTGCAAGTAAGAATAGTTGTATAAAGTTATTGGTTGTAACCATCTGCTTCTCTACCTCCCACTGCATTCACTCCCATTTTGTTGTGCTTTGCACAGAGAAAGCATTCAATAAATGTTGATTTGCTCAGAGGAAATTCTTCACTATAGATTAAAGAAAAGTTTTGAATGGGACAATTGGAAAAATAGCAATAGGGCAGGATTTTTAAAATTAATTTACAGTTTTGTAAATGTAATGTGAAAATAAGTAGAACATGAAATTAAATGAAAAGATTTAAATAGGCTGGTAAAGTGGAAAGGAAGAACATTTTTGTGGGGGGAAAATATTTTTATGAATGTTGTTAGCCCAGAAAATATTGTCCATATAAACCTATTAAGGATAACAATTAACATTGTGATTTTATATAAATATTAATAATTTTTTTTTTAAAAACAGGATACACAGTCAAGGATTTTAAGTTCACCTGTAGTTGAGACACTCCCATCAGTTGACATCAATGGAGATTCTCCTAGTATAGCTGCAAATATTGAAAATGTTGAGAATATTTCCACCTCATCTACCTCAGAGATCACTCCAGTCTCAGAACCTAAGTATAACTAATTTTATTTTTTTCTTGATCAACTAAAGATAGAATCATTTGGTTTTTTGATATGAAGTAACCTTATCCAAGAATTTAATTTAGGCAAATAATGCCAGTCTTTGTGCTTTATCTTTTGATTTTCTTATCATTTGAAAAATTTAGATATTCAGATAAAAGTAAAGATAGTAAGTTCCCCAAAAGAAGTATATTTATTAAATATACTGAGGAAACTCTTTATTGTTAGTTTTCTAGAATTTTCAGATTATACACCGGTCAGTTCTGTTAGGTATCTTTGCTATAATCCTATATGTTTTCAGTCTTACTCTCCAGTATTTTCAATCTTATTTTGTCCTTAGGTTGCATTAATTTTATAATAAAGCTATATCATTTCCCCCTTTTTTCTGTATTTTGTATATATTATCTCTATAATTTTTTCTGCCATTCTAGCAGACCCAGTGGGGAAGAATATAAAAATGTATGCAAGATATGGGCCTAGACCCCAAGGAGCTTGTGGTTAGCTATACTGTGGCATAGTGGATAGGGTAGTCCTAGACTTGGGAGTCAGAAAAATTTGGTTTGAAACTCTGCTTTTGACTCTTAACTGCTCTGATTATTAGCTTTTTTATCCATTAAATGGAGATAAAATACCTATAGTATAGTATAAATATATAGTATAAATAAAATACCATACAAGATAGTTCTAAGAATCAAATGAGATAATGTATGTCAAATATTTTGCAAATTTGAAGTGTCAGCTATTTATTATTGCTAGTGCATAGAGTGCTGGCCTGAGACATTTGGTTTTGAGCCCCGCTTCTATCACTTTCTGGCTGTGAGCCCTTGAGTGGCCTAAGCAAATCTCTAAGACTGCAAGTTTCAGAGAAGGTATAGTCCTGCATGAAGAAAGAATGTTTCCTTATTTCTCTGTATATATCATTAAAATCACAGGGTTAGTCCCCTGTCCCTGTGCCTGTTTTGTCATCATCATTGTCATCATCATCATCATCGTCGTCGTCATCATCAGACAGCACACACACATATAATAAAGATTTTTTTATGGAAGTAGTAAATGTAAAGTCTTTTCCCACAAATAACAAGATATATTTCACTATCTTTTATTTCTCCCCAAGAAATCAAATGTTAGGGCCTTTAATATTTTAAAAATAAAAGTCTGAAATGTTATAAAAACTTTAGTGTTACTTTTCAAATGATAGATTTTTTTTACTATGGCAACTTTAGCACAGTAAAATTTTATTGATATAGAAATAGAAATATAGGCAATCCAAAGTTAATTAGTATACATAATATATCAGATTGCTTATTGTCAATATGCTATACATGGTAATTAAAGTATTTATAGTTTTTTCTTTTAAAGTACTTGTTTGTGAATTTTGTGGAAAGGGAAGATTCTCCTACTATAGCAGCAAACTAAAACTAAACAAAGGAATTAAAATAAGAAAATACATTTATTCTAGAAAATGGTATATAAGTATACCTGAAAACTTGTTTGATTCAAGCATTTTACTTTCTCATAATTCTTGCCATTAGTTATGGCATTGTGCTAGACATACTTGTATTTTTAAATAGTTTAATCTTTTTCAGTGATCAGAATGTTTTTGTTTTTATTTTTCCTTCAGTGAAATAGAAAATTCCAGTGCTGATATCCCGCTTGCTAGTTTGAGTGAAATCGAGCAGTCTGAAACTGACTGTAATATTGATGGGAACCTTTATTCAGACCCCCAAGTTGAAAAACATGGGACCCTTGGTTTAGACCAGCGTGTTGAACATTCAGCTATTGTCAGTACACCAGAAAGGTGAGTATGGAAAGTTGTACTTGCTATTTTTGTTTTAAATGACTTGATCATTTTAATATATTCATTTCATGGTTAGATTGCAGTGTATATGATCCAACCAATGTTTATCACTTAAAACTTGTTTTGCTTTCATATATGTAGTCTTGTTGGTCAGCATATAGAAAATACTTCCTCTTCACAAGACAAGGGAATGATGACTAAATCAGAATTTGAATCAGTTGAACCAAACGAGCAGGATGCAGATCTTCAAAAATCTGCATTAAATGCTTCAGAGAACTTAAAAGAGGTAAGTGAAATCTTTGTCATCTAATACATTGATGTCTGTCAGTCTTTTTAATGCTAGTCAGTCTTTATAAACATCAAGTCACTATTTTTTGCCACATGTTCAGTGAGGGGGAGAATAGATTGACAGATCACCTAGGTGTTTATCCAACTATTTCTGCATCATGGGATAGGTAGAGTTGTTTTGAAGTTAACAGTTCTGACAAACAGTATCCCCCAGCTCCCTGTTAGCTTGAAGTTGAAACCCAGAACACCCTTTTAATATCATATCAAGAAAGAGGATTGTAGATGTCAATCAGGGATTATAACAATTAAGTTGTCTGCCCTCGGAATAAACAAATCAATCCAGTGCTTTTAAAGATTCTTTAAGCAAAAGTTTTCTAAAGGAAGTTATGAAACAAATACCCTGGTACTGCTACAGTGCAATGATTGGTGCTCCTATCCATGATAAAAGGGCTGGAATATCAGAGAAATGCTCTGTAATTTTTCCTTGAAATACTATCTTCATTTGGTTACAGTAGTTTAGACATTTCTTTAAGTATGGGCACTTGGGGGATATGACACTAGAGATTAGAAGGAGTAAGGTTGGGTAAGTAAATCTAGAAATCATTGACAAAGAGATGATAATCTAGAAGAAGCCCCAGGACAAAATCTTGTGGGACAATCATGGTTAATAGGTGTGACTTGGATGTAGATCCAGTGAAGAAGACTGAGGAGGAGGAAGTAGTGTCACAAAAACCTAGAGAGATGAGTATTGAGAACAGCGTGTTTGACAAGTGTCAGAAGCTGTAGAGAAGTCAAAAAGGATGAGAATTTAGAAAAGGCCACTCAGTTTGGCAATTGAGAGCTCTTTAGTTACTTCAGAGGGAACAGTTTCCATTCAATAAGGAGGCTGAAAGTCATATTGCAGAGTTAAGAGAGGAAAAATGTAGAGGATTGTATCGTAGACATCCTTCTCAAGGAGTTTGGCCATCCCAGCGAGAGATCAGGTACACAGTTTAGTGATTTTTGAGGTAAGGTTACTATTTTCCTGGGTAAGACAAATGAACACAACACATGAGAAGGCTGCTAGTACAGGTTCACTCTTGATCTGGTCAGAAAGGAAAGGCAGTAAGAAGGGGTTAATAGTCTTTATTCTAATCTAATTTTCTCAGGAGGGCTGATAATGGAAGCACAAGTCCCACAGCATTCCCTCGTCACCCTTTTCATAGGGGCTGGCAAGAAGAAGGGGCAACTACCCCTGTATCTCGATGGGGTCAATTGAGACAGTCACAGCTTGTGCATACCCTTAAATCCTCTTAATCCTCAGTGGGGACTTGCTGAGGCAAATACAAGATTCCTCCCAAGTCTTGATGGGGATCAAGCAAGGCACACACAGCATTCTAACTTGTACATTCAACCCTAAGGTTCCCCACCTCTTGATCAGTGCTCCCCACCTGCTTTTTAGGACAACAGACAAAGAAGGCATCTTGAGTTTACATCACCTCATCCCTGTATCTCATTACACAGTTGCAGTGGATGTTTATATTATAGTGTGGTGGAGATGTTTTGAATTGTAATCATGGGAACTCATATGTAATACCTGGGAACAAGAGATTGTTATGGCCATGGATCCTGGAAAACTGAAGTCTTAAGAAATAATAAAAGTCCCCTTCATACACACTAAAATATGCCCTATATCCTGAAAGAATGTAATTTACAGCTCCACTAACAGTGCACCAATATTCCTGTCTTACCACAGCCCCTACACAATTATTTTTTCTTTGTCATTTTTACCAATCTGGTAAGTGTGAGGTAGAACCCAGTGTAAGATATCATTTATATCTATGGAGAGCCTGTTCATCTTTATTTACTGCCACTCACAGTAGGTAGTAACTACCAATGCCTTGTACATAGTACTTACTCAATTGGTATTTCTCAAATTGGATTTCCTTGGGATTTATTTCTTAACTGTCTACAAGTTAAGTAGCTACCTTTATCAGTTTAGAGAGATTATCTTTTTGGATATGGAATTGCTAACTGTATATACACCCTCCATCTATGTGTGTGTTCGTATACACACACACACACACACACACACACACACAATACTAGTATTAATAGGAAGAATTTTCTTTTTAAAAAATGTTTATTTTTCAAGTATTTATTATCCCTTCCTCCCCTATTTGAACAGTAATAATGTCAGACTCAGTCTGGTTTTCTTCTTTGTCACAGGTTCTTAGAGGGAGTAGTCACTCCCCTTAAGTTTTTTTTTTAAATTAACACCCTCCTCCCCTGCCCTAGCAATCAGTCCCTTCATGTTAAAGGGTAGAAATTAATTTTTTGGTTCTTGCTTTGGTTTCCTTAAGTTTACTCAGTTTCAGGGGGAAGGGGAAAATGGAGGGGTTCTAGCAGAGGACTGGGAATTTAACATCCTCCGTCATTCCTGAGTTGTTGCTCTTACAAACTCTAATCCATTTCCTCTTTCTGTTCAGGTGATTTGTATTTGTACTCAGCTCAGATGACATTATAGTTTGTGTTTCTGACTTTTGACCTTCACCTGAATGTTCTCCATGATGTTTCCTCCCTCTGGTTCTTTGATTTCTTCATGAGTGTCTTCTTTTTTTGAGGGGGAGGGAGAATCCAAACCTGTGATTTAATTGATATATTTGAGAAATTTACCTGTGCTTAGACAACTTTTTTTTATTTTTGTGTATATATTTTTGTTCTGCCTACTAGTATTTAAGCTTGTGGAGGTCAAAGATTATGTGGGTTTTTTTTTTTAATCTTCATATACCTAGCACCTAGAAGAACATTCTATATAGTAGGCAGTGAATACCTCTTGAAACACACTTAAAGTTGTATGGGATTTTTTTCAGGTGTCAGATTACAGAAAGCTTAGTGATGCTGATCCGTCTGTAGTAAGCCCCAAAGACCCAGGAGACATTCCAACATTTGATGAATGGAAAAAAAAAGTTATGGAAGTAGAGAAAGAAAAAAGTAAGCAACACATTTATTCCATTTTTATGTAGAGACTATTCAAATATTTCTTATTTTTTTTCTCATAGTGACATAAAATTATTAGTATTTAAAGTTATCTTATTCTTAATGCTTTACTTTTAGAAATCTTAATTTTGGAATTCTAGAAGTACTTTTCAAGTAAAAAGTGCTAACTTAATTATTAAATTACATTTTATTGGGAAGAAAACTTTTCAAATTATTTCAGAGATGTTACAAACATTTCAGCAAGAGGTTCTTATGGAAAAAACATATTCAAACAATATTAAATATTTTGTGTTTCACTGAAACCTTATTTGGGAGACGTTGGAATTTGAGTAACAGTAGTATAGAACTAGTTTATAAAATCAAGAGATTTTATAAATCACACAGAGCATTAGAATTTTTATCTTGTATGCAGTGCCATGTTAAAGGTAGGTTTATGTGATTTGGTCATAATTAAGTAGAACTGTTATCATTTTGTTGTTGTTAAACTCCATTCTAGCTGTAGTTAGGGTTTTGCTTCATTTTTTTCCCCCCATTTTGGTAACTCAACCACCATGAACGAGTCTTTGGCATTAGAATTGGGGAGAAGACTGCATTCATTCAGTGAGATATTGCAGAAATAAAAATGATATCATGTGTTGGCCCACCCTGAGTTCTTTTTCTCTGCTTCTTTCTCATTGACTCATACTTTATAGTTTTAGTCACCAGTAAAATTCTTGGTTTTGATATATAGTTTTGTTTTAAAACCAGCTAGTCTCAAGTACATTTGTCATACACACATATATATGTATGTGCATATTAGGTATGTGTAGGAAGACTGACTTTCAATGTCATAGTTATCTATTTTTCTTTCTTCTGCTATATTGCACCAGAGTAGAAAGGCCCAAATGTTAAAGAATTCCTTGAAAATTATTGATGTTAAGGTTACACCAAACTGCATCATTCCTCTTGTGTAAAAGATTATATAATCCAGAAAGACACTATACCCATGGAGAAAAGGTTTTCTAGTGGAGAAGTTGCAGAGCTTACGTATAAACTCCCTTATGGTAGGGTCTGTTTTATTTAAGATAATAATGGCTAACATTTATTTGGCACCTATGTGTCAGACACTATGCCAAGAGCTTTACAAAAATGATCATTTCATTTGATCTTTATAGGAGGTAGGTACTATGATTGTTATCATTTAAGAGATCTTAAACTGTGGCAAACAGCGGTTAAGTGACTTGCCTGCCTAAGGTGTCTCTGTCTGTCTGTGTCACACACACACACACACACACACACACACACACACACACACACACACACACTGTATATGAACTCAGGTGTTTGCTCTAGCCACAGCACTTTCCCCTGTACTACCTGGCTTCCCCTATCATTGTTATATCCCCAAAACTTAGCACAGTGCCATGAACATTATGGAAATTTAATAAATGTCTGAATTGAATGGAATATGAATATTGCTAATTAGCTAAAAAGAATACTAAATGAATTTTAAAACTGTGCAGATAAAATAATTTGGGTTGATCATATAAGAAGAGTTTTTTTGTTGTTTTCTTCTTTCCAGTGATTCCTATTCTTAACTGACAGGTAGTTAATGCTTTTAGAGTTAAAGTATGGTGAGTTGTTCTCTCATAATAACAGTATAAATATTTATAAATAATTTTTATTCACAGGTCAGTCAATGCATCCATCTTCCAATGGTGGGCAACATTCAACCAAGAAGGTCCAGAAAAACCGGAATAATTATGCTTCAGTAGAATGTGGTGCCAAAATATTAGCAGCTAATCCAGAGGCCAAGGTAATCTGTTTAGAAGGTTAAGTTTTTAGAGTAATCAGGATATTACATGGTTATTTGAAAGAAGTTTAAATTCGATTTGTGTAAGGATCCTGCCTTACTGGGCTGACTCCAAACTTACCTCTCTAGTCCCCTCTATGACTCTCCAATCACCTCCATGATTCTGGTCACCCCACTACAACCACTGGTTGCCCCACTATGACCTCCTCGGGAGAGCCTGCTCCTCCCAAACAGACAAAGGAGTCCAACACCAAGATGTAATGTATCTTGCCGTTTAATCTCTTTCTTGTTCACGGTTCCCTCTTCTCTTTCTCCTCCTCCTTTAACCTCACCCCCCTCCTTTTATCTCCTTCTCCCCCGACTCTGTTCCCCTACATGCCTCAGCAGCAGGCTCCTCATGGGAGGGGACTGCTCCCCTGTTAGCAGCGCGTGCTCAATACCCCATAATCCTTGAACCTGTGTTGGTTCAAGGGGGAGGAGGGCAGAAACACACACACAGGTGCCTCTAACCCAGCCTGAGTTGCCTGTCATTTGCCTGAGTTCTCTGTGAGTTCTCTGTGAGTTCTCTGTGAGTTCTCAGAGTTTGGGTAAAGTCTTAAAGGGCCCTATCAGATTTGAGGTCCCAATAATGATATTTACTTCCTTTTCCATTTTTTATTCCTATCGTGTTATAATTTTCCAAATCTCTATTGTTAGACCTAATCTTTTTTTTTCCCTCCACTATATATTTTGTTCCTAGTCTCTCCTTGGAGTGCCAGTCCCATATCACCAACTGCCTCCTGGACATTTTGAACTGGGTATTTTATAGACATCTCAAATGGAACATGTCTAAAATAGAAATTACCACCATTGCTTTCAAACCTTCATCTCTTCTGATTTCTGCTGTTTCAACTCAGGGCACCATTGTTCTTCTCTTCCCATAAGTTTATAACCCCAGAATCATTCTCTACTCCTTCCTCTCAAATGTTACATATACACTCAGTTGTCAAATCTTGTTGTTTCTACTTTCCTGCTATCTTTTACATCCCTCACCTTCTCACTACTCACACAAATAGCACCTTCATTCAGGCTGTCAGCACTTTCTGCTGGACTTAGGTAGCTTCCCCCCCCCATTGGCCTCTTTGCCTCAAATCTCTCCCAAATCCACTCTATCCTAACTGACATGGAAAATGAGATATTTATAAAAGGTGTTTAACACAACATCGTTGGCATTCTATAAGTGCTTATTGGTTTTTCGTTTACTTCCCCATCTTCCACATAGCTGCCACAGTGGTTTTCCTTAAATGCAGGCTCTGACCATGTCATTTTCTTTTCAGTAGATTGCAGTAGCTCACATTTGACTATTAAAGAAAACTCTTCACAAGATGCTCATTACCTGTCTTTTTTATTTTGTCATTATTTTCCTCCCCATACTCCATGGTCTATCTGTGCAGTTGTGGCTTTGCTATTCCTCATACATAGTACTCCATCTCCCATCTTTGTGCCTTTGCTCTGACTCCCATATTTGTAATATCATACATTCCTTCTTCCCCCTGCCTTATAGAATTACCTACTTCCTTTAAGTCCTTTAAGACTCACCTTAAGAGGGGTGGGTAGGTGGCACAGTGAATAGAGCACCAGCCCTGGAGTCAGGAGGACCTGAGTTCGAATCCGGCCTCAGACACTTAACACAAAAACTAGCTGTGTGACCTTGGGCAAGTCACTTAACCCCAATTGCCCTCCAAAAAGAAAAAAAAAAAAGACCTCAAGGCCTCATTTTTGCATGAAGCTTTTCCAAATTCCCTCTGACTGCTACTGCCTTCCCACCCTAAACTACCTTGTTTTTATTTTGCATGCACTTATTTATATATGTTCACTGTACACTCAGACTGAATGTGAGCTTATCTTTTGTTGTTGCTGTTGCTGTTGTTGTTGTTGTTGTTGGTATTTTTGTCCTCATCGCCTGGAAAAGTGACTGACACACACATAGGTGCTTTATAAATACTGTTTGACTGATTTGAGTCTTGATTCATAATTAAATTTATACATAAGATAATTCTTTTAAAAGTTTTTATAGAAAGGTTCAGAATAAAGTGGTCTTTTCCATTTTCTTTGAGGATCATGATGCTGTAAATTTCTTTTAATTTAGTAAGAGACAATGCCACGTGAGCCTTTAGTAATTTCTTTTTTAAAAGTGAAGGGGGGGGGGCAGCTAGGTGGCGCAGTGAGTAGAGCGCCAACCCTGGAGTCAGAAGGACCTGAGTTTGGATCTGGCCTCAGACACTTAATGCACACACAAACAAAAACCTAGCCATGTGACCTTGGGCAAGTTACTTAACCCCAATTGCCCTCCAAAAAGAAAAAAAAAAGTGAAGGGGACATTTAAACTATAGTCCTTAATGGTCTTGAGGAAATGTGTGAAATGTTATTTTATTTCATTTATTTATGCATTTATTTATGTATTTATTTATTAACGAATGAACGAATAAATTAATAAATAAATAAATGTTATTTCTTTAAATAAAATCTGACCCTAAGTTTTAGGAACAAATACTTATATGTTTCTTTTCAGTTTCAAATCATTATTGTTATAGATTTTAATGTTTTCTAACATTTAAATACCTGAGGAATTGAAAATGTGGAAAATTAAGAGGTTTATAACTGTTCAAAAATAATTTTTCCCTTTTTTTACCTAGTATTTTCCTTTGTAATTTTTATCTCCTCTTTACATAGAGCACATCTGCAATTCTGATAGAAAACATGGACTTATATATGCTGAATCCATGCAGCACTAAAATTTGGTAAGTTAAAGTCAATTATATTTCTGTATAAACAAATTTTATAGTTATAGGCCTGTAGTAAGAGTTAGGCTTCTTGGTGATCTCAAGGCTTATTCTGGCCAGCTATTTTACCTGGTTCCTGATCACACAAATCAAAAGAATACAATCCAATAAACATATAGAGAATTGTAGGTAGACAAGCATTGTACCAATTGAATGATCTTAGCTTACATATAAAACTGATGTCAGCCCGTACTGTTTTTCTCCTATTTATGGTCTATACTATCAGGAAATTTTCAGTCCCACTGGCTTTTTTCCTTTAAAGCCTGAAATGTATACATTAGGTGTAATTTACGTAGAGTGTGTCCTCTTCTCAGAGTAGGGAACTGGGTGTGGAATATTACTTTTATTGGTTTTCCTGAAACCTCTTCTTTCTCTTTTTAAATTCCTTGTTGCAAAGGATACATTTGGAAAGGAAGGCAAAATAGAAACAAGAGGACATTAGTAAAGGGTTTTTTTTTTTTAAAGCAATTGGGGTTAAGTAACTTGCTCAAGGTTACAGGGCTAGTCATTATTTATATGTGGGTGCGCATTTTCTGAGGCCGGATTCGATCTCGGGTCATCCCAACTCTGAGGCCGGTGCTCTTACTCACTGCGCCACCTAGCTGCCCCAGGTTTTTTTTTTTTTCCTAAAGAAAGGGTATGAGAAAAAAGAAATTTCAGTTAAAAACTGCTGATATCAGGGGCGGCTAGGTGGTGCAGTGAGTAAGAATGCCAGCCCCGGAGTCAGGAGGACCCGGGATCCGTTCCAGCCTCAGAAAATGAGCACCCACACATAAATAATGACTGGCCATGTAATCTTGAACAAGTCATTTAACCCCAATTGCTTTAAAAAAAACAAACAAACAACAAAATTGCTGATATCATTTGTAATCATTTTATCTTTTTATAAAAGTTAACTGAGTGGTGTTTACATATAGATAAGTAAACTTCACTAATTTTTGGCAAAACTCCTAGAATTAAAGGGATGGTTAATGAACATCTGGAAAAGGAAACAGTACTCACAAAGAGTCAGCAAGTCTTTATTAAGAACAAGTCATGCCAGATTAGTCTTATTTCCCATTTTAACATATAATCTACTTAGAATTTAGCAACCAGCCTGATGTCATACTGGTAGAGAAGTTGGCACAGCAGTATAATTAGACAAATTATTCTTTGTATGGTGTGGATGAAGGGACAAGGAATGTTTAGCTTGGAGGATAAAATAATATCTGAAGGACTGCCATATGGAAGAGAGTTTATACTTTTTCTCTTTGGCCTCAGAAGACAGAACTTTGAGCTATTGTGTGAAGCTGCAGAGAGGCAGATTTAATCCTGATGTATGGAAAAAAAAAACAATTCAGGCTCTTTGAAATGACATGAATATACCTTTGAGATATATTGAGTTTCCCCTCACTGGAAATGTTAAAACAAAATCTAAATAAATAACCACTTACTTGGTATGTTATATACGGGGTTTGAAAACTGAGCTGATGAATGGCAGAGGGGAAAAAAAGAAGTAAAATAAGGACAGTTCAGTTTTGCCTTCCTGCTATTGTTTGTTATCAACCCATCCCCTCCAGCTGTGGTCATGGACTCTTTTTGGAGACAAGGGAGGGAGCCTTTTGTTGTTCAGGGCATTCTGCATCACTGTGGGCATATTCTGAGCTTTAGATTCCTGAAACACTTCATGCAAGAATTTCTTGGCAGGAAGGCAGTGGACCTGGTGTCAGAAAGACTGGAATTCAGATCCTGGCTCTGTCATTTAATAACCATATTTGTAAAGAGCTTTTCAGACCTTAAAGTGCAATATAGTATACATGTTAACTGTTTATTATGATGGTGCACTTTTTTATTCATCCTATATTACATGCACATGCACATGCTTCTATCTTTAAGTGTAGTTTTAAAATATAAGTTGTTAGGTTACTTACATGTACATTTTCATTGATCTCTGTAGAAAATTCCCTATTTTCTTCCTCATTGAAATTGTTTCTCTTTTGTCTTCAGAATTTAGTTCTTTTGATCTTCCATCTGCCCTGTGCTGGCTTTCCTAGAAAAATATTAGGTCATGATATCCTATCTATACTTTCTTTCAAAACTTTGATATCTGCCTTCCATCATTTTTTGTTTCAGGCTATTCTTGACTTTTCTCTCTTCTTGTCTTATCATAAATTCTGAGATAGTCATGGTTGTATCAATGACGATTTCTTCTTTATTGGTGAGAATCCTATCTGGATTAACAGTTTCACTCTTGGCCTTGCTGTTTTGAAGAATGAATTTATATTTTCAGGTTTAAAGACCTCTTCAGAGTCTCTTATTTTGTATCCAATTATGGATGCTGGGCTGTTTCTACATTGTTTTTGCATTCCTTTGTTTATTTAAAATGCATATTAATTAGAATAAGTGGATAATAAGATAATGTTTTTTGTTTCAGATGTCTCCCTGATGCTGAGCTGTTTGTACATAGTTGGCACTTAATAAGTGGTTATTAAAATGAAATTTTTGATGTAAATTATTTTTACTGTAGTTTATGCTCCCATTAGGGCAGTCATAGGAAATATATATATCTTCATGTATTGAAATTTTGTTTCTTTTCAGCCCAATTTTCTCCAAACTAAATAAAACTATTTCCTTTACTTTTCTCCCCTCATAGGGATTTGTAAAACAAATTACTTTCTTCAAAATTTTTATTGATGCCTTTTTTTTACATCATCACTTTCTGCCAATCTCTCTCTCCCCTATATAAGAAATAACACTTTTAAAGACCAAAAAGAAAAGGAAAAGTGAAGAAATCAACATAACTGATCAATACACAGAAAAATCTGAAAGTATGTTCATTCTAATACATATCATGGAAATGATGCAAATAGGTAGGGTAAAATGTCTTCTCATCATTTCTTTGGAGTCATATTTACTCTTTGTAATTTTGTAATATTCTCTTTTCTGGCCCTTTTCATTTATTGTAGTCATTGCATATTTTTTGGTTGTAATTTATTTTTGTGAGAAAATTCTGTGAAGGGAGAAAAAGTAAAGGAAATAGTTTTATTTAATTTGCAGAAACTAGGGCTGAGGAATGTTGAATTTTCAATATATAAAGACATTTCACCCTGTCACTTCTTGTAAGATTTTTCCATCCTTTGTATTTGTTGTACTGATCATTTGTAAGAGTATACTCATATTCCGTTATGTTATAGTGTACTAAAATTTTTTAACTATTCCCCAGTTGCTGCGTACATGCATTTCCCCCAATTCTTTAGTATCATAAAAAATGTTGAAATAAATTTTTTGGTGTGCATGGGTACTTTCTTCTTATCAATGGTCTCCTTGGTAATAGTGAAATTTCTTTGTAAAAGAGTGTAGATATTTTAGTCACTTTATTTGCATGAATCCAAATTGCTTCCCAAAATTGTTATATCATTTCACAGCTCCATCAACAGTGTAGTAGTGTGCCTGTATTTTCATAACCCTTCCAACACTGGCTATTTCCATCTTTTATTATTTTTTGCCAGCTTGCAGGATATGAGGTGAAACTGATTGATAATTGTTTTGATTTGCATTTCTCTTACTAATGATTTGGAGCGTTCTTTTATATGGTCGTTAGTAGTTTGGAATTATTTTTAAATAATAAATTTATAGATAATTTAAATTTAAACAATAAATAATAATGCATATATTGTTCATATACTTTGACTTCTTATATTGGAAAATAGTATTTGTTCATCTACATGTATATGCACACACATTATGTATGTGTGTATGTACGTATATGCATGCACATACATATATGTTGATCATATATCATAGATTCCAAACCAGTATTGGAGAAATTTGATATAAAACATTTCCCCCCATTCATCCACTTCCCTTCTTATCCTCAGTGTATAATTTTATTTTTACTGAAGCTTTTCAGTGTTGCATAAATCAATTATCTTTTATCTTTTGTAATCGCCGTTTGTCTCTTTTTTGATTAAGAATAGATCTAAGCTGTGAAAGATACATGATCTCCTTCTCTTCTAAGTTTTTTTATGTCTTCATCTTTGATATTAAAGTCACATATCCGTTAAAAATATATTGTGGAATATGGTATTAGATATCAATCTAAGACTAATTTCTTCCAAGTTGATATCTAGTTTTCCTAAAATAGGTAGTTTTTATGTTTTCTAATTTATTGAACACTGAGACACACTGAGTTGTTGAGTTCTATTGTTTCTAATTCTTTCTTCTGTAGTCTATGACAGATTTTTTTTTTTAAACTAGTATCATATAATTTTTGTGGTTGCTGCTTTATAATATAGTTTTGAGTTCTGGAAGTACTGTTTTTTCCTCAATTCGTACCTTTTTTATTATTTCCCTTGATAGTCTGGAACTTTTATTTTTCCATGTGAATTGTGTTATTTTAATGAATTCTGTTGGTATAGCATTAGAAGTGTAAATTAACTTCAGTAGTAATTATCATTTATATTATAATGGCCAATAATGAGCACTGTAGTATTCTTCAAGGTATTTCAATTGTTCTTTATATTTTATACTTAAGGTTTTAAAACTGTAATTGAATCTATTCAAGTATTTTGTGTGCTCTGGTAGTTTGATTCCCAAATATTTTATGCATTTTGCAGTTATTTTGAATGAAATTCCCTTTCTGTTAAGTCCCATTGGATTTTGTTATTACGTAGAAATGCTATTGATTTTTTGAGGGTTTTTATTTTGTAGCCTGCAACTTGACTGAAGATGGTTGAAAATCAAATGAACCAAGTGAAATCACAATAAAATTTAAAGAAAATGATTGGTATCCACTGTGTTATATGCTAACAAAAAAAAGAGAAATATTTTAAAATATCAACTACTGAAACTAAGAATGCAAGAGAGAGTTCTTAAATCTCATTTAAAAAATAGAATTAGCTATGGTTGAACTATCAAGGAAAAAAGTAATTTCCATTATGTTTTCACAAGAGAATTCTACAAACTTTTAAAGAACAACCAGTACCGTTACTATTCAAATTATTCTCAAAAATTGAGAAAGCAAATACCTGCCAAATTTCTTTCATGACATAAATTTAATCCTGATACCTAAACTAAGGAAAGATATTAATGTATATTGATTAAATTATTTAAAATAAAATCCTTTCAGACTACTGTGTTTTATCCAAGTAATCAATCATTCTGACCAAATTAGATATATATACTGGGAATACAAGGATATATATACTGGGAAAACAATCAACATAACAATATTTAAAACAAAAAAAATCCAGATCCACATGATTACCTGAATAGATTCAGGGAAAGTCTTTGAAACAGTCATTTATGCTTTAAAAAAAAACAAACCACAATAGGCATAGAGGGATTTTTTTAATATAAAATTATCTAAAACTGAAAGCAAGTATCATATGTAATAGGCATATACTAGAAGCTTTCCCAGTAAGCACATGAATAAGACAAGGATGCCCATTGTTCCTACTATTATTTGACATCATTCTGGGAATGCTACCAATATATTAAAAAAAAAAAAAAAAGAAACTTACTGTAGGTAAAGAAGAGAAAACTATTGCTCTTTGTTGATAACATGGTTGCTTGTTGGAAAATTCTAGGGAATTAGCAAATAAATAAATTGAGGCAATTACTTTTCTGTACATGTTATTTTGGTTCATTTGTGGTCCCAAGATAGAACATAATCTATTACCTTTTAATAAAGCTCCAATATATCAGAAAAAAAGACCATTGGATCTTCTGTTTTTTTCCCTTATTTTTCCTTAGCTAGCACATTTTTTTTTGTTTGTTTTTAAGCGACAGTATTATATTCTTTGATTAAATTTAGCTTCTGGTTGTCTCCAGCTTCAGTATCTTTCCAGCACATTTCTTCAGAAGAGTCTATGTTCCATTTTTTAAAATGTAGTTTGGTTTTTATTTTGTGAAATAAATTATCCTGCAGTTCTTATTACTTAACTTAAGTTTGGTTATTTTGAGTCAATTTTTAGAGATCATCATAGTGATAACCATTTTATTGTTCTCAACAAATTAAATACATTTATCATTGAAATTATTATTTAAATTTAAAAATATTAATTCCTAAGCATATTTTAAAGTCAAATTTTTAGCCATCCATTGCTTCTATTCGTTAGCCATCATTGAATTATAGGTTAGCTATTCGTGTGTGTGTGTGTTTGTGTGTGTGTTTGTGTTTGTTGTCTGTATCTTACTATACATGGATATTTAGATCATGTTAAATTACCTAGACCTAGATCAGGTATTCTTTACTTGGGGTCTGTGAACTTGTTCTTGAAATATTTTGATGTCTGTACTGGGGATAGATTTCTGAGTGTGCATGAATATGTTTTTAAAATAATTTGTTATGTACTGATATAATTAGGTTCCTTTGTATTGTGTGTCTATTATTTTAACCACTTAACATTATTCTCAGGTGTTTATTGGTTTCACCAGACTTTTGAAAGGACCCATTACCCAGGGCTGAAGAATCTCTGTCTTACAAAATTATATAAAGTGCTGAGAAATTGGGAGTTGTTTAGGTTTTCTCAGCCAGGATGTGTTAGTGGTAGGGTTTGAGCCTAGCTTTTCATGGCTTTGTATCTGGCTCTGCTTGCATTTACCCACACTGCCACATCTATCTGTATGCTTATGGATTAAGATTTCCTAATGATTTTAAAAAAATTTCTGTATTCAGAAATGTATTGAGATTAAAAAAAAAAAAACAACCCAAAAACAAAAGCACAGGCAGTTCTTAACTGTACTTCTCAAATGTATGTTTAGGAAATATACTTCCCTGATTGTCATATTCCACATTTTTCTGTAATTTTGTGATAAGTTCTTGTAGATAAAGACTATGCTCTGTGTTTATTTTGTACTTCATGTTTGTCTGGCTAATTACTAAGCAATAAGTAGTTAGTACGTCAGAAATACTGTTGAATTTTTGTTATAGCAGACAAGTATGGCAGAGATATTTTCAAAATACCTTCCAAGCATATCTTATGTAGCGAAATTATATACATTTTTAGATATCTGGACTTTTAATTATCATTTTCAAAAGTAGATTAATAGAGTGTACTTAATCACAAATTTTTAAAAATTATTCTGTAACTATACAGATTTAAACTTGTTTTAAAGAGTATTTTCTAGAGTTGATGCATATATTCAAGGAAAAAGAAATAGCAACTTTTTTCTGTGAATTAATGGAATTCATGGAAAAAGAGTTAAGGGTTTCAAGATAAAATCTTGTGAATTCACTCAAGTTGTTGATTATTTCCCAAACTAGTAATTCCCTTAAGGCTGGTTGCTTTAGGTAATTAAACGACTTGTTAATAAAAATATATTTTATTGTTTTTTATGCTGAAGGAAAAATTCAAAACCTAAAGCTATTTTAATATTAATTGATTTTTGGTAATTCTTTTATTCAGGTAATGTTTATGTTTTCTTTAAAGGTTTGTTATTGAACTCTGTGAGCCAATTCAAGTAAAGCAGTTTGACATTGCTAATTATGAATTATTTTCATCTACTCCTAAAGATTTTCTGGTGTCTATTAGTGACAGGTACGTACTTTTAAAACCTAAATTGCCACTTTTTACATTGCTTTCCATGACCAGAGCCTCATTTTATAGAAGTTATAATTGACTCATTGTTCACAGTAAGATGTTACTTCTGAAGTTTATTCAAATTGAATTTTTGTTAATATAGTAGAAGACTACAGTCTTTGAATTCTTTAATAAGGAAAAGTGTCTTGGCAATACAGTTATCACCTCCAATTTACCACATTGGGAAGTTTTGAGTCTTATTTAGCCCATTGGTTTTTCTTATACTGGTATATACCCCTCCAAACTTAAATATGATTATGATAGCTCTGTTTCTGCTCACAATTTCTTCTCTCCCCTCTTCCCGTGTATTCTATATATAACACATAAATCATCTACTCATTCATTTCTGCTAATGTCATTTCAGTTTAATTCAGTAAACATTAAGCACCTTGTGTGTGCTGTATGTACATTGTTCTAAGTACTGGGCATAAGAAAAAGAAAAGATAGTCTCTATACTCAGCTCAAGGAGCTTTCTCTCTAAAGGAGGAAGACCACAAATAAAAGGAAGCAAAATTGGGGGGAGGTAGACAGACACCAGAGGGTTTGCCAGGGGGTCATTTTGTTCTTGCAGTTGAAACCAGGCAGAGCTACAGATGGAGAGTAATGTTTCCCATGTTTTCTGGACCGTCTTCCATCATTGCCTTAATGTCCACAACCCCTTAGAAGAAATGATTCTAGATTTATCTTAGCCTCACCCTTGTAGCTATTTGGTAAATTCACACTGTCCAAGAACTATTTCCCCATTAAAGGGGTGCTTCCTAAACTTTGTTATAGGGGCTTCAGCAGTGATTACCTTACATATAGACAAAATCACTAAGGCAAAGATTTTTTATATTAAGCTAAATCCATATCAACTTGGATAGGAAAAAAATTAGAAACTTGATCTATAGCTTGTGATATAATATGATAAGTGATACCCCCCATTTGGATGCATGTGTATGTTTTCCAGATATCCTACAAGCAAATGGATTAAACTGGGCACTTTTCATGGTAGAGATGAGAGGACTGTCCAGAGTTTCCCTTTAGATGAACAGATGTATGCAAAATATGTCAAGGTAATAGTTGGTAAAAGAACATAGTACTTGGTAATGAAAACATGACTATTCTCATTTAAAAAGTAAAATTCGGCATACATGACAAAATATGCAGATATTAATAATTTAGTTGAAAAATTATTGTTCTTTGACATTAATGTTTCATGGGACAATCTGAAAGCTCGAATAAGTTCATTTTGTAATTTCTGGGCACGATAAAGTGGCACATTAGTTTTTTTTTTTTTCAAGGCTATCTTTTTATAGTTCTCCTTCATATATCAATATCTGAAAATAATTATCCAAGGAAATTTATTATATACCATTGCATAAAGCTATTATCTAAACTCCTCCTAATCTTATTCTTATATATTTTGCTGTGAATAATAAAGTATATTTATTTTCCTAATGTATTATAACCTGAAACAGAGATTATTACATTTAAAAAGCAGTAAGATTTTTTTTTAAAAACTATCTTTTTCTTCCACCTTAATTCTTTAGTTATTTGCTTTAGAGGTCACCAGAACACTATCCTACACTAATAAATTAATGAAATTTTATTATATATTATAATTTCTTAAGAAGTAAAAATGTAGAAATTTCTGATGTAGCTTAAACATATAAGCATGAAGAAATTGTTGCAAAACTCTTGGTCTAGTCTTAAATATACAAATGAAATATGTCGTATGTGGAAATCCTGTGGAAATTTTGATTTTAACTTTAAAGGTTTTTTTTTTTAATGTCCCTTTCTTACTTTCTTGTAGTTAAATAAGTAAAATTGTAGTTAAAGTTGGATTTGAGATAATCTTGCCTTTCCCCTACTTTTCTATCCATCGCTACAAATTGAAATGCTCTTATGGCTAGTACAGTGACCTTTTTTTAATGGCAATTGCATTGATCATTTCTGCTGTTCTTTTAATAATTTATAGCTACCTCATGGCCTTCTGGGGGTTTTACTGTTTGCTTAGCATGTATTTAATTGGCATCTGCAATGGGTAAACTTGTAGTATTCGTAGTATTAGCCTAAAAGTATTAAGTTTTATTTTTCTTAACTGTTTTTGATAATATTTTGTAGTAACAATTGAATGAAGGCAAAGTATTGACATGCCAAAATTTACTACCCAAGTTGATGAGTCCTTAAACAGATTATCCCCTTTTCATTATGGGAGGCTGGGGACTTTTTTTTGGGGGGGGGGGGTTGGGGGAGGATGTTTATCATTTTTGCAGAATGGGCCATCAAGGTTTTTCAGTAATTATGTCTTAGTTGTCAGAACCATTTATCTGGTTCTCATTCTGTATTGATCAATTTCTTAGACTGTATACTTGGTGTAGTAGAAAGGGTATTGTATTTGGAATCAGAGGACCTGGTTTCAAGTCCTACCCCTAATACTGTGTTACCTTGGGCAAGTCACTTAATGTCTCTGTGCTTTAGTTTCCTTGTCTATAAAATGTGTTTGGAACTCATGACCTGAGATCAAAAATCTATAATTTTAGGATTATACTCAATTTTCTTTAACCCAGCCCAAGGACAAAATTTGGGAATTCCATAAATTGTTCTTTTAAAACATTTTTTGTGTCGCAAATACAGTTTTACTATGTATCTTCCAGTGTCACTGATTTTAAATATTTAATAATTTTAAATATTATTAAATGATGCTTAAAGTGATACTCGCTATGCCTTGTCAAAAAAATTGTGTTTTACCCCCTTTGACTTTGTCATTACTTTGCCTGAAACAATTTCTTTAAAATAGGATGGCAAGCTGTAGATAATCTTTCATGTTAGGACAATAACCTTTAAATGCTACATCTATATGTATATACCTGTAGCTGATGTAGTAAAAGTAGCTGTTAAGAGACTGGTTATTTCATTCTTGTGTGCTGTTAACTGATTAAAATACATTTTCACTTATAGGAAAATAAGTTTTTTGGGCATCTAATCAATACTAATGAGATTTACAAATATTATGTAATTTCAACAAACAAATAATCTATTCAGTTGGCAATGATTTTAACTAAAGTTACCAAATGTTTGAGAATTATAAAACTAAATTTCTTTTAATATAGGCATTAAGGCACATGTTTATATTTAAAAATAGTAATGATAAAAATCAAGATTATAGTTTTATTTTCTTTTCAGAATGTGAGAGTACTACAACTTTATCCATTACATTTCTTTCTGTACTTCCTCCATGAAATATAATTTAGATATATTTGAAGTTGCCTTTAGCATGTTATCTAGACTTTGTACTGATATCTTTTTCTTTTCCTTTCTCTTGCTTCAGATGTTCATCAAATACATAAAGGTTAGCAATCTTCTCTTTTGGAATGTTGAATGCATAGAACTCGGTATATTGCAGCTCACCATCTTAATGCATGGCAAAACCAAAAATTTCCAAGTCTCTATCTGCCTTCCCCTCTCCCCTTCCCTCTCCCTTTCTCTCTGGGAATGTGTACCTTATAAAAATATTGAAAGTGTAAAATATCTTGCATTGTAATAAGGTTAAACATTTCTGGGTTTCCATTTTTTAAATTCTTTAGGTGGAGTTGGTATCACATTTTGGATCAGAACACTTTTGTCCATTAAGCCTTATAAGGTAATGTAGTACCAATTTCATATTCAGGGAGAAAATAAATACTAGGTTTATTTCAGAGAGTTTAAGGCCTTAAAAATATCTCAACATTTAAAAAAATTCCAATATGTTTATTTTAACTGCATTATTTAAAGAGAGTTATTTCATGTTTGCCTGTGTAGCTATAGATAGGTAGGTAGGTAGATAGACAGATAAGATAGCAAGGCAACCTTGTTAATGTGGGATTTTAACAATTTCATTAAGTTGAAATCTTTAGATTCATGTTCGATTAGGTTCATGTTTTGCTGATTAAATATGATATGGAAGAAATTTTAGTTGATTAGTTTATTCAGAATATTTTAATTGGATTTCAAAGTATCTTTTGCATTTCTGTTTTGTTTTGCTTTGCTTTTTTGGAGGGGGGTGGGCTGGGCAGTTGGGGCTAAGTGACTTGCCCAAGGTCACACGTCTAGTAAGCATTAAGTGTCTGAGGCTGGATTTGAACTCAGGTCCTCCTGACTCCAGGGCCAGTTCTCTATTTACTACACCATCTAGCCGCCCCTTCTTTTGCATTTTTGTATGAATTTGAAATTTTAATCATAAAGAAACCTTTTAAAATTGTCCAGAATACGTTCTTAAGCTAGCAAAATTTTATTGACATCATTATGTGGTTAATATATATGTGTTTTTATGAATGTCTTTTCCTCCTTGTATTGAGAATCTCATCCTAAATTGCTGTTTCTAGGGTATTTGGCACCAGCATGGTTGAAGAATATGAAGAAATTGCTGATTCTCAGTACCAGTCTGAACGGCAAGAACTATTTGATGAGGACTATGGTAAGTAACTACAGAGGTAAATAGTGCATTTAAGCATTTTGCTTTTCCTTTAATACAATATCTCCTTGTCACTAAAAAAAAAATTATTGAGTGATTCTGGTTTTGCAGTTTTGGAAAATAACTAAAATGTATGGCTTCAATTTATTTTTGACTTTTTAACATCAGTGTTCTGATGTGTTTTGTTAAATGTTTTTTTTTTTCTTCTTGCACATTAAATGGTATCTGTTTAATTCCTTGACCTTAATTCTAATTTTCCTTCATGAGCTGTATGTGGGTATGCCTGTGTGTATGTATATGTATGCATGTGTCTGAGGTTCAGCCAGGTTAAGTGACATGCCCACAGCCCCATGACTATTTAGGTTAGTTTTTGAACCAGGTCTTCTGATCGCAGACACCAAGGCCGTGTCTACAATGCTGAGTCAGAAAACCTGAGTTTAATTGCAAATGTGCTCTTTGTAATGTTTCAAATGTACCTTTGTAACTTTGACTTAGTCACTTGGACAGTATTTTCTTCACTTATATATGATGTGATGTATTTAAATAAAAGGGAATTGATCTGCAAGATCTCTTTTAAATTTTGAATTCTATAATTGTTACAAATGCTTCATTGCTTACACAGATTTTTGTAACCTGGAAGACTTAATAAATAATGTTTTTCACCATCCATATTGCAACCTCTGCTTGTAGGTATATCCTAAGGCTCTGTCCTGCTTCATCTTCTCTTTTCATACTTTATTACTTGTTGGCTTTACTATTTCTTAACAATTCAATTATCATCTCTATAGATACTCTTAAATCTATGTATCTAACTCTTATCTTTTGTTTGTCACTCATCTTCACCTATCTCTTAAACTTTTCAGACTAGATGTCCCATGAGTATCAAACCCAACTCACTGTGTTCCATTCCCAACTTCTTTCCAAATTTCCCTATTTTTTTTTAAGGATAGTATCATCTTCCTTCTAGGAAGGAAGGAAATAAGTTTAATTAATTACCTACTATGTGCTGAGCACTGACCTAAGCACTTTACAAATATTTATCTCATTTGATCCTCACAATAGGAGGTAGGTGCTATTATGATTTCCATTTTACAGATGAGGAAACTGAGGCAAACAGAGGTTAAATGACTTGCTCAGGATCACACATCTAATAAGTATGAAACTCATTTGGATTAGGTCTTCCTGACTCCAGGCCCAGCACTCTATCTGCTGTATCACATAGTTGCTTGTCATCTAGGCATGCAATCTCAGCCTTATCCTCTACTCTATACCTAACTTTATCCCACACATATCAGATCTTATTTCTTCCTCTTCATCTCTCCTACCCATCCCCTTTTGTCTCATATTGTTACCACCTAGTTCAGTTCCATATCACCCCTGTTAGATTATGAGCTCCTTGAGGGCAGGGACTGCCTTTTGCCTTTTTTCCCCCCTGCTATCCCCAGTGCTTACTACAGTGTCTGGAACATAGTAGGTGCTTAATAAATAATTATTGAGTAACTTTTCATCTTGATTATTGCAATAGTTTCCTAATGGTAGCCCAGTCTAAAGTCCATACTCCATGTTATGTAGCTATGAAAGTGGTTTTCCTCAAGTATATATGTCTGACCATATCACTCCCTTATTTAGCAGACTTTAATGATACCTTATTGCCTTTAGGATCAAATATAACCTCCTCTCTTTGGCTTTTAAAGCTCTTCGCAACTTAACTCAAACCTGCCGTTCTAGCTTTATTATAAAAGCACACCGTAGAGTATGACCTTCAGACACACAGCTAAACTTAGGTTCTTGCTGTTCCTTCCCTAAGACACTATCTCTCTCATCTCCGTGACTTTCTGTTAACTGTCACTCATGCCTGGAATGCCCATTCTCCCAATCTGCCTCTTGAATCTTTTGCTTCCTTCAAAATTCAGCTCAGATACTTAGGACCTTTTACATAAAATCCTTCCTGATATTTCCCTTCCCCTTTCTCTTCTCTCCAATGATGGTGTCCTCTCCCCTGTAAATGTATTTTATTTTGTGATACGTGATAGTTCCTGTCCTAAAAGAGCTAGCATTCTATTTGATTTTTGTTTTTGTATTCCCAATACCTAGCACTCTATTGGCACATAGCAAGAAGTGCTTGATAAATAATTGTTGATAGATTTTCTCAATGTGTTTGTGTTCTCAGTTATTTTATTTTTAGTTTTTATGTGTGACTACTGTTGTTAGTATGGTGTAATTTTTATGATGATAAACTATTTTATTTTAAACAGATTATCCTTTGGATTATAGTACTGGGGAGGATAAATCTTCAAAAAATCTTCTTGGTTCTGCTACAAGTAAGTATTCTTCCCTTGACAGTTTGTAGTGCTTCCCCAAGTTTTTCATTCTTTGACCCACTTGGAAATTTCTAACATTTGCTGCGACACGCTTTGCTTTCCTTATATGCATAGATGAGAATTGATACAAGAAGAAAGGGAAGGAGGATTCTTGATTAGGATATTGAGGAGAGGGACACTATGATACACTGAACTAGTGAGGATGAACACAGAATGATTAGGCAAAGGGGAAATAAACCCAGATGATGTGTCTCAGAATGTTGAGGTGTCAGCATCTATAAAGGGAAAAAGCTGGCTTTAAGATGCAAGTGAAGTGCCGTTATAATTGAGCATTTTATATACTCTGTTTTAGCCATAATTTTATATTGGTCAAAGTGGAAATGAAGTTTCTTGTTCAAGAAACAGCAAGGAGACACAGAGTGTGTGTCGGGGAGTGTAGGAGGGAGGAAGACAGGAAAGTGTTCAGGATGTAAAAAGACTAGAAAGAGGGGGGCAGATATTATGAAGAATGATCCTGGCAATGCTAAAGAGCCACTGGACCCTGGAGTTTATTGAGTGTATTGTGTGGGTGTGTGGTGATGGAGGAGGTGATGTGGTCAGGCTGGTATTTTATTTAGGAAGATCATTTTGACAGCTAAGTGGAAGATAGACTGGAGAAGGTAAAAACTGCTGTAAGTCATCCAGTTCTTTTTGAGACCAGAGGCATGTAATTTAAAAGTAATAAAATCTAGGATCCTTGGTGAGGCGTCAAAGTCCCCTTTTTGTCAGGTGAAGGATCTTGATTCATTGGGATGATGATGATGACAATATCAGTGACAAAATAAAGCACTTTAAAGTTTGTAAAACTTTTTTCATTGAAAGCTTGGCATGATAGTGTCTGTCATTATCCCCGCTGTAAGGAGGAAGGAAACTGAGATTGAGAGAGATGAAGTGACTTGCCAAGGGATACATGATACAAAAGCCAATAAGTGTCTGAAACAGGATGTGAGCTCAGGTCAGTGGCACTCTGTTCACTGGGCCACTGAGCTGCCTTCTACCTTAATCCATAGACTTATATTTTGATCTTAAATTATGTTTGTAGGAGGACCAAGTGGACAATATTGAGAGCATCATAATACCAAGTTTAAGCAAGGAAAATAAATGTGGGGTATGGACAAAGGAATCTGTTTTTTTCCTAGAACCACAGATCTCCCATGATTTCTACTATGCTAAGGGCATTTCCCTCAGTTCTAGGTTGGGAGGCTAGAAGAACTAATGGCAATCTGTTAATCTCATTTCAGTATTAAAGACCTTTCTATAACCTATATGTTAGGCGTTAATGTATAATTATTGATCATCTTTGACCTAAAAAACTCCAAATTATAGCTGGGGTAGAAAAGACAATTTTAGCTTTCTAAGAGTACTGATATGGGTATAGTTCTCAGAATAATTTGTGAGGTTCTTTGTATACTTTGAATTAGTAAATTAATTGTAAATAATGTCTTAGGAGCATGTTAACTAGACCTTGAGTATCATTGTAGACATCTAGCAATAATGTGAACATGAAGCTTTGAATTCATAACCCATGAAAAATGCCTTAACTTTGTAATTGTACTATGAGAAACTATCCCTAGGGTACGGTGAATAAAGTTGGCAGCTGGAAGTTCTGTAAAATACTCAAAGATAATTTTCAAATAATTCACCTTTAACTTGCCTTTCCTTCGACTTTTTAATTTTCTTTGTCATTCCCACTCCCAAATCAAGAGTAGAAAACATTAATTCTGCCATGACCTCTATTCCCTCCTGCTGTCCCTTCTACCCCCCTTCCAATGTAAGATTTTGGTACATTTGCTACATTTTGCCTATATGTTTGTTCTCTTGGAAGGTACCATTGGTGTTCTGATTTACCGTTTGCAAAAAATGCCTTGTGGTGTGAACCCTGGGTTTGTGAAAGCTATGCTTATGGTGTTCTGTTAATTTCTACCATGTTGAAAAGGCTCCAAGTAATATTCCCAGAAATAGACTTGTCTGCTCCATAAGAACAAGTACAGAGAAGCTCAGCAGTAATCTCAAGACATGGATAATGTTTTACTTGGACATGGCAAATCATAAAATGGAGAGAAGTTCAGAATGGCCTTCATTTCTTTAATAGCCCCCCATTCACTTTTGCAGTGGTGGAGGCAGAGTGACAAAACGAATATTCTAAGAATCATGTGATTTTTAGAACATTAATAAACATAAGTTAACTGTTGGCACTTTAAGTGAAGTCCTAATCCAATGATCAAATTATATCAATATTCAAACTATATTAATATCAACAGTCTCACTATAAATGAAACTGGAAGACAAAAGGTAATTAACTCTAAATGGACAGATGACTTGGGGAGCCTCACTGAAGAAATCAATAGAAGAGTTGGCAGAGATGGATTTTTATCATTTTTACAAAAGTAATTAAAACATCATTTTACGAAACACTTGATTGTTTTGTATTACATAGTGAATATTTGCCAAAAAGATCATTGTAAAGATAGCTGCACTTTAGGCACCAACGTAAATTGGAGAAGAATGAAAAAGTATTGCAAGTATATCTATGATGAACTCAATAAGAAGTTCCAAGTTAAATCAATATATCCATTCTAAGAGGATTAAGATAATAGAGACATTGCACAAATTGAAGATGAGGGAAAAAATTATGTTGGAAATGGAGAAATTGAATTATGTTGGAAATTGAAGAACTGAAAATGAACATTTAATGCATACTGATCTCGTTTCCTAAGGAAATCTGACCTAGCATAAACATCACCCTTTTCCTCCATATCTGGTTTAGAAGAGGCTATACAGGAGTTTATGGACATGTATTACATCAGATCAGAAGGCTGTTGTTGGAAGTAGTTGGGATCAATCACAAATCAAAATTAAAATGTTGGTATTGAGTACACTATAGTTAGATAGTGTGGATTTATTGTATGTTTTCACCTAGCAATGAATAAACTATTTAATATCAAGTATTACTTGAACTAAGTCTCTATTGGCTAATGCTTGAATTGCATGGAGTTTTTTGTTGCTGTAGGATTTGAAAAGTTGTTTGAAACAGTGATACTTTACATTTCATAACTGACTAGTTGCATTCTGTTTAGATGCCATTCTAAATATGGTGAACATTGCTGCAAACATTTTGGGAGCAAAAACTGAAGACCTTGCTGAGGCAGAAGGTACCTACCTACTCTTTTTTTCATCTTTTTCTCAAATACTGCCCATCCTATTGTTCTACCTAACTAGGAAGACCAATTAACAAATGAGTTAGATTTGGAAAAGAAAATTATGGACAAGATACTTAAGAATTTCCTTTTAGAGCTACTATAAGCTCTACATTTGTAGCAGGATGCTATTAGCAGAATTGTAATTCGTTCCCTTATTAATGGTTCTTCCCTGCTTACACATACATACATAGACACACAGACACATACACACAATGCATATTAACTGTCACTTTTAGTCCATTTATTAGAATTGTTCAGTTACTTTAAATAGTCAAGAGAGTGTGATAGTGATAATTTCAATTCCTCAACTGTTACTTTAACTATTTTTCTATCTAATGGCCTACCAAGACAGTTTAGAAATAAGGCACCTATTATTATAGTCTGTTTAGGAATCATCAGTTACAGACAAACAACTACCCCTTTATCTTAATTTTCTTGCCATTTAGGGCCATAGGACCCTCCACCATCTTATCTTTTTTCAGTATTACTTCAAAATGGATTTTTAAACCCCTGATACATGTTGCATTATCATACCTTCCTCCCTTTTCCCAGCCTGTTCTCAGTGGCTTGAGGTTGTCTTCCTTCTTCTCTTCACCTCTTGAATTCATATTTATCCTTAAACCCAATTCAGAAACTACCATAGCATCTTTGAAGCTTTCTTTGAATCCTGTGGTTAGTAACAGTGTTCCCCTAAAGGTCTCACATGGTATTTTGTTTTGTAACTGTTATACTTATACATATTATATAAGTATATTACACACACACATACACACACACACACACACACACACACATATACACACACATATTATACAAACTATTGTTTGTCTTATACCTATCTGTGTTGCTGTCCTATCAGCTTACTAAGCTGTACACTCCATGAGGGCTAAGTCATTGCTTAGCTTTGTATCCTTCTAACTTCCTGGTCCTTTCTTAGAGCACAAACTAGCTATTTAGTAGATGTTTGATAATTAAAACTCCCACATGGTTGTTACTTTGATGGACCATGATAAGTAGCTTATGGGTATATCCTTGACTGATACAGGTTGCAGCTCTCCCATAGCTTCTCCTATGATTTTTAATCTGTATTTTCCCATAAATCCTTCATATGTGATTTCTACAGTATTCTAGAGGTCTTTTATCTTCTTTCTGTATTTCAGAGATAGTGTTCTACCCAGACTGTCTTTCTGCTCCTTTTCATTCTACCAAGATATACATGTTGTTAATCATCATAAGTCTTTTGTCATTTTCCCTACATAAGTCTTTGGTGACCTGCAGCAGCCTATGTATGTCCACCATATTATGTCTTTTGGTTACCTTTTACCTTATTTGTAATTTTAAACTCTCCTGACAACATGGTGTCTCATGTTAATTATTGCTAATGGCATAATTAAAGCCACGAGTTCATTTCCTTCTCTCCTTCCTTAAGTTCTTCAGCAGGATAGAAGGCATAGAAGGAAACTTAGAACACTATTTGTGTTGCCATATTGATCTTAATATTTTCTCTTGCCTTTTGCCTTAAAATGAGATGTGGGGGAAAATGTGCTCATACTGAAAAATAGTACCATTTGTATGCCTTACCTCATTTTCTATGATGACCAGATTTAAGGGGGAAAATGTGATACATGTTCATGAACTCATTTCGGGGGAAAATGCTAAATATCATTAGCTTTGACCATGAATTTTTGCTTTTGTAAGGAAGCTGATAGCAAAACTATTTAAAGGACAATATTCTCTAGTAATAAACCTATTCATTTTCTTTATCGTTGCCTAAGAAAATAGAGTTCTTTATTAGGATACATGTGGTACAGCTTAAGAAAACATTCTCCTTAATCAATTTCTCAATGTGGATATGTATAATTTCTTTTAAAATAGGAAATAAGAGTGTATCTGAGAACGCCCCCACCACAGCAGCCCCTCAGACGTCAGATTTGGAACCAAGTCCCATTCCATCACCTGAGTAAGTTACAGTAGTACTATAGAATGTTAAGCCCAGAAGCAACAGGGTATTAATTTGAGTTCCAATGAAATGGAAAGTAAGGTATTACAGTAAACATTTATTTACATATATTTTATGTCCTAAAACATTAAATATCAGACTTGATTATCCAGAGCAAAACATAAAAGGGCACGTGAATCTGTTACAGCAGGGTAAAGACAAACCAAAAAAAAACAACTACATTATAATGCCAGGTATTCATGATTTTGACCATTTTAATATTCTTAGCACTTTATTTTTTTCCATTACTGCAGATTTTTTTCTTTTGAGACTAGTTATGATTGTAGGTCAAAGAATTTGTTAAAGTGTTCAATTTTAATGAGTCTAAATTTATAAATATTAAGTGCATACTATGTGCAAAGGGCCTATGTGGCATATAAGAAAAGTAGAGCTTCTGGTAGCTTATGATGGTCCCAATGTGCTACAATTAAGAAATAGTATGTACTTAATTGATATATTTTATGCTATAGTCAAAGGAAATCAGAGTTGGAATATAGTATTTTTTTATGATACTTTATGAGTTTTCTTTTTGAGTCATTATTGGTCTTAAAACAGTGGGGAGGAATAATGTTGGTCATAGTGTTTTGTCTCATTTTTAAAACAATAGAGAACCATTCTAAAAATATTAAGATACCTCAAAATTTTACCCCCTCCAAGTGATTTTATTTTCCCTTGATATTCCCCTCTCAGATTATCTCTTGCAAAAATTTCTTTTCTAATGAAAAGAAATTAAGTCTTTTTTTTGTTTACTTTTTAAAATTTATTTTAGTTTTTGTCTGTAGGGATATCTGTATGAGAATATACACGAAAATATTTTGATGACTTGGGGGAGAAATAGAGGTAGTCATTATAGGTAGACCTCTTTTAGTCAGAGATTATGATTTAGTATGATATCATACTATTCTTAGTCACTTGAAAAATTAGTTACGTGGATTCTAGTAATATAACTGTACTGCAGTTTTGTCCCTTTAATCCATTTTGTCCCTTTAATCAAGCAATATCCCCAAACAAAAATGATGTATTAATGATTTTTAAACATTAATATTAATTATTAAATATTAATGATTTTTAAAAAAATAATTAACTCTTTGCAGTATTTGAACATTTGAAATATTGAACATGTTTTTAAGGGGGAAAAGTTAACTTAAAATATTTTTTAGTGCTTACTGCATGACATAGGTTTTTTTAAATCCTCAAACCATGTTTTGCCCTTAGATTTGTAATGGAGGTATTTATTCCTAGGTTTGTAACTGCTGAAGGTCATTTGCCAGATAAAGAGTCACCTACCCTGGACTTTCCTAAAGAGGGCCCAATTGTACAGCTGGTCCAAGAAGAAGAAGAGGAGCCAAGCCCATCAACTATCACTCTTCTGGGAAATGATGAGCAGGAAGAAGAGACCCCAGCATGGTCTGAGTTGGAGACACAAGTATATTGCAGTGAACGAGAGACTGCATGTTGTGTTTCTAGCTGTTCAGAATATCTGCTGAAGTGGTGTTCCATTAGAATTGCTCTTTCTCGTCAACGCAGCAGAACTTCAGGAAGCAGAGAGGCATATTATCCTGTTACAGCTCATCCACCATTACCACTGGCCACTGAATTATTAGAGGCTTCTGTGTCACAACCTCTGAGTGAGGAATTAGACAGTAAGATGATGGAGAGGGAAGCTGAAACTGCTGTGGCACGTAACATAAGTAGTGTTTTCCATGACGATCTGATCATTCAGACCAAGGATACTATTGAACTGGAGCCCAGCCATCCTCCAGTTGTGTCTCAGTCAGTTCTTTTGGATGTAACTCCAGAAATCAAGTCATCCTCCAAAGCTGAGGTTCCCGACCCTATTAAGCATGAAGTGGGACAGACAGTATCACAGCTCTTTCCTCAAGAAAACATTGTTGAAGTTTATACAGAAACAGAAAAAAAGTCTGAGGGCACCGTTCTTATAGAAAAGCATTCTGTGATCCATGAAACCAGTACAGTGGGTGAAGTTAGGGACAGTAGCATTAGGGATGATGTAAGCTCAATCCAAATGATCCTAAAGCCTTCGGAGTCAATCATGCTGCCCGAACACACGGCCTCCATGGCAGAAAGTGAAGATGAGGAAGCCAAGATGACCACTACTGACATACACAAGCACATTCCACCTCCTGTTGTGGAGTCTTCTCCTGTCTCTGAAATAAGAGATGAGGAACAAGCAGCAGAAGATGTGCTTCTTGCTATCCCTGTGCATGGTGGTTTACAGAGGACAGCTCCTGATTTTTATGCTGAGTTACAAAATTCAACAGATCTAGGGTATGCTAACGGAAACCTTGTGCATGGATCTAACCAAAAGGAGTCTGTATTTATGAGGCTAAACAACCGCATTAAAGCCCTAGAAGTCAACATGTCCCTCAGTGGCCGATATCTAGAAGAACTTAGCCAAAGGTAAGATTGTCATAGAAGGATTAATTGAAACAGTTGTACCTGAAGGGCAAGTTAAATAGTGGTTTCCCTGAGGACTGGAATGTCTTTAGGACATTCGAGAAAGAAAAAAAAATCATAGGTCAAGATTGAATTAATTCTTGATACAATGGTACTAATCAACATTTACCTACAGAGTTTACTTACTACATACACAGACACAATGATGGATGAAAATGAAATAATTAGATTTTTACTTGGTAAGTTTTGATTGTGGAACTTTAACCATAGCTGGTTACCATTATGAAACTTAAACTTATTCGAGGATGTCAAGTTTGAATTGTTTCACTTCCTCTTGTGTCTTAGCCAACTTTGCACCACATTACTGCATGAATCTTAGATGGGCAGGAAGGAAAAGTAAAATAACAATAAAGCTCAAACTGATCAGTTTTCTTATTTTTCTTTGGCTATAGTTTGTTAGGTAGGGAAGGCTGTGAAGTGAGATTTTCAGTTATTTGTGAATAATTGAGTCGCTGATATAGAATAATCCTGCTCTTTTGAATGTAACTGAGCCTTCTGTGCTTCCACTACACATTGCAAGTGCTTTGTGATTTTATTAACCTAAGTTTATCTTAGCAACAGAGATCAACACAGATTCCTTTTAGAATAATGGTTTATTTCATCAATCATAAAGAATTAAACTGTTTATTGACCATTTGAGGGAAATTTAATGCAAAGACAAACAAGTTAATTCCCCATTTTGGCAAACACAAGATAACCAGATTACATGGGGAATACTTTTAAAAATTTATATCTTTTTTATACCACCTGGATTTCTCTTCCCAACCTGAGAAGAAAAAAGAAGAAAAAAAAAGTTCATGAAAACCAACTCTCATATCAGAAATGGTAGATATTAATGTGAAGGAGATGGCCTTTTGATATTTCTTCCTTGGGAACGGAGTTGGTCATCAGTCATTATGATTTTGCATTATTCAATTTCACTCGTTGTTAGCCTTCTGTTTACTTTTATGTCATTGTATATATTTCTGATTTTGCTTGCTTAACTTTTATCAGTCCATATACAATTCTCCCCATCTTCTCTATAGTCATCATTTCATCACAATAATATTCCATTACATTCACGTGCCATATATTGTGTTTAGCCATTCCCTAGTCAGTGGACATCAGCATTTTTTGGAGAGCAATTGTGGTTAAGTGACATGCCCAAGGTCACATGGCTAGTTTTTGTGTTAAGTGTCTGAGGCCGTATTTGAACTCAGGTCCTCCTGACTCCAGGGCCAGTGCTCTATTCACTGTGCCACCTAGCCGCCACCCCTATCAGCATTATTTTCAGAATTTTAGCTTTTAATTAATCTTGACTGTAGCTCTTGTATACCATAGTTGCATAAAGAAAGCATGCAGAAGATAGTTTGAAAGGGCCCCATCTCATTAGAAGATGATATACAAGTATACAGGCAGTGATGAAAAGTAAAATAAGGGGAAAATGGAAGGTGCAACTCTGAGGCAAATCCTTTCAGCAATATATCATACAGTGAGAAAAGATAGCCTTCCCTAATACTCCCTTCATCCATATTTAGTGGGATGCTTTGAAATTAAAGAGAAAGAATAGTGGATTTGGAGTCAAGCAGCCCCATGTCCAGTCCCACCTCCATGGAGCCATATGAGTGTAGAAAAATCCTTGAACTTCCCTTTTTCCTCATCTCTGGAATAAAGAGCCAAACTGGAGAGCCTCTGACGCTTCTTCAGTGCTGCCTCTTCTCCTATGTTCCTGGCTAGGCAAAATTGCTAAGCTTTCCAGACCCCAGATCAAGCTCCTATGAAAAACCAAGGTTACTTTCCTCTGAGATAAACCAAGGGCGAGCCAGCCACCCCGCTCCCCCTGTCCCTTCAGGTCTAATGAGGCACCCATGGAAACAAGCCTAAGGGGCACACACACACACATATGCCCTCTAATTTTCTTTTAAACTATAAAAAGTAGAGTATCGTTCTTGCTTTTCCATGGTAAGGATGTATGTTTACTCATTTTTTCTTCCTCACCTTGTCCCAGCAAGCACTTTCTTTATGTAGGCAAAATAATTAAGTGTATAACACACCATTAGAGGCAACTCTGCATATTGATGGAAGATTTACAAGAGCTTAATGTGGGAGTGAATCTCCTGTGGGGACTCTTTAAAGACTGCTCCACGCTAGATTTTAGAGTACAGGCTGACCTCTTTTGGTTTCTTTGGGCCTGCTCTCTTGTGGCCCTTGATAACATTTGTGTGAAGAGTTTTGAGCTTTCACAGTGCCTGGCTCCATCTCTTCAGGCTTAGCCCTTGACAGTTTCTTTTTACTGTTAATCAAATGGTTGAACAGTCAGCTTTGTGGTGAGCTCTGTGGGGGCTTTTTCTCAAGGAATGAAAATAGGGAGGCCTTAGAAAAGTCTTGATAATATTTTCAGCCTTCATTACATCCCACTTCTTCTGGGTTCAGCTACATTAGTCAGACGAGCCCTTCAAGGCTATTATTATAGCTTCAGTGTGTCCTTTAGGAGTAGTACCCCAGGTAATACATGCGGCAAGGGAAGCAGAGCAAGCAACTATACACGAGACACAGACAGCTAAATGCTACAATGGAGAGAGGGTCAGGAAGACCCGAGTTCAAATTCTGTCTCACACACTTAGCTAGCTATATTGAACTTAAGCAGTTTAAATGACTGCTCTCCCCTCCCTTTCCTCATGTAACATGAGGATAATAACCACACCCTGCCTCACAGGATTGCTGTGAGGATGAAGTGAGATTGTTTATTTGTATATGCACGTGTACGTATGTGTATGTGTGTATGCATAAAGTACTATATAGATACTAGCTATTAATTATAATGACTTATCATTATGATCATTATATGATTTTCCCATTCATGGGAGATAAGCAAACTTAGCTTCCACGTGTTTTTTTTTTTGAAAAGCAGACAACTATGGCTTCAGAATGTTGCATACACTTTAGATGTAATTACGGGTTGATATAAGTTGATTTTACTTAACAATTTTTTCTTTTTCTTTACAAAGGTGGGGGCTTAGTATGAAAATAAATGATGGTTGATGTAAAAGCAAATGGCATTAATAAAACATATAACCTATGTGCATCACCATCATCATTAGCATGCTAACAATGGGATTCAAGGCAAAGCTGAATAACTTTTAAATAGCAACTCTGAACATGCTATATTCCCTAGCCGCCTCCCTCCTCACCCCTACTTGAGGTGGGGATTCTTGATACATAATAGGTAGGTAAATGCTTGTTGACAGACACATGAAAATTAAAATTTAGCTTTGGATATGGCTAGCATTACTCCTTCCAGTATTTGAAAAGATAATTTCTGAGTAAAATGATCACAGGAAACTTCATGGTGTTGGCAATATCAGAAATGGGCCTTAGAAGAAGGGTAGGATTTTAGTAGGCCAAGATAAGGAAAAGTCATATTTAGTGAGACAGCAGTGGTTACTTCTTTACCATTTTTCACCTCTTGCTTCCTATTATATGAGTAATCCTATCATGTTCCCAAATCATCTTTCCTTATCTCTCATTACCTGTCCAGCATATTCCATCTCCCAAATAAACCTCAAATCAAATAAAACCTTAGTCCACTAAGAAGTATGATGTTATCACTATCACTAAATAGCAGTACCCAGTAGACCCCCAGGACCCCTTTTCTTTATATTTATTAGTAACTCTTGAAAACAAAGAGTTATCATTGATAGAAAAGATTAAAGAAGGATTTGAAACTAGGAGTACAGCTCTCCAAAATAGAGATTATATATAATAATAAGGGGAAAATGAAAATTAATTTAAAAGTATATTAATTTCATAGGTATCGAAAACAAATGGAAGAAATGCAAAAGGCCTTTAATAAAACTATAATAAAACTTCAGAACACTTCTCGAATAGCAGAGGAACAGGTAAGTAGTCTTTTTACCTATTACAGTTTTTTCATTAAACTCTTGAATTTTGGTAAATGTCTTCCAGCTAAAATGGGAGAAATAAATATTAGGACATTTTATTTTCTGCTAGTTGGTGAACTCTAAAGTCTTCCATTTATGTTTTTTTTCTTCTTCTTGGCAGATATGGTGGCCATCAGCATTAGGAATTCCCTTCAGTGTAGTTTTTTCATAGGCTTGATAAAGAACATTTGAAATATCATTATGCCTAAAATAGTTGGTTTGGTCTTTTAAAATCATCATTTCAATTTGGTATCTCAGGATGCTGTTAGATGAGAGAATAAACTTACTTGGGAAATTTTACAGAATAATGATGCAAATGAGTTTTGTCAACATATGTTTGGTGGTTAGCAAAGCAGTTGAAATTTTGAAGGGCAGTGGTGCCTATTATACAGTTATATTAATTTCCTACAGCAGAAGCATGTTACTATGGAAGTTAGGGTTTCTTTTTATAACCTCTTCTAACTAGTTCACTTCCTGTAGTGTTAATACAATATTCACAGTGCTGACGGCAACTATAAACATACTGACATAGTTCTCAATCTCAATATAATAATAGACTGTCCATATAGAAGACAGAAGCAAAACATTTATTTAGACACCAGAGAGCCAAATCCCAATACCAGGAAACTGATTCCATAACAACAAAGAAGTTAATACACCATAGCACAGCAGGGAGCCATACCATCCATACCGTCCTTTAGCCTTCCCACAAACACTCACAGCAGGGGGCAAACAAACACTGACAAGCCTACCTGTCTCCTTGGGTGCTTCTTCCCTTCCCTCCAGCTCTAACTGCTATGACTCGCAGCTTCCTGTGGGCTCTGCTCTACCCTTCAGCAAACTCCTCCCACCACAGGCTCCATGTGATTACATGCAACCTATTAGGGGACAGGGAAGATCTTCAAATTAGGGAAGATTTTCAAATTCCCTTAGGCTTATTAAGGGGCAGGAAAGATCTTCAAATTCCCATTACATTCGACCCCATGATCTTTCATATCCCTTACATAGCAAAAATATATTAACAATACATTTCATTAAGTAGGTTAATGGGAGTTAAAGGGTATGGTGGGATAGCGGGTATCAACAGAACTTTACAACAATATAACAGGGATAAAAGAAAATAAGGACATAAAACAATATCTTAGGGTGGGGGCTTGAGCACAAGCACTCCATCATTCTCCCCTCAAACGAATGGGGCTCAGAATCTTGGGGTAAGGGGCAAAGGTCTCTTCTCCATAGCTACGTCTGCTGAAATTGGACTCATTGGTGCTATGCTTTCCCTGCCCATTTGTCTTGCTTCTAGCCCATTTGATAGATTGCTGCCAATTAAATCTTATCAGTGAATAAACCCATGCTTTTTAAATAATACTCAAGGCCTTTGTACGGATTACACTATACCCAATCCTCAACTTTTCCCTGCTTTCCTGCTTTTTCCACTTCTTTATTCTCTCCCTGGATTAGCCTTTTTAAAATCCTCTTTTTAACCTGATGAAATTCTAATAACATTTCAAGTTTCAGGTTAGATTTTCTTACCTACTTTAAAGCCTTCCTAATGCCTCCTGACAACCAAAAAAAGGTCTTTACTTCCTGAATACCTACTGTACTTTTATACTTCTCTTGGCACTTTATATTATGGTTAGTTGTGTACTTTTCTTATCTGGTACTTGAGAGCAAGTTGAACCACAGAATATTTTTGTGAGTTAAATGAGATAAAACTGAACAGGAGTTCATATTCCCCTTTGACACACCCTTGCCTTGCACATTGTAGACCCTTTAGATGAATGAAAAAATATTAATTTTCTGTATAAACCTAGTTAGAACAAGTAGCTGGTACCTAAGGAAAAATCTGCTGCAAGGGCTACCTTGCTAGTCCTGAAGAAAGTCTGTTTCAGGGACTGTGATTTCTAATCTTTAGCTCTTATATCTAAGATAAGAATTATCTGCAGCAAAGAATAGCTGATTGCGCAGAACCAGTTGCAAAGTAATTGCTTGGCCATCTTATTGTCCCTTTGCTTTTTCTTATTTAATTATTTCTGGACTCTAAAACTTTTTCTGGCCTAACCTAAAGAAAATAGTTAAACTTAGTAGAAGGCAGTAAGGCAGTAATTTATCCCTTCTTTTATGGAGAAAAGAAACACTGTGAAGACTTTATGTATTCATAAAATTTGTGCCCCCCCCCCAAATATTGGATCCCACTAGTGCTGTTTAATGAATTTGCTGCATTTTTTTCTCTCTCAATTTTAATTAAAAATTGTGTGAACTGGCAAATTATTTCAACTAATCCAGATAAGAAAGCACAGAATTATATATAAATCTGTTTTCCCCCACTAGATTATAACTATCTGAACAGGGTCCAGAGTTCTAAGCTTAAGCATTTTAAAGTTCAATTTAACATGTTTTATTAAAAGTCTAGTATGGTCTAGGCAGAGGGAGCAGGGAGCACAGACAAAAATTAAACATTCCATTTTGTGTTATAAGTTGTTCATTGAACATTTGGGTCATACATTAAGAGCTAAGGAATTCAGTTGAATTCTGTCACTCAAGCCTTTAAGACCTTTCTGTGTTTCAGGTGCTAGAAATTCAAATACAAATGAGAGATAGTCAAAGGAACAGATTCATGGTGGAGACAACAGGTAGTAACATCCTGGCCACAGAATAGTGGGGTTGCCACTGTCAAAATGAGCCACTTCACTCTCTGAAAATGAAGCAAAGGAGAGAATGGGAGGTGAAATCTAGGTTATTGGAAGGGAGAGTGAGCTCATGTACACATGGCCTCACTTTTCTTTTCAGCTAAATATGAGGCAAGGTTGTCTGAGATGGATGGGAAGGGAGGAGGGTATGTACATGACTTAAGAGGTTTGGAACAGATTCTGTAGAGAATCAGAGAAGAGGAGAAGAGATGACATGAGAGATCATAGGATCAAAGATGTGGAGTTGGAAGGGACCTCATGAGGCCATCAAATCTACCACCTCACTTTATAGATGACGTGACATTGTCACACTGCTAGTAATTGCAAATCAAGACTTGAACCCAGGTTCCCTAGCTATTACATGTTGCTGCCTGAGTTTGGATAAAATTAGACTGCTGATTCAGGAGTGACTCTTATCCTAGTAATAGTCACTTCTTCTCTGTTAAAATACCCATTTATTTTAGGATATTAATTAGCCCCTCTCATGTACATAGCCTTTTAAACAAACTGTTTTCAGAATGTTCATGATATATATAGGTCTAAGGCTTTTCCGTAGTCTGCCAGTCTCACATCTTTGCTTCCTTACTTTTGAGTCATTATTTCCCAATATTTTTCACAGTCCTCACCTTTGCTTTGATACTATCACCTGAAAATTATTTTTCTTTAATTTGGAAGATTTTAAAAGAATTTCTCTAGCTCTTTGTCTTTTGCAACAAATATGAAAAGTTGCAATTATTTTCCTGATGTTCTTGTTGCACATAGTTATTTTATTGTGCTATAATATGAGATGATCAATTGGTGTATGAAATTGTTTCTTCCTGTCTTTGTAAATGTGATAAAGCCAATTAATTCCAAGAAAATTCTGTAAACCATCCCTTTTGTGTAGCTGCAACTTGTTTTTGTCTTAATGGTTTTATTTATAGCAAGAATGTCAAGATCGATACTTTATAGTTCTTTTAATAGTATGCATGCTGGAGACAAAAATCTTACTTTCAGAGTACTATTACTTATTTTTTTTTTAAGTCTGGAAACTTTCTTGGTGTATTCTGTCCCCTTTTATACCATTGTCACTGCAAAAACCAAAACATCCTGAAATTCTGAGAGTCATTATGTATTTTTGTTTCATGGGTTTCCACAGCCAAAGCCTTCATCAACAAGTGGCCACCCTGTTGATATTCTGGATGTGAGATCCTGCATTTCTTTCACTCTGAACCAATAGTTTCCCAGCTGGCTGACTGGCTGAGTCTGGCAGCAGTCTGCTGTTGCTGAGCCCCAAACCTAGGTCAAACAAATACAGAGCTCAGCCTGGGGCATTTCTTTTTTTTTTTTTTTAAACAAACGCTTTATTAACTTCTGTTTTACATCATTCATTTCCGCCAGATTTTGAGTTACAATCATTTTCCCCCCATTATTCCCCTACCCAACCTCCCAGAATAGTAGTCCCACAAGATATCGCTTCCTCCAATCTGCTCTCTCCCATACCTTCTCCCATACCCCCACTGACTTTTCCATTAGAGGAAGGTGAATCTTTGTGTCCCGATGCCTGCACATCTTATCTCCCTATTACAAGCGAAAGAGTATTACTAATAGTATTTATATATATTTGAAACATTTAATGTTACGACCTCAAATTTCAGATCCATTTCCTTCCTCCCTTGTATCTTATCTCCCTATTACAAGCGAAAGAGTATTACTAATAGTATTTATATATATTTGAAACATTTAATGTTACGACCTCAAATTTCAGATCCATTTCCTTCCTCCCTTGTCACCCATTCCTTCTTGGGAGATAAGCAATTCAGTATATGTTGTACATGTCTAGCTATGCAAAACATTATCATAGTAGATATATTGTACAAGGCTGCTTATAATTCCCTCCCACTCATCCCACCCCCCACCTGGTCCATTCCCTGCATAATCCTGTCCCTCTTCTATAGTGGGTACTTCCAACCTCCCTTCCCCCCAAGGATGCCCTCCCATCCATCATCCCTCCTCTCATCCCCCTTCCCCCTATCCTGATGCAGGTTGAGATATCCCATTTAGTATGTATGTCATTTTCTCCCTGAACCAAATTCAATGGGAATGTGGTTTTGTCTTTTTAGCCTTCCTTATTCTCCCCCTCCTTTGCAACCACTTCCCCTTGCTTCTTCTACATGGGATAGTTTACCCTACCCTGTCTCTCCCTATCTCCTCTTGCCACTTTCCTCTCTCACCTCATAATTTCATCCCTTGAGTATTCTCCCTTCCCAATAAATTCAACCTATGCCCTCTATCCATATATAACTGTAACCATATACACACACATTCACATATGTATTCATATGACCACACACCCTTCTTCCATTATTTTCATAGTGAGAAAGATATCATCAGTCACTGTTATTGCTTTTCCATATAGGAATGTAAACAGTTCAACTTTGATAAGTTCCTTTTGATTTCTTTTCCCTGATTACCTTCTCAGGCATCTCTTGCTTTTTGTGTCTGGATGTCAAATTTTCTATTCAATTCTGGTTTTTTCCTCAAGAATGCTTGAAAGTCCTCTATTCCACTGAATGACCATATTTTCCCTGAAACAAAATACTCAGTTTTGCTGGGTAGGTGACCCTTGGGTTCATTCCCAGTTCTTTTTGCCCTCTGGAATATCATATTCCATGCCCTTCGATCCCTCAGTGTAGAAGCTGCCAGGTCCTGGGCTATTCTGATTGTGTTTCCACAATATTGAAATTGTTTCTTCCTGGCTGCTTGTAGTATTTTCTCCTTGATGTGGGGATTCTGGAACCTGGCTATAATATTTCTGGGAGTTTTCTTTTTGGGATCTTTTTCAGGAGGTGATTGGTGGATTCTTTCAACCTCTATTTTGCCCTCTGGATCTAAAACATCAGGCAGTTTTCCTTGAGAATTTCTTGAAGGGTGATTTCTAGGTTCTTTCTTGATCATGGCTTTCAGGTAGTCCAATAATTTTTAAATTGTCTCTCCTGGATCTATTCTCCAGGTCAGTGGTTTTTCCCATGAGATATTTCACATTGCCTTCTAATCTTTCGCTTGTTTGGATCTGCTTAACAGCATCTTGATTTCTCATAAAGTCACTAGCTTCCATTTGCTCCAGTCTAACTCTGAAGGAATGAATCTCCTCAGTGAACTTTTGAGATTCTTTTTCCATCTGGCAAATTCGACTTTTTAAGGCATTCTTCTCCTCATTGCCCTTTTGGGCCTCCTTTGCCATTTGAGCTAGTCTATTTTTTAAGGTGTTGTTTTCCTCAGTCAGGCTGTTGACCCTCATTTCATACTTTTCCTGCATCCTTCTCATTTCTCTTTCTAATTTTCCTCCACTTCTCTTATTTGATTTTTAAAGTCCTTCTTAAGGTCCTCTATGGCCTGCAACCCGCTCATGTTTTCCCCTGGGGCTTTTGGAGCAGGACTTCTGACCTCACAGTCCTTTTCCCGCTCTATGCCCCCAAAATAGGAGTCTAGGGTTGCATTTTTCTGTTTCCTTTGCCTTTGCATGTTGCCACTTAATTGCTTGACTTTTGGGCTTGTTGCCACACTATGGCTTTAAGGCCAGCTAGAGGAATTTTTGTCCCAAACGTGTGGGGGGCAACTTCCGTTTCTGGCAAGCTGTAAACCCACCCACAACTTCCACCCTAGATCACAATCCAGATCCAGGGAGGTTAAAGCAAGAGCGATTACCCCCCAAGACTGATCGCTGGATCTCCCCACGATTTGTAGGCTGGGAGCCAGACCTGCCTTTGAAAACTACAAAATGTCGTGTCTCCTCAGCGGCTTCTAGCCCCCAGGGGAGGGAGCTGACGCATTCCCCAAATACAGGTCCCAAAGTCCATAGGACACTAACCTCTTACTTTGTCCTAGGCAAGTCTATGTTGATAATTCTGGAATCGCCACAGCTCCTGGTGTTCTGGGGTTCCTCCAGCTGGCTGCTGGCCCTGCCGCCCTGGAGCTAAAACCTCGGCTCACGCGGACCTGGGCTCGGCTCGGCTCGGCTCCTGCGCTCTGCGCGCTGCCAGTCCCTAGACCGCTGCACTGGTCCTTCCTGCAGGGCTGCTGGGCTGTCCTCAGCGGGGGGTTAGCTTCTCTGTGTTCTTCTGTGGGTGCTGGGGCTCCAGAAGTTGTTCACAGTCCTTTTTTACATAGTTTGTGGGGAATCTGGGGGCAGAGAGGCTTGGAAGAGCTGTTTCTACTCCGCCATCTTGGCTCCAGCAGCCAGCCTGGGGCATTTCTAAGTCTTTACCATGGATCAGATCATTTTGGAAGTGCAAAAAGCTTGCAGGCTCCTCGGTTATTCAGTCATTAAACACTTCTTATTTTTTTTTAAGCAATTGGGGTTAAGTAACTTGCTCAAGGTTACACAGCTAGTCATTATGTGTGGGTGCTCATTTTCTGAGGCCGGATCCAATCCCAGATTGTCCCGACTCTGGGGCTGGTGCTCTTACTCACTGAGCCACCTAGCCTTACCTCATTAAACATTTCTTAAGCACTTACTATGTTCCAGACACTGTGCTAGGTGCTGAGCTATCTGTGAGGTCCTGGAACAACACAACACTCAGTACCCTAAGAAAGCAGCAACAGTACCAGCCCAGGTCTTCCCTACAGAAATCAACAACAGCCTAGTCTTAACATTAAGTCTAAAGTTAAGCAGTAAGTTGGAAGAATGAGCAAACAAAAGAAAAGGCTTCCATCATAAAAAGATGTTATGGTAACAGGGATACTCAAGACAGAAAACTAGAAAAAGAGAATGAGTCCAAAACATCTGTGAACAAAGCTGCAAAGAAAAACACAGCTGGGCACAAATTTAGTGAGAATTCCTGAAAGATGAAGCAAAAGTTTTTAAAAAGAGAGTTTAAAAACGTTTTTGTTATTGATAATGAGACTATTAGAGGGAAAAACTAGAAAAGAAATAAGGACGATGGAAGAAAGATTGGAAAGGGAATTAACAGTTTGGCACAAGAGGTACAGTACCTTGACCGAGCAAATAAAGTTCCTGAAAAATTGAATAGACCACATAGAAATCAAAGACTTCATGAGATGACAACAGATATTAAAGTCAAGAGACTAGGGGAAATAAAAGAAGAAAATGTAATTTATCTCATAGCAAGAACTGACTTGGAAAACAAAAGAAATGTTTTAAAAATCCTCAAACTACTTTAAATATCATTACTAAAACAAGAGACTAGAGATGCATCATATTTCAAGAAATCTTAAAACTACTCTGAGCTCTTAGAAACAAGAGGACAAAGGAAATAGAAGGAATCTGCCAATCACTTCCTGAAAGAAACCCCCAAATGAAAACTCCCGGGAATATCATGGCCAAAATCCAGAGCTTCCAGGTCAAAGAAAAAATACTAAAAACAACCTGAAGGAAAGGAACATAGTCAGGATCTCACTTGTTTTAGCAGCCACCACTATGGAGAAACATAGAGCTTGGAATATGATATTTCAGAGGGCAAAAGATAAAGGTTTACAATCCAGAGTTGCTTAGCAAAACTAAGTATAATCCTATAGGGGAAAAATGAAATAATCAGATAAATAACTTCTAAGCATTCCTGGTGAAAAGACCAGAGCTGTGTAGAAGCTTGGCAGTTCAAATACAGGGGTTTGAGAGAGACATAAAAAGGTAAACATAAATGAAAAATGGTAAAGGACTAAACAGGGATACAGACTGCTTACATTGTCATTTGGGGAGATGTTGCATGTGTCTCCTGTGAATATTATTGTCATCAGGTGTCATAGAGGGAGTCTAATTAGACAGAAGGCCTAGGATTGGTTCTGCTATTCCTTGATCTTAAAAGAAATATGGAAGGAGAGGAAGAAAACACTGGCAGAGGAGGAAAAAAGTTTGGGAATAATTATCTTGCATAATCAAGCTGCAGAAGTAGACATCTGTGCAAACGAGGGGTTGGAGTGGGAGCTACTGACACTTGAATCTTACTCTCATCTGAACTGGTTAATACACAATATGTACAGTTTTGCTCAGAAGGGAAAGAGAGTGGGGAAAGGGGAGTTAAAGGGACAGTAGATTAAGGGGGAGGGGTGATTAGTCCTAACAAAAGCAAATTCTAAGGATATGCAAAAATATAACTTTTGTTGAAGGAGCAAATATGGGAATCTGAGGGAGAGTTCATAAATTGGGTAAGAGCTGAATGAATTAGGTTATATGTGATGGAATACAACTGTGCTGTAAAAGATGAAAGGGATAATTTCAGAGAAATAGTAGTATGTTGGGAGGAAGAAAGTAGAATTGTGATGATTGAAAAAATAGACAATTTTAAAAAATATGTGCCAAATGATATTTGTAAGCAAGAATAAGACAAGTGTTGGGGGCAGCTAGGTGGCACAGTGAATAGAGCACCGGCCCTGGAGTCAGGAGGACCTGAGTTCAAATTTGGCCCTCAGACATTTGACACATTTACTAGCCGTGTGACTTTGGGCAAGTCACTTAACCCCAATTGCCCTCCAAAAAAAAAAAAAAGAATAAGACAAGTGTAGGTTTTAATTGACCTGGTTCAGATTCTTGAAATATACCCCTTGTCAAAGTCAATATTCTATGTATCTTACCATATATGATTTATTAACATTTTTGATCAGTATAGCTAGGGTTTTGAAAATGATGAAAAGCTTGCATTAAGACTTAAGGTTCAAATAGAGAAATAAAACACAACTGGTTATACTCCAATTATATCTCCACAAATTTAACTCAAAACAAAAATGTCTATTCTTTTTAACAGGATCAACGGCAAACTGAAGCTATCCAGTTGCTGCAGGCACAGCTGTCCAACATGACACAGCTAGTTTCTAATTTATCAACAACAGTAGCAGAACTAAAACGTGAGGTAATTATCAATATGGTAAAATAGTCCATGCCAGAAAATTGTTGTAAAGATGAAAGTCAAAGAATCTAAGAACTTTCTCATAAATAGATTATCTGGTGGGTAACATAATATTATCATAAGCCAGGATCGATGATATTTTACTCTTTTAGCTTTTTCTCATAGTCTCATGATCCAGATCTTAGCAGATATTTAGCTAACAAGCTTTTATACTTAAAAATATCCAGTTGAGAGAGCCACCAGCAGGACTCATGAAGCATGCCATTAACCCAGCCTTCCTCATTCTGTGGCTCCTGTGGTCGAGCTCCATGGGAATCTGGGAATTGTGCTGCTCCTGGATTGGCTACCCAGGGGCAGGCGCAGTGTTGGTGAGGTGGCTGGAGCCCTGGGTTTGGACCTACAGTCATTGGACATGCACACCTTACTGGATCCCGTGTGAATTGGACCAAACTCAAGAGTTTTCCACCATGGCAGTGCCCAAGTCACATCCCAACTATTTACATGAGTAACCTCAGTGAGAAGAAAAAGAAGGATAAACTGAAAAAATTCCTTTATGCCGTCTTCTCCCAGTTCAGCCAGGTTCTGGACATCCTGGTGTTGAGGAGCCTGAAGATGAGGGGCCAAGCATTCGTCATCTTCAAGAAGATCAGCAGTGCCACCAACATTCTGCGCTCCATGAAGGGTTTTCCCTCCTATGACAAACAAGAGAATCCACCACGCCAACTTAGACTCGGACATCATTACCAAGATGAAGGGCACCTATGTGGCGTGTGACCAGAAGTGGGAGAAGAGAAAACCCAAGGGCCAAGAAATGCCAGTGGTCAAGAAGGCTGTCCCAGGTGGAGCGGCTTTTCCAGTTGGGCTGCTGTCCAGCCTGTCCTGGGGATGCCACCCATGACCCAGGCCCCCCCCCCCCCCCCCATCATGTGCCATCTTCCAGTGCAGCCACCATTATGCCTCCCCTGGGGATGATCCCCCCCCACCTGGCCTGGCCCCTGGACAGATCCCACCTGACACCATGCCCATGCAGCAGATGATACCTGGAGAGATGCTGCCTGCTCAGCCGCTGTCTGAAAACCCACCCAACCATATCCTGTTCCTCATCAGGCTGCTAGAGGAGACCAATGAATTCATGCTGTTAATGCTCTTCAATCAGTTCCCTGGCTTCAAGGAGGTACATTTGGTCCCCAGGCACCACGACATTGCTTTTTGTGGAATTTTGACAATGAGGTGCCTGAAGTGCCCTGCAGGGCTTCAAGATCACCCAAAACAACACCATAAAGATCTCTTTTGCCAGGAAATAGCCCCTCCCCGTTTGTTCCCCTGTCCTCCCCCTCCTTTTAGGGTGGCCCTCCCCCTGCTGCTCCACTTGGGGTTGTCTTAACCTGCTCACTTCCCTTGGCCTGTAGCATGAGTGTGCCTGTGACCAGCATTGTATCTAGAGTCTGCCCTTAGACATTGCACCTGGAGCGGGGGGCAAAAATAAAAGGTTGGCGGCCTAAGTTTTTTTCACACTCACAAAAAAAGTATCCAGTTGATATTTCTCAAAAGAACTTTTGAGTCTAACAAATAATGATTGAACTTGGTTTCGAAAACAGAGGACATTTCATTTCTTTTAACTTTACATACCTCCTAATAATTCTAGACAACTCTAAAGTAAGTCTTTTTTTTTTTTTAAGTAGACCTACCTATGCAGCCTGAATTCAGTTTTTCATCAGCTGAACCCCACTTCACCCTGTCTGTGTCATGGTTAACCTAGGTTCCTCTCTGTTCCCCTTCTTTTCTTGTGCTCTTCTTGGGCTGCTGTACATTTTACCTGCCTGTCTCATGAAGAGCCAGCTTCAGCCCCACTCTCTGAAACTCTTCATCCCAGTACTTACTCTCCACATTATGTAGCAGGTCTTTTTCTAGCTCTTTCCTCTGTCCTTATCAGGGACTGTTGTTTTTTCATCTTTGTTTCCCTGGTACCTATCACATAAGCACCTTGCAATTAGCAAGTGTTTAAAACTTTTTGTTGCATAGAAAATTTATGAAAGAATTTTTGTTGCATAGAAAATTTGTGAAAGAATTTTTAAAAATAAAATTGCCCCCCAGTCTAACAACCCAGTCTTTTTGACTGAGGACTAGAAGGTAGTTCTATAAGGAGCTGCTCTACTAATGCAGATCCCAGCATTCTTCAGTTCCTAGCCCAAGAGTCTTCTGGGCACTGAGAGGCTGAGTGACTTGTTGGGGTCACAGAGGCAGGACTCATACCCAGCCCCTTACCTCAGAGACCAGTTTTGTACCCACTAAGCCATGCTGCCTCTCTTTCCTTCCTTTTTTTTTTTTTTAAAGAACATGCTACTTTTGCTGAAAGTGAATTAAATTTCAGTTAAACATAATTTATCACTTAACTGTTGTCCACCATTTTGAACACTGCTCAAGAACTAACAAAGTGTGTGTTTGATGTAGTACATTGTGCTGGACACTGGAATCTGGGAGACCTGAGTTTAAATCCTACCACTGAGACATTGTTTGACCATAAGCAAAGTCCTCTTATCTCTGAGAGTCTTCACTTTTCTTTAGAATGGGGATGCTTGTTATAGCACCTGTCCCAGAGGGGAGCTGTGAGCTTTAGATGAAGTAGGTTGGATATAAAATGATTTGTAAACTTGAAGGCAGATTATATTTGTATTATTTTTTTTACAACTAGACCACATTGTCAGTTCTATATTATATATTTAACAACTGAGAACTATAAGTATGTAATTGTCTAAGTAATTTTACCAGTTCTTTTTAAATGTTTCAATTCAATTAAGTGCTGAGGTACTAAACGACTACTTTGGAAAGCAGATTTTCAGAGAAGTGCTTGCCCTTCATCTTCAAATTGGTCACTGAAAACAAAATAAATAGTTTTATTCATTCAGTTCACCAAGTAGATTTTATATACATAATAATATACATATACACACATTTTTTCCTCTAGTATGACCAAATAATTTATAAAAGATATTTTATTGCTTTTCCCTCTCCAGGTTTCAGATCGACAAAGCTATCTTGTGATTTCTTTGGTTTTGTGTGTCATTTTGGGATTGATGCTTTGTATGCAGCGTTGTAGGAATACTTCTCATTTTGATGGAGATTATATTTCAAAGCTTCCTAAGAACAATCATTATCCCAGCCCTAAAAGGTACAGTGGTTATTATATCTTATTTTATTTTTTTTACTTTGCAATGTTTTACCTGCTTCTAAGACATTTATCCTTTCACTTTTCCTCTAGTGATAAGCATAGAGAAGGCACTGGCCTTGGAGTCAGGACTACCTGGGTTAAGATCCTGGCTCATAGGTACTTAGTAGCTTTGTGGTGGAAGGCAAGAAATAGAACCTCTATTGGGTTCCAGTTTCCTCCTCTGTAACATGAAAGATTGGACTGATGGCCTTCTAAATTCCCTTCCTGCTCTAGAAATATGATCCTGTAGTCTAGTTTGTTTCTCCATTTTAGCAGTATTCTTATTTTCTTTCAAATATGAATTGAATGACTTATTTGAATAGCAGTTTGAACCATTAACTTTTTTGGAGGATGGGGTAAACTTTACTATTCAAATGAAATTGAAAGAGAAAAATGGTCTTCCCATGCCCCCTTGAGGTCCTGTAAGTTCATTTGTCCCATTGTCAATGCCAGTTCTTTAGATGACCCTGTAACGTGGTTGCCTTAGCTTTATTGAGACAACTTCCTCTACATGATCGGAGCACTAGTGATAAGACTAAAGAAGTTAGTGGGATTTTTTTCCTTTTAAGTCATTTATGTACATATAAAGCAATTGAATATTGAAGTCAGAGCGCTAGTGCTGACTACAACCTCTGCCTGCCTCAGTTTCCTTATCCTCAAAATGGAAATAAAAATAGCACTTATTTCCTATAGTTGTTGTGAAAATAAAATAAGGTAATATTTATTAAAAAAAAAACAACTTTGTAAACCTAAAGCATCATATAAATGCTGTCTATCTTCTATCATCGTTGTCATTGTTTTTGTTTTCCATAATCCCAGCCACACTGGTTTTCAAAGGGGAATCAGACTATTCCTTGTTCCAGATAAGATTCTGTTTCTCTTCCTCCACTTAATTTTTCTTCTTTTTAAGTCCTCCAAATTAAAAATTTCCACCGGGTAATAATTATGTAGCTGAAGTAAAGTTACCTCCAGGTGTTTTTCTTTTCTCAAGTTCAGTCCCTGTTCATGATCTTTCTCTCCTTCCCAATTCCTGCCCTTGTACTAGGAGATTTTAAGATTTATGTAGATGCCCCTTAAACTCTCTAACCTCCTATTTTCTCTATCTCCTTAATTCCCATGAGCTCCCCTTCACTCTACCTCAGCCAGTGAAGAAGGTCACACACTAGATCTTGCCATTACCCATAAGTGTTTGACTTCTCTAAATAGAAATTTTGATAGTTCTATTTGACCATAACCTTTTATAATGCCACTTATCCCTATGCTTTACTTCTCATGCACTTAAATTTGTCTTCCTCAAAGAGACCTCTATTTCCATTACCCCTCAGTATTCCTCAGGTCATTACCTCTGCTCCATTTTCACTTCCCTCCCTGTCTAGTCTCTAGCTTTAAACCAGTTAGTTATTTCAACTCTACACTGCCCTCTGCTCCTGAATTCCTTGCCTTCTTGTCCCTATCATCATCTTCCTCTTTACAAATCTCAGCCTTGAATTACTTTCACCACCTACTCCCTCTACTCTTTTGATCTGCTGGACTTAGGTAGAGGAAGTTCCACAAATATACTAAATGGATTCATTACAAATTCATGTTATATAATCTCATCAGGACCTTTACTGATGCAAAACCATCCTTTTTATTCCTCCCTAATTGATTCCCTTCCTCATTACTTGTAGAAGTTTGTGTCTGTCTCTTATATATATATATATGAAAAATTTCAGCCCATCATCCATGAACTGCTTGTCCCCCATTCTCTTTATCACAAAACCCCTTGACATCTTCTTTTCCCTACTCTGAAACAAAGAGATTGTCCTTCTCTTTGCCAAGGTCAGCCCCTGTTTATATGCCCTGTCATCCTCTCCTGTCTTCTCTAAGAAATTGCTTCTTCAATCCTTCCCTCCTCTTGAAATTTCAACTTATACTTAACAGTTAATTTCTTCCCTTTTGCCTTCAAACATGGCCAAATGTCTCCCGATCTTAAAAAAAAAACTCCTCTAGATCCTACCATTTCCTCAAACTATTTCCCTCTATTTCTCTTTCCCATCTATACTCTTTGAAAGAGTTGAATACCTTTGCTACCTCCACATCATCTCTTCTCATTTGCCAACCCTTTACAAAAATAGCTTTGGACGTTAAAACTACAGAAAGTATCCTGCCCATATTACCAATAATTACTAAAATGCCTTATCAGATGACCTTTTATTCTTGACTCATCTACAGTAATTGGTACCCTCTCCTCTTGTATAATCTTTCCTCTTTGTATTTCATGATACTACTGTCTTTTGGTTTGCTTCCTAACTCAGCTTTTTCTCAGTCTTCTTTGCTGACTCACTGTCTGTATCACACACCCCCAATTATGGGTTCCCAAAGGTATAGTCCTGAGTCCTCTTTTGAGAAAAGATTCTTTCTCAGTACCCTTATCATCTCTAATGGACTTAAATATTTATCTGTGCAGATGACTTCCATATCTCTATGTCCATTTCTAATTTTCCTCAAGCTTTAATCTTGGTTTACTAATTGCCTATTACAAATTTCAAGCCGGATGTTTTGGAGACATTTTAAACTCAAGCTGACTAAAATTGAATTTATTATCTTCCCCACAGAAATGCTACTTTTCCAAATTTCCTTATTTCTGTCGAGACACTGCCATCCTTGCAGGGTCTTAGGTTTGTTATTTTGGCATTATCCTGAACTTCGTTGTATAAATACAGCCATTGACCAACTCTTGCTATTTTCTCCTTACGACATCTCTCATTTCCAGCCCTTTCTCTCCACTCGCAACAGCTACCACCTTAGTCTGGACCTTTGTAGTGTCTTATGCAGGTTATTACAACAGCATCCTGCCCAATCTTCCTGACTTCTGTCACTAACACAGTCCATCCCCACATACTACAGCCAAAGTAGGTCTGTCCATGTTATTTCCTTATTGAACCACATCCAGGTCATCCTGTTGCCTCTAGAATAAAATGTAAACTCCTGTTTAGCTTTTAAAGTCTTGTACAAAACCTGTCTCTGACTTCTCTTTACACCTTTATTGGTTGTACCAGCATTCAGTAATGCTGTACCAGCCAAATAGGCTTCATTCCTCACTCATGATGGTCCATCTGCCATCTTTAGGCCTTTGTACTGCCCTCCCTCATTCCTTGAATTCACTCCCCTCTAAACTCTGCCTCAGCGTCCGAAACATAGACGCTTTTGTGCATGAAATCTTTACTGAATTCTCCCCACCTGCCAATGTCGTGTGTGCATTTAGACATAACTTTACACCTATGCTGTCTATATTTCTAGATGTACTTAAATCTCCCCTATCAGCTAACATAAGCCAATTGAGATGCTATTTCATTCTTTGTACTGCTGTCTGCAGTGCCTAAGACAGTGCTGGGCACACAGTAATACTTGATATTTGCTGATTGATTAATTTTAAAAGATTAAGTTAAGGAAGGGATATTCATATGTGGTTTTAAAAACTTTTAATGTGTACTGTCCTTGTGACATTAACTGCATGTAATTTTTGTAGAGTTCTAATTAACTACTTTCTAGCCCAAATATTTCATAGGGTTATTTGTAATTTTCTGAATTTTTTTGCACATGCTGATGATTCTTAACTTTTTAGGTGTTTCTCCTCCTATGATGATCTGAATTTAAAAAGAAGAACCTCATTTCCCCTTATCAGATCTAAGTCTCTTCAGTTAACTGGCAAAGAAGGTAGGCTTTGTGTGGGTATGTGTATGTGTGTGGTAAATTAAAAAATAGCTGTATATAAATATTTTACTGATGTGTTTAAGAATCTGCTACTAAAGCAGAAAAATCACTAGATTATTAGACATTAAATTAGATTCTAATTATGACATATATCACTGTCACATCATATTTCATAGCTTTGGCTTATCTTCTCCAATTTTGTCCTATAAATCCAAAGATTGAGTCAGTTTACTGGCTCACCAGTAGATGTCATCTTTTAGCAGCTTTTCACATGTATGTCATTGTAGATGGGCAAGTTTAAGATTTCAATAAATGTCATTTTCTTTTAATTCAAATAGTATTTTATTTTTTCCTATTACTTATAAAGAATACAAAGAACAAAGTATACCTAGATAGGAGCCAAGATTCTTAGGTTTAGGTGTGGCTCTCATTTAATGAGCCATATGACATTGGCCAAGCCATTAAACTTAGTGAAGCCTCATTTTCTTCATCTGTAAATTTATTGGACTAAACTACATCTCAGTGGTCTCTTCCGATCCAAAAGTCTGCTATATACATATAACGTCTATATATATGATATAAATCTGGGTGAGTTCTATACCTTTTTATTGCTTCTTTTCCTGTCCCTCTCAAGGTTATATAAAAATATTAATTGATTATAGCCATGTTAGTGATCAGTCCTCCTAGAGTATATATGTAGCTTTGGTAGTTATCCAGCTAAATCAATACTTGGCAGACCTTAATATATAATTTCCTTTAGGGGAAAATATGTGAGAATGGACTTTTTTGCTTTATCTTCTTTGTTTAACATTTGTGGTTGTTTATAATAAATTAAGTAATAATTTAGCAAATGCCTACTTTTAAAAATAAATAGACCAGTTTCTTTTTTTTCTTCAGCTTCCAGAGCAGAGAGTCAAAAGGGATTTCAATAAGTCAGGAGAGTCTACTGGTCATTCTTCAGGCTGAGAAACAACAGGGCAAAAGTCAGTCATAGGGTAGAATTTAATTTTTGTATTTGTATATAAATGTATATAACAGGATACATAATTAAGTTTTGGGATAATCCTTGTTTTGTGTGTGTTAGCTATTTTTCTCAGGGTTACATTAGGTACTTTATGGATGATAAAGCCTTCATGCTTGCCCACCTGAACTTAGAAGTTGACCTTTTTTGCAATAATTCCAGAAGCAGATGGAAAAACAATTGATATTTATTCACCTTTATAGTGATGTCTATGGCAAATGGTAATACTTATAAATTGGGAGATTATGTTTACGACAAAAGTTATGTCTACTTTTTAGACATGATGTACTTGAAATGGGAATGATAAATTTTCTAAAAAGCTTAAATTATTCTGGAACCATTGGATGGAAGTTACAGGGAGGGAAGATTTAATGTGAGTGTAAAGTAAAACTTAAAAGAATTAGAACTGTTTTGTAATGGAATTTGTCCATCTTGCAATCATGACTTCTCTATCTCACACATATTTAAGCAGGGCAGGGAGGTGGCACAAGGCATCTAAGTGGCACAGTAAATAGAGAGTTGAGATTGGAGTCAAGAAAACCGGAGTTCCAATCCTGCCTCATACACACTTACTTACTATGAGACCTGGCTTAGGCAAATCACTTAACTTCTGTTTGCCTCAGTTTCCTTATCTGTACCATAGAGATAATATTAGGTCCTACCACCAAGCATTGTTGTTAAGATAAAATGAAATATTTATTAAGCATTTTGTAAACTTTAAAGCACTAGCATTCATTTTATTGTAATTATCATTGTTGTTGTTATTATTGTTACTATCAAGCAGGGACTAGATAATCTGACAGGTAGGTTGAAGGGGATTCCTAAATTAGATGGGAACTTTGGGCCTTTAAAGTTCCTTCAGACTTTTCTATGGAAACTTTCCAGGTCACAACTAATGAGCAGTGTCTCTGACTCTCAGAAAATCTAAGTGCTTCCTACTGTCACAGTACTGGTGCACATTGAGCCACAAATTTTGAAATTGACTGAATTGGAAGCCTTATTTGAAGTTTTTCTTTAGCTAGAGTGTGTGTGTGTGTGTTTGTTTTAACAAGTTTATGATATTACAAATATAATTTTAATTTTAACTATTAGGAACGTAAGCAATGAATTAGATTGCTAAAGGTCTTACTCTAGATCAGGGCTAAAAACGTTACTGCAGTTGTTGTGCAAGATTATTGACTAATTGCTGCTCTGTTGGCCCTCTCATTTTTTTTTTTTAATATGCTCTTTTTCTCCTTGTAGTAGACCCAGATGATTTATACATCGTAGAACCGCTTAAGTTCTCACCAGAAAAAAAGGTAATTTTGCATTTATGAAGTACATTTGGTATATTATGAAGTGATGGATAAGGAATAGGGTCAGTATGGTCTTAGATATAAATATAAATCAGTTAAATACTACCTGTTCCCCCATAAAATAGGAAGTAGATTCTTGTTTTATAGATAATGAGAATTAATGTTATTAGTATGGTTACTCAATCATAACTAATGATAGTTATCTTTAGACAGAGATAGCAACTTATTTAAAATCTGTTACTTTTTCAAGATTAGTGTTATGCAAAATTGGGAAGGTATTGGTCATGGTTAACAGTATGTATATATTCTTACTTTTCAAATCATTAAGCATTTATTAAGTGCCTACTGTATGCCAGGCACTGGAAGATAGCCCTTATTCCTTAGTGATTTAGTTCCTCCAGATAAATAACTGCCTAAATTTTGAAATTCTAATCCCAGTTTTCTTTTGTGTGTGTGTTGTAGAAGAAACGCTGCAAATATAAAACTGAAAAAATTGAGACTGTTAAGCCAGCTGACACATCACATCCTATAGCCAATGGAGACATTAAAGGAAGGAAGCCCTTTACGAACCAGAGAGACTTCTCTAATATGGGGGAGGTTTATCACTCTTCTTATAAGGGCCCTCCATCTGAAGGAAGCTCAGAAACTTCCTCACAGTCAGAGGAATCCTATTTCTGTGGCATTTCAGCTTGCACAAGTTTGTGTAATGGACAGACCCAAAAAACAAAAACTGAGAAGAGGGCTTTAAAGCGAAGGCGATCTAGAGTTCAAGATCAAGGAAAGTTGATAAAAACACTCATTCAGACTAAGTCAGGTTCAATGCCGAGCCTGCATGACCTCATCAAAGGAAACAAGGAGATCACGGTGGGAACGTTTGGTGTCACAGCAGTATCAGGACACATCTAAAACTAGTTGAATTTTTCATACTGGAGACTTTTGTTGTTCACTGAAGAAGTCTGTGGTATTTGAAGGGGCCGGGGGGTGGGTTAGGGAGGAATTAAAAACTAAGGGGAAAAGGATTCAGAAATTATGATTTCTGCCTTTTTAAGTAGATGGGATTGTGTCAATCTTGGTTAATGAGCTGCAGTTTTATAAGGCTGATCACTTCCTACCTGAACAATGGGAGACATTTTATAAAGATGTTTTTTCACAGGTTAACTACTGGGGCAAAGGTAATTTGGAAACCCAGTTCCTTGGGTAGAATAGGAATGAAAGCCTAATGCTCTTCCTTCAGCTTTGTTCCTATTTCTTGCACCTTCCCATATTTATGTGCCTTGTGTCTATTTATAATGCCACTGGAAGATGAGAAAGAGAAACTTGTTTCTGTCATCTGATTTCTTTGGTAACATAAGCTCTTTTGAAGCTGTAAACACTACATTGCTCTTACAAGGGGCCTATGCCTGAAGCTCAGCCTGTATGTGTATGTTGGGCAGTGAAGATCAGATGAGACTTGCTTAGAAGATCTCTGTGTAGCAAACTCACCGAGGAATATAAAAGACTTGCAGGGCCGGAAAGCCTGTTCTCTGAGGGGGATTGTGATGCTGTTAATGGTGTTTTCATTTACTTGATTTAGAATGAATTCATTTATCCTTGGGAGTTGAATGATATAAACATAAAGTGGACCACCTTGGACTTTGCAGATGACCATTATTCCCAAACTAATCTTTTTATAGATTTACCTTAAGAATATTTAACTACCATTATGGGTACTCATTGGCTATATTTGAATTGATTGTTCTCAATGAACACAAATCCTTTGAAACAAGCAAAATTTGGAGAACTAGATTTGGCAAAGAAAAAGAAACAACTTGTGACCAGTAATACTGTAAAATTATGTTATCAGTGCAGAGTCCAAATGTAAACAGGCATGCCAGTGAGTTTGCCAATCTTTGTCTAAATGGTCAAGACTGAATGAATTATTCCATAATGTGTTTGCTTTAGTATTGGCTACAAATGTGCAGGGCAGGATGTTTGGATGTGTGTGGTTTTTGTCTGTTTTATACTTTTTCTTTTTTTAATTTTGGCAGCGATTGTATACTTGGATTACAATTATTCCATAGGGGGTGAGAATGTGCAATGGTGAGTGAAGTTGGAGAAAACATTTTTTTTCTTTTTGTGTTGAGTGGTCTAACAGCATCATGTTCCTTGAGGGCTGTTATAACTTATTGAGCACTTTTAGTAATATCCTTTCTAAAAACTGATCTGATGCCTTTTCTGGTATTGTGTGTAATGTGACTTATTTAAAGCCTTTATTATTATTATTATTTTTTTTTTTTTTTTGCTGCTTTTGTGTTAGTTTACCAGTACGTTTTGGGTGATGTAATTTTTGTTGGTCAGTCTGCACATTTAGCCATTCAGAGCAAGGGGCCCTAAGTTTTATAATTTCAGTGAATTGAGGTCCAAATTAGAGAGGTAGGATTGGGAAAATAACATCATCTGAGTGCAGCATTCAACATTATGGAAAGAAGACTTCTGTAACTACAGAGCTGTAGTGCCATTAGAAACTGTGAATTTCCAAATAAATCTGAACACTTGTCTTTATTAATTTAATGGCTTTTCTTCTTTTTGTTAAGAGAAATTCACAATCTCATCATTGATGTATAACTTTAATTTTTTTTAAGTTCAACACTCCCTACATTCATTCTGCTAGACATTTATATGGATTGTATATAAATGCTTGGTGCTAATCTGACTTAATAACAATTTAAAATTTTCTATTATTAAGCTAACATTCTCATTTTCTTTGATCCTTATGTATTTCTTCTTCCTACACTGGCTTCTATAGGGACATTTTAAACTTTATGTGTTTAATGAGAAAATACCTTTATTTAATTCTAGGTCTGCTTTTTTTCTGTTATGTCAAATTTTTAGTTAAATGAAATGAAAGATACTTTGTTACCAAACCTTTAAGATGTGAGTATAACAAAAGGAACTCCAATAGTATATTTTTTGAATTATAACTTAACACATGCAAGTTTTCCTCTTTCTCTGCTTGGTATTTCACTGCTCATACGACTGACTAGTAAAAGTCAGGTAAAAGTCAAGTAGAAGGCTCTGTGGGGTACTGGAAGGAGCACTGGCTTGGAAGTCAGAGGCCTTACTTCATATCCAGTTTCCATCACCATGTGACATTGGACAGGATGTTGACCTAGATGTATGGCTTCTGTGGTCCCTTCTAGCTCTGAATTTGTAATTCTATTAGTCACTCAGACACTAATGATAAGGTTACCATTTTGCTTTTCAAAAATCAAGGTGGTTGAATTAGTTGTAGAAATTTAGCTATACCATTTTGCCAAGTCAACACTAATGGCCCTGATGATTTTGGTAATCTTATATTTACATAGAGACATAATCAGTCATTTGCAGTTAAGCACACTTCTGGACTGCGCTGGAACTAAACACCAAATACTGAAGCTGTTACTCAATTGCAGGGTCATTTTTTTGCCACATAGAGGCACATGCACATTCAGGGATGCTGGGTTTTTACTTGTAATAGCAATTCTTTGGGAGTTGTTTTGAAGCAACCTTTTTAAAAGTTCATGTGAACAACCCGGTAATTGTTTTTAGTTTTCTAAAGTGTTCTGAAATAAAGTATCAGGTAATCCCTATATTATTTGAGGATTACAGAATGATTTAACAGCATGTACTGTTTCCTGTAGTTCCTTTTTTTTTTTAAACTATATAAAGCAATTGTGTTTGGAACTCTCAGTAGATTAAGGAGATGGAGAAAGTGAAGGAAATATTGGGTCAACCCTTATTTTTGTTCACTATTATAGTAAGTTTTGGTTGCTTATTAAAATATATAGTTATGAGAATTCAAGAACAAGAACCTTATTGGAATTCTAAAGAAATAAAAACTGTAATCTTGTACTATATTTTTCTCCAGTATAAAAGTGTGCATATATGCATACATAGATATAGTATGATCTTTTAGCCACTCTGAGGGTCACCCTTTGGGGAGTCTGTTATACAGCATTTACATGAGACAGAAGAATTGTTCTTTGTTAAGACCTTGAAGCATGACTGAAAAACCATTATCAGATGGTTAAAAAGAGAAACTTAAGGATTCTGCTGTTGTTGTCACCTGCCCCCTCCTACTTTAAAAAATGTTTTTTCAATGGGAGAAACCACCACCATTAATAACAAACAATAAACTCCTACTATAGAATTTTGAAAATATCATCTAAGGAGGGGTTTGATTGTTTGTACTTGCTGCGGGGAAATTTACTGAGAGAAGAAAACACTATTCACTCAAGCTTCAAGCTTCCTTGTTTTAGATTATTTTCTAAAGTGAATGAGGCAGGGAAAAGTAGGACCTCAGATTTGGAAGGGATATTATCAGCTCTCTATCCAGTCTCTACTGATATATCTACCAGAAATCTCTCCAAATGATACTGGATCAGTGACCATTTAGCTTTTGTTTAAAGACCTCTAGTGAGGGAGAACCCACTTTTCCTCCAGTATGCCTTTTTCACTTTTGGATAACTTTTTTTTTTTTTTAGAAATTCTTACCTATATTTGCCTCCTTGAAGCTTTCACTTTGTTTTGCCTTTAGGACCAAGTCTAATTTCTCTTCCACAGGATATCTCTTTAGCTACTTGAAGACTGTTACCATGTTCCTCATTGATACTTCAGGGTAAACATCTCTGGTTCCATCAACTGGTTCTCATGACATAAACTTAAAACCTTCTTCGATTGGTTTTCCTCCACTGAGTGTTCCACAATATTTACTAAAATGCAGCATATACACCCGAACTCAATATTAAGGCAGAAGATGGTAGGACTCAATTCCAGGAAGAGCCTTGCCTTTCTCTTGATGCAACTTTTGCCTTTTGGTTGACATATTCCACTGTTGACTCATTGAACACTCAATCCACTCAAATATTTAGATCTTCAGACAAATTGGCTGTCTGACCATCCCCCTTGACCCCCACCCTAATCTTGTTCCTAGGAACTCTTAAAAAGAATAACCATATATATATATGGCATTACATTTATATTCCTATTAAATTTCATTTTACTATATTCATTTTACTATTTTCATTTTATTATATTTAGCTTAATTTTCTAGCTTGTATACTTTCTTTTGAACCCTAACTTATTATGCAGTGTGTTTATGAAACTTTAAATTTTGTATCTTTATATCTCTAAGCTTTGTTACTTTAAGCTTTGTATCACTTAACAATTAAGGACCCCTTATACACCTTTATCCAAGTTGTTGATAAAAATGTAAGTGTGCATGGCCCCCTATCCTTGGCAGAAGACTATGCCCAAATCCCAGAGCCATTCCAATGGAAACCTTCCAAGTTAGTATCTAACTATTAATGAGTACTCTTTGGGTCATGCCATTCAATCAGTTCTTAATCCATCTAGTTGTACTTTCATTAAACTACATCTTTCAAGTTTCTCCCCCTTTTTCCCCTTCCAAAATAGCGTAATAGATTTTTTTCAAATATTTTACTAAAATCTAGGCAAACCTTATCTATTGCAGCATTACTTTATTAATATAGACCCCAAAACATCTATTTTTAAAAATAAGCTAAGTTTGGCACAATCTGTTCTCAAGGAAGCTATGCTGCCTTTTTGTCATTCTTATCTAAATGTTCACTATCAAATGCATTCTAGGATTTTTCCAGAAATTAGAAGTTGATTTCCTTGGCCTACAATGTGCAGGTTCCCATTTCCTTCTCTTTCTCAACGATTTGGGCATTTGCCCTTGCCTCATCTCCTGTTCTCCAATATTTTGCAGGTATCACTGACCATAGTCAGCAATTAGATCTGTCAGTTTTCAGTCCTAGTCATTTGGAATAGGTGATTTGAACTCATCAAGGGCAACAACATTATCTCTTTCTCCATACTTGGCTTTGATTTCAATGTTCTATTAGCATTTTTGTTCAGTTCTTTCCAGTCTAAGTAGATGCTTTGGTCCTTCTTTGATTCTCAGTTTTTCCTTATTATGACCAAGAATGACAACAACAAACCCTTTTTGCTGATTAGTTTTCTGTCAGCCTCAGCTCATTTTGGCCTTTATTTTTAAAAAAGGTCAGAATTTCCAAGTTAGAAAGGACTTCAGCAATCAATATGTCCGCTCCCTAGAAAAGAATTGCCACTACAATTTACATGGTTTGGTCATCCATCCTCTGCTTAAAAGATTTCTGTTGAGGGGAAACCTTCCATATCTCAAGCTAGCCCACTTCTGAGCTTCTCTCATTGTTAAGAAGATATTCTTGCCATCAAGTCTAAATTCTTCTCTTTGCACCTTCTACCCATTCATTGGTTCTTGTTTGGCCCTCTTGAGCCAAAGGGAACAAATCTAATCCATCTTTATTGTGATAGCCCTTCAAATGCTGAATCATAATTAATATATCCCCAAGTCTTTTGGTAGTTCAGTGCAGCCTCTGGATCCCATATCATCATATTTTTAAGGAGGAAGGCAAGGCAGTTGAGGTTAAGTGACTTGCCCAAGGTCACACAGCTAGTAAGAGTGCCAAATGTCTGAGGCTCAATTTGAATGGAGATCCTCCTGATTCTAGGGCCAGTGCTGTATTCACTGCGCCACCTAGCTGCCTCTAGCGTATTTTTAAATGCATAAATAAAATATATAAGATTACTAAGGAAACCAATTATGTTGAAGTAGATTTAAGAGGTTTTGTGTTTTTTTTTTTAAAGTTCACAAGCCCCAGCTTAAAAAAACTGTTCTAGAAATTACCAAGTTTATCAATGTCGTTGGACCCTATGGTGCCCAAAACCTCATAACACTCCAAGTGTCTGATATGAGGAAAGGACTGGGGCTATATTACCTCCATATTCCAGGAAGCAGTGGCGATCTTTCAGTATCAAAATGCTGACTTATTGAGCTCACTGAAAACACCAGAACTTTTTCAGAGTTTTGTCAAACTATCCCTACGAGATCTTGTATTTGTAAAGTTGAGGGGTTTTTTTTTTTGTTTTTTTTTTTTTTTTGTTTTTGGTAAACTCTTGTTTAAACTTTACATTTATCCCTACTAAATTGCGTCTTACTAGATTCAGCCTGATGATCTAGCCTGTCATGGTCTTTTTGGATCCTTACTGTTATTCATGTCAGTGTGTCAAGGGTGAGGAACCTGCAGTCTTGAAGCCACATGTGGCCCTCTAGGTAGGTCCACAAAAATTGTGTGATAGGTTATCTTTGCTTTGCTAAAATCTAGATAAACTATATAGCTTTGCCAGTTTAGTAACCCTATCCAAAGAAGGAAATAAAGTTAGTCTAGCATGAGCTGTTGATGAAGTGACTCTCTGATCATGACTTTTTCTTTTGATGTTCTCTAATCATTTCATTCATATGATGTACTCAAATTTTTCTCAAAATTTGCCAGTTTATAGTTTGTATACTCTAAGCTCTTCTCTTTTTTGAAAATTAGGACATTTGCTCCTCTCTCAGGCTGCAGAACACTTTTTAGATATCATTGATAGTGACTGTCATCTCTCCTGCAAGTTATATCAGTCCGTGAAGATGTGACTCACCTGAACCAAGTGAGCTGAGCTCATCAAGGACAGCTCCATGTTCTCATGACCATCTGTTTATATTGAGTGTCAGAAAGTGTGTACAAATAGTAATTGAGCAGTTTCACCTTCTTGCAGTTTTCAGTTATGATCTTTTCTACCACCAGCAAAGGTTACTTCTCTCCCTTTCCCCCCACCAATCTTTTTTAAAAGCTCTTTTTTGTTCTTTCTTCATCAGTCTCAGCTCGTTCTGAGCTGTGAGCAGCTCTGACCCTGTTCATTCATGTGTTACTGTATTTAACCTCTGTTACCTCTCCCTGCCTCTCTCCTTCTATATATCTTTTTTAAATCTTATGTTTGTTGGTCCCTATACCATACATCCAGTCGTTCTATGGTCAGTTCCTATTTTTTTTTCTTCATTAGAATTGTTTCCCTTTGTGTCTTCAGAATTTCTTTAGTTTTCTCTCCCGGCTGGGTAAACTTCTCTTGGAGAACTTTAGGTCATGAGAATCCTACCTGACCTGCTGAACCCTTTGAAATTTGCTCTCCCAAAATCCAAGGTGAATGTCAGACTCTGCCTGACTTAACCTTCCGTTATTAAATTGTAAAATGTAGAATCTCTTTCCCTATGCTTCCCATTATTTTTATCACAGCAACCATTTCTTCCTAATGAATGAAAATAAGGTCTCCAGGAAAGAACTTTTCCCTTATTGGTTTTTCCACATTTTGAAGAATGAAATTACATTATTATTAAAACAAGTTGAGATGTTCTTATTGGTTCTGCTTTGGAGGGGGAAAGGGAAAAAAGAGAGAGGGGGCAAATGTCTGAATTATTGAATCTCTAAAACTCTGATGGATTTGTCATTGTTTCCTGAATTACTAGTGTTTTCCCTCTCTCTGTTTCTAGTATTTATATAGATATTCCAATGACAAAATCAAGTCAGTTTCTGCCTCTGTTGATTGTCATTCAAATGCTCTCCATCCAAATGCTTCTCCCCTCTGGTTTTTGAATTTTTTTTCCTGAGTATACCTTCTTAACAATCAAAGGGTGTGGTAGTAGCCTCGGTTGCAATTAGGGGCACATTGCATAAAAATAACAGGGCAGTAGAAGCATAAGGAAAGAAGAGAAGAACATTTTGAAAAACCATTTGTACACATTTCATCCATTTGAGTTCAAGTCATAGTAATTACATTATTTTCCCAATAAGCACACAAAATACAAGTTATAGCGAATCAGTGGTTAAGTCCACCAATAGGTCTTAACAAGCAAGTGTTAGCAGGCAAGCTTGTTCATTGTGGGGAAGTCCACCATGCCTCTGCAGGAATAAGTGTGTATAATGACTTGTTTACAGTACAATATTATACAGTTACATGATGCAATCAATATTGCATCATCACAATTTCAATTTAGGAAAACCCCCCCAAATTTACAGTTATTAAATTTGAGAATCTTAATTAAAATTCTGTTTTCAGAGAATGTGTCTTGGGAGGACCTTTTAAATCACTCACCTCTGAACTTGCTGAGACCATACCTGCCCCTTTCATCCCACTTTTCACCTTTTGGCCTAAGATCAGTAATTTTATCAATTGTACCATTGCCTCAGGAAAAGACATATTAATACACTGATGGCAAGGTAGAAAATAGCTGAGTTGATTAGCGTACAAGAATGTGTGAATGTATGTGGCTGATGTGGAACAGAGGAGTTAGTTGTGAGAGTTGAGTAGGTTGAAAAAAACTATGAAATTAAGGCATTTGAGGAAATTATGCATACTGAAGTCCCATAGTTTGGGCGCAGGAATTGTGGAAAGACCATGAAGTTGGTACTGGCACCAAGGAAGGAAGGCAAATGTTGTTGGGTCTAATAACCAATGGCCATCAGGATCTTGATTGGGTGACAAATTTGGATGGCAAGAACTTCAAAAGAGTAAAGTGATGGTGGAAGAGAGAATCTGGAAGTGTAAGCAAGGAGCACACCAACTAGCCACCCTTTCCAGTATTGGTTGCCTTTGCCTCCAGTCTCAGATGAATAGGCCCTTGCCAAAGCTAACCACTCTAGCTATGACCATGATCCCAATCACCTCCCATCAAATTGTCTCCACGTTCTCTTCAGTCTCTTGCCTATTTACTGGTTTCTTAACTGCTCCCCTCAAGCAAGATCATGTCCATCTGTCCTTATTAGCTATCATGTTATATCTCTATACTTTGCAGCTAAACAAACTCTTTGAGAGCTGTTTACAACTTCCTCTCTTTTCACTCATTTCAATCACCTTTTGCAATTGACTTCAATGTCAGCTGAAACCACTGTCTTCTAAGTTACCAAATTTAAGCATCCTTTATCTCTGCAACATTTGACACTATTGATCACCTCTTTCTTCCCCCCCCCAACATTATTTATTTATTTATTTTTGCCTTTTGGAGGTCAGTTGGGGTTAAGTGACTTGCCCAAGGTCATGTGGCTAGGGGTGTGTGTGTGTGTGTGTGTGTGTGTGTGTGTGTGTGTGTGTGTGTGTGTAAGTGTCTGAGGCCAGATTTGAACTCAGGTCATCCTGACCCCAGGGCCTGTGCTCTATTCACTGCGCCACCTAGCCGCCCCTGATCACCTCTTTCTAAATACTCTTTCTTCTCTAGGTCTTCCTGGCACCTCTTTCTCCTGGTTTTTCTCCTACCTGTCCAATGCCTTCCTCAGTCTTCTGGATCTTCCTCCAGGTCATGCCTACTGACTGACTTTTTGTCCTGCAAGGCTCTGTCCTGGGCCCTTTTCTCTTTTCTCTCTGTGCTGTGTTGCTTGGTGACTTCATCAGTTCTCATGGGTTTAGTTATCTTCTATGTGATTCCCAGATCTTTAACCCACCACCATCTCTATGCTGAACTATAATCACAGATCTTCAATTGTCTCTTGAACATCTCAAGTTGGATTTCCTATTGGCACCTTCACAGTCAAAATGTTCAAAACCAAGTTTATCCTCCCCCCCCCATTTCTAAATTCCTCTTTTATTTTCAAGGCTGCCATCATATTCCCCATTACTCAGGCTTTCAACCTGAACATCGTCCTTGAGTGCTTCCTCCCTCCACATATCCAGTCCATTGTCAAATCTTGTCATTTTTACTGACATCACCTTTCCTCTGGACTAGGTGACAGCTTTCAGTTGGTCTCTGCTTCATCTCTCCCCACTCCAGTACTTCTACCATTCAGCTGCCAAGTGATTTTTCTAAGGAATAGATCTAATCATAGTACATGCACACACACACACATTTCTGTCATGAAACTCCAGTAGTCCCCAGTTACCTCCAGGATTAGCTATAAAATACTGTTTGGCATCTAGAGCTCTTTGCAACTTGGCTCCTTCCTAGCCTTCCAGCTCCTTACTGTACAATCCAGTTAAACTAGCCTGCTTGTCCCTCAGTGAAGACATGCTGTCTTCTCTCTCTGGCTTTGCACTGGAATGCTCTATCGCATCACATCTCTAAATTTCTCTGGCTCCTTTCAGGACTCAGTTTGCCCCCTCTGTAGGAGACCTTTCCTGATCACTTCCAGTTGCTAAGAGCTTCGCCCTTTCAAATTGATCAACTCTATGTATCTTGTCTGTACCTAGTTATTTACATACTGTCTTCCTCATTAGATTGTGAGCTCTGTGAGGTCAGGAATTGTATTTTGCTTTTTTTCTATTACTCCTAGCACTTAGCAAAGGACATATGAATGCACATGGACAGGACCAGAGACAGAGGAGTGAGAAAGCACAGACCTGATCAGCCTCTAGTAGTAGCCATCATTGAGAAGACTGTAACCTCTAGAGAAGGTGCTGCCCAGCACTGGTAAGAGGGAATCTCCTCACCTAGGATTTCTCAAAACCAGAGAAATCAGCAGTGAAATCCAGCCTCAATCCCTATCCCTTTGCTGCCTGACAATAACCTTGGGAAGTAGGTGATCCAACTCATATTAGAGGTAATATCTGACTTCAGATCTGGTTTTGAATCTAAATGTGACAGTCTATTCATTATCCCATGTAGCTTCTCACATGATTCTTTGTCACATACTCAGAACATTCACACACACACACACACACACACATATACATACACACACACACATATACATACACACACACACACACACATGCATGCACGCACGCAGTGGGTGAGCTATAAAAGAAATGAGAAAGCCTCTCTGTATGTAATGTGGAGCTTGGTGATGAACAGGAGTACAGGGTAACTAGTAAACAGAACATATGTTTATGATACAGAGGCATCAGGTACCTAAAGCTACTCATGACAGACAGGAGGTCCCCACTGCCAGTTTCATTCCCCATCCTAGAGAGGTCACTTAAAGAGTCCATGCACTCAGTTGCTCAGCAGTGGGGCCAGGTCATTTTCTTAGGGCTGATTGGGACTGGGAAACCAATGGGTATCATGAGATATGGCCCCAAGAAACAAAATGGCAGCTTAACTTCTGTGTTTTTTTTGTTTGCTTTTGGTCTTGGCTTTTTTTTTTCAGGGCTACTTGTACACATGTTCCACTGCACCCTGGAACAGTTCAGACCACAAAGTGCCATGAGCACATCAGCAAGCCATTCTCTCCTCTTTGGAAATCCTGAGTTTCAAGCTGTCTCAGAGGGACTCAACTCAGACAACCTAGAAGGAAAAGCCATTGGATGGAATGCACAGGTGGTGGAGGAATTTGAAAGTCATTTCTTCAATGTACCTTTAATGGTGGGGAGAGGCTAGGAGGAGGGGAAAGATCAGTATTTTGTAAGTGAAGGGAATTGACTGTGCCCACAGCCATTTCCTCTTTCTGTTGAGCAGGCTGAACCACTGCTGGGTTTGTTAGAAAGCACGGAAGATTCCAGATGGCTAGGTGGTAATAAAAACATCAGTAACCAGAGCCAGGCCACAAATCAGGTTCACAATTCCTTTTGAGTTTCAAGGTGATAGCCTCTATTCAGTAGCTTCAAAGCACTGCTTTAGCACCTCAAGAAAATTCTGTATGACCTAAAGCAGAGGCATCAAATGAGTAACCCATGGTAGTAGAACTGAACCAGGTTAAAATGTAATTGGGGAATATTTAATAAAATAAAAACACAATAAAATAAAGACATTTTAAAAATAAGTCAATATGCAGCTTGCAAGGAAACCTTATATGTGATGTAGTGGTCCCTCCACAATTTCTATTTGAGTTTGACACCCCTGGCCTAGATGACCCAGGAGATTTATATACTTATGGTCCTATGATCTGTGAAATATTTGATGAATGAAAGCCAGCTAAAAGACCTTAAGAGAATGTACAAACTTAGAGACTGTAATATTACCTTGCGTGGTCAACTTTGGACAAGTTTAATCGATGCTTTCTGTTTTTTTGTATCACATAATCTGTTCCTTACAATACTACGTTTTCTTCTCTCCCCCCTTCTATCCCTTGTAACAAAGCATGGTAACTCTACCTGGAGCAATCATCAGTAGTCATTCCCTAGGTGACTCAGCATTCAAGAGCAGTGAGTGCATCATCATGATGGCTCTGGAATCAGTGCTGGGCGTGGCACTTAATCTGAATCCAACTAACTTACAGTGTTTTCATTTGCATTAAAATCATTATATCATTTTGCTGGCTCTAATTCTTTCATCCTCTGTCATTTCATAAAAGTCTTTCTCATAGCCAACATTTCTTATGATGACATAATATTACCATGATATGTTCAATCATTACCCACTTGAGGGACGCCCACTTTGTTTCCATGTTTTTGCTATTCAAGGTCTTAAGTAGAGAATGTTGGGTCCCTATTACTCATCTGGAGGAAGGGACATAATTGTGTTCTATGCTAAGCTGCATCCTGAATAGGTCTTTCAGAAACTCATTCTGTTCTAGCATACTAAGATAGGTATTTGAGAAATATTTTCTTCCATATTCCTCCCTCCCAGTAGTATTTCTTCTACAGTTTTTCCTCCGAGAACATGTGCCTATAACTCAAGCAACTGTGGGCAAGCTCACCTGCTCATCCCCTCTGGTTGGATTGACTCCTTCCTTCTAACTCTTGACCCTTGGTTGTCCATTGGACCCTGTAGAGGAGGGAACCAGTCAGCTGTTCACTGAAAACAGACAAGTGTATACTGCTGAAAGAGAATCCCCACTTCTCCTCTACTTCTGAGTAAGTCACGTACTAAAGTTGTCAGGGAGAGAAGATTGGGAAGAAAAAGAAGCCACCTAAAAGGAAAAATGGTGGAATTAGAGCTTAACATCAAAATGGGGAAATATAGAACCTGTATCTTAGAAGAGAAAGCGTGCCTGGAGAAAGAGCTCCATGGGTAGAACTAGGCATCTTCGAGGAGGTATCTTGAAATTCAAAGTTGTTTCCTGAAGAATTGAGAAACATAGTGTGACTTGATAAGGGAAAAAGATGGTCAGGAGGGGTTTCATGTTCTCACATCCCAACTTCAGTGGAATATTAGGTAGGTGGGGACAGACTATTTCTTAAGTTGTAGGGACTGCTATTTAACATATATGAAAGGGCTTTTTTTTTTTTCTGCCTAGAAAGCTATGGGTTCAGACTTACTGCTTTTCTTGTTCCCTCACCCCACTGAAGCCTTTCGTCCACTTGGTGTGTTTGAGGCTAAATTTGGGTGTCCATGCCTACAACAAATATTAAGTGCCTATTACTGTATGTAACTGTTTTACACACAAAAATTTCATTTCCCCAACAGTCTTTGAATGTTCATGTTATAGGCAATAGACTGTTAGATTAACACACCATACAAGCTGGCACTTTTTCTAGCTTTCTAGTTAAGAGATACTAGCTGCTACATATATTTAATAGAGCTTATGGGACTGCCTAAAATAGTGTTCTATAGTCTACAGTTAAGTCCCATTTAATGACAGTAATGAATCCTCTGAAGTGGTCCTGTGTATCTGAATTTAAAATTAAATAAAATTTGATTACTTGGTCCCAACCCAATGGAAGTACAAAATAGAATGATTTGATCACTTCAGGGAATTAATTATCTCCACTAATCATGCCATCTGTATAGTATTGTTGAGAGTCAGATGTTGGCCTGTGGGCATTGTAGACACCTAGTATGCCTCAGGTGCTGCATTTAGTGCTAGAGATAGAAAAAATTTTTTTAAAAAACACCAGCCCTTGTTCTCAAGAAGCTTACAGCCTCAGTGGGGAAGACTCTGCAAATAATTATGTACAAACAAGCTATGTATGGGATCATTTGAAAATAGTCAACAAAGGGAAGGCATCAGAATTCCAGTGAAAGGGAGATTTTAGCTGGGACTTGAAGGAACTCAGGGAAGCCAGGAGGCAGAAATGAATGAGAACATTGCTGGCATGAGGGACAGTTGGCCACAGTTCCTGGAGTTGGGATATAGGAGTGTCTTGTTTGAGGAGACGAACTGGAAAAAAGGTCAATGTTACTGGATTGTAGATACAAGAAGACTGGAAAGGTAGAAAGTGGTTAGATAATAAAGAGTTTTGAATACCAGACAGGATTTTATATTTAATTACCGAAGTAATAGGGAGCCACTGGAGTTTGAGTAGAGCATGGCATGGTCAGACCCAGATTTTAGGAAGATCACTTTGTTGGCTGAGTGGAAGATGGACTGGAGTGGAGAAAGACTTGTGGCAGGGAGACCAGGCTATTCCAATGGTGCAGGTCTGTGCCAGGGTGGTGGCAGTGAGGTGAGAGGGTGAGGTGAGGAGGGGCCACGTTGACCTTAAGCCCAGTATATGAGGAATTCATGGATTTTTTTTTTTTTTGAGAGGATATATGTGTTTGCTTGCTGTCTTCCCCACTAGATGGCAAGCTCCTTGAGGGCAGGGATTTCCTTTTGCTTTTTTTTTTTTTTAATCCCCAGTATTTAGCATAGTCCCCTGCCATATAATAGTCACTTAACAAATGTTTATCGACTGACTGACATAGACCTCCAAGGTGGAGGTAGGGGAGGTAACAAACTTTTCAGAGCCCTGAAGATAGTGCTCTGAGGCCAGTAACTCCTGTGGTTATGCTTCATAGCTCCTGCCACCAGGACTGTCTGTTAGAGGAAGCCTTTCCTGTTGAGAATCTGACCACTTCCTCAATATCCTCCCCTCCCTTATTTCACTCTGGCCGCCCTTGAGTCTATGCTCAAAGCTTAAGTGGAATTCATCCAAGGGTGCTTGGTACCATTTGTACAGTGGTATGATTGGCAGCCTTCTCCCTGTTCTCCCTCGAAGCTCTCAGGCTTCTTTCCTGCAGTTGGTAGGTACATTTTAGTGATTACTGCTCCTGAGTTTGAATATCCACAGGGAAAGAATGAGTTGAGGTTTTTGCAGGACAGACCAGCAGGTACATGAGCTAAACTGTGTGTCTTTGATTTCTCACAGATCATGATGCCAGCAGCTGTGGAGAGTGCAGTAGAAGCAGAAATGTAAGGGGGCAACAATGACCTCAGGTCCCCAGAAGAGGGGATGGTTTTGCTGTCCCCAGGGATGAGGTTGATTTTATGGATCTGGATGAGCACAGGTGAGTGGACAGAAAGAGTGACACAGGGATTAGATTGAATCAGCTAAGCCCCAGGAAAACCAACTCTGGTGCTATGCTTAAGGTCTAGTTCCAAATTAATTTTATCAGACAAGGAAGCAACCTCAAAGATAAGTACCTTCACTGATGGAGCTGAATAAAAAACATTGCCATGAGCCTGGCTGAGCTCTGGGTGAATATCCCCTTAATATCATCCCTAATACTGTCCATTCCAAGATTACATTGTGATCTGTCCTTTCCCCATCCTTTCCAATGATCAGCTGTCAAAATCCCTAGATTACTTAGAGTATAAACTTCTTAAAAGGAGGGACTGTTTCAATTTTGTGTTTATATCCTTGCCTTCCATCAGCCTTCCTAACTCCAGTCCATTCTCCCCCCTCATTCCATTCTTACCCTCGTCCCTAAAGGATAATTTGTGCTGGCATGACTCTGGGATGACTTTGCACCAGGTCACCCCAGTATTCATTGAAAGCTTCCTGGAAGCAAAATATCTTTTGGCCTCCTGAGACTTCAGAACCAAATCACAATAGGTTTAGTTTGGGTCAAACCTTATTACATTCAATTTAGAGGATATATGAAACCTTGGATCAGTCCTAAATTACCTCCTATCTTAATATCTTTCGAAGGGCTGGGGATTGTCTTGACTGGACCTTTTGACGCTACTACAGAGTGTCACAGAATATCGCATTCATATCCAAACCTGATTGCCAGGCTCAGCCTAGAGTGGGAGAATTGACTTCTACAATTATTCACCTCCTCCTGTCATCAATCAGTTTTTCAGAATCACACCCATTACCTTCATTTCTACTCACATGCCGCTAAATTAATATGGAGAAAATTATGAAACCATGCCAGTTTTGTCCACTGTAAATTTCTGTTATAATCTCAATTAGGTCCCCACTGCAGCAGATCAATCCTTTTACTCCCTAATTGACTATCTCATCATCCTTGCTCAAAACTCCCATGGATCCCCTTCCTCCCTACCCTTTCAGCTGACAACCTTGCCTCATGTATTTCTCTGAAAAAGTTGAGGTCATTTACAGAGAGCTCCCTGGTGTCCCTTCATCATCATCTCACCTACTCAGATGTTTCCGGTCACTATGTCCCCCACCCCTTCTCGACAAGGCAAACCCATCTGTACAAGTGTCCCCTCTCCATGCCATCTTCTCCAGCAGGATGCCCCCTCTTAACATCTCAGCTCTCACCTGTAATCTCTCCCTGTCTACTGGCTGCTTCCCTACTGACAACAAGCTTGTCCATGTCTCTCTTGTACTTAAAAAAAACACTCACCTGATCTGTCCATCCCTAGTATTTTATCTCATTCGTCTCCTCCCTTTTGTGACTAAAATCCTTAAGGAAACTGTCTGCAACTGATGCCTCCATTTCCTTTCCTCTTAACTTTGCAGTCTGATCTCAGCATTCAACCAGATCTGTTCATTCCAAAGTTGCCAAAGATCTCTTAATCACCAAAACTAATGGTTTTTTCTCAATCCTGATCCTTCTTGACCTCTCTACAGCCTTTGACACCGTCAGTCTCTTTCGTTTATATTCTCTTCTCTTAATTTTTAGGACACTGCACTTTCTTGGTTCTGTCTCTTTGACCATTCCTTCTCAGTCTCCTTTGTTGGAGTTTCATCCAGGTCATGTCCCTTAACTGTGGGTGTTCTATGAGGTTCCATACTGGACCCTCTTCTCTTACTCTATATTGTTTCACTTGGTAATTTCATCAACTCCCATGGATTCAACTGTCATCTCTATGCAGATAATTCTCAGGTTTATTTGTGTAGCCCTCACCTCTCTCTGGGTCTTGAATTTCTCATCTCTGATCTCAAATTGGTTGTTTCACAGAAATCTAAAAATTAACATTTACAAAGCTGAACTCATTGTCTTTCCCTCCAAACTCTCCCTTAAAGCTGTGGATGGTACAGTCATACATACTCCTAGTCACTCAGACTGGAAACCTAGGGATTATCCTCAGTTCCTCACTCTCTCAACCCTCATATCCAATCAGTTTCCAAGGGCTATTGCTTTTGCTTTTCACATATACCCCTTCTCTCCTCTGACATGCCACCACCCTGATGAGATCCTCATCACCTCTCCTCATGCTTGAATTATTATACTAGCCTCCAGGTTGGTCTTCCAGCCACAACTTCCATCCTCCAGGAATCTGTGAAAGTGATCTTCCTCCAGTGACAATCTCCTTGCTGTTCCTTGAACATGATACTTTATCTGCAGACTGAGCATTTCTACTGGCAATTTGCTGTGTCTGAAACCCTCTCCCTCCCTATCCCTTTTTCCTGGCTTCCCTAGCTTCCTTCAGTTCCAGCTAGAATTCTACCTTCTACAAGAATGCTTTCTGTTCCTCCTTTAATGTGGGCACCTTCCCTCTGCTATTTGTAATTTAGTCTATGTATTGTTTGTTTATGGTTGTTTGCAAGCTATTTCCCCCATTATTCTGTAAGCTTTTTTGAGAGCAAGGACTATTTTTTTTTGTCCTTTGTGTTCTTGGTGTTTCCCTGGCACGTGATAAACAACTTAATACATGCTAATTGACTGACTAATTTCATAACTTCTAGAGAACTTAAATGTCACTTGCCAAGTCAGTGATAAAATGAAGAGGACTACATATCTTTTCCCAGTTTCTTTCCTGATCTCCTATCTATGATGAAGACAATGGCTGAAGTTGCCAAGGGATCTAGCAAAGTAGTCCTTTTGTAACTGAGTCCCAGAGAGATGAAATGACTCAACTATGTAAAAAAGTCAGTGTCAGAACTAGAACTCTCCCTGCGAGTTGGACTGCACATCTTCTTTTATTTCTGATGAACTTTTCGTACCCAGTATAAAAAAGACAGCAATTTATATTTACCCAAATGATGTAGAGGCAGCTAGGAGGCTCCATGGACAGAGCACAGGACCCAGAGTCAGGAAGACCCGAGTCTAAATTCAGTCTCGGACATTTACTAGCTGTCTGACACTAGACACTAGACTAGTTTTCCCATTTTTAAAATGGGGATAATAATAATAATAGATTCTATCTTCCAAGGATGTTTTCAGGATAAAATGAAAGCTCTGTAAAGTACTTGGCATACTCTAAAATGCTAGACACTGCTAGCTATTATTATTTTTTAATACCAGAAATGGAAGCAATATTGTATGGTTACATATTGAAGATTTCCTGGCTTAGGAGATCTTGAAATGAAGGCTGCTCTCTAGGTATCTATGTGAATGTCCCCAACAAACCTCTTTTAAACATAAAATGGAAAAAGTGGGTGACATGAAAAAATTATTTTATTTAAATTGGCCTTTAGGACATTTGATTTACCCACAAATCTATAATTATATATATATAATATATAAATATAACATATTATATTTATATATAATATACATATAATAAATATATATAAATGTAATATACATATAATAAATATATGTATATATAAATATAATACACATATATAAATATTTTTAAATACCTATTTTATATATATATATATATATATATATATGTGTGTGTGTGTGTATATGTATATATTTTGTTCAGTTGTTCCAAGCATGTCTGAGTCTCCATGATCCCACTTGGGGTTTTCTTGGCAAAGATACTGGAATTGTTTGCCATTTTCTTTTCCAGCTCTTTTACAGATGAGAAAACTGAGGCAAACAGAGTTAAGTGATTTGCCCAGGGTCACACAGCTAATAAGTGCCTGAGGCAGGATTTGAACTCAGTTCTTATACACACGTGTATGATGCATATGTGTATGTGTGTGTGTGTTTATGTCTCTGTGTGTTTACATATAATTGAGTGTCATATATAAAAAAGAACATTGATGAGAGAGGCCACAAGACACAAGCATTTCCAGGCAATGAATACCATTTTGTGTGCACATTTTATTCCACCTTCATTCACACTGTACCCTACCTTTGCGCCACCCCAGTGTGGTGTAGCATTGGGCCCATCGATACTTACATATGCAGAGGTATTTTATATTCTCTTCCACGTACTGACTTGTGCCAGGGAACAAAGTTCATGAGGCCATGCCAGAGAAGAATGGGCCAAAGAAAGCAGGTATTTTTGACCTGGAGCAGAGAAGGGAGAGGGAGATGTGATGTGGGAGCTGCCAAGCATCTGGCTGGTCTTATCAGGTATGAACAGCTTCATGTACCAGCCTAGAAGTTAAATGTACATCTAAGGGCTAAATTAAGGAAAAATGGAGTGTGTGCAAAGAGCTGATGGATTGCTGAGAGGAATGCTTTGGGCAATGAGGTTTAAAAGGAAGTTGGCTTCCTCTGATATTCACAACAGTAAATGCCATCCTACTTATCCTGACATTCTCAAGGATCCATAGCTCAGTGATCAAGTGTCCTAACTATCAGTCAGTGATGGGTGAAAAAGAATAAAGAAAACTTAATGCTTGGGCAAATGAAGTTTACAGTTAACATTTCTAGAGAATGAAGGTAATGTGTGCCATTCTCATTGTTAGTATCCATGTAGGCTTGTAAAATGCTCATGGCAAAATGACCAGATTTTAGCTAGGATGTAGAAGGCAAACCTGGTCTATTTTGTCCTTGTGGCTAGTGGGAGGAGGGGAATGAGCGAGTCCGCCCCACCATGGGGACTATAAGCTTAGAACTGGAATGTCCAGAGGTGGTCTGTCAGTGAATGATCCTGTAAAGACAGTAGATGCTTACTAAATGCTTTTTGATTCAAATTTGTTCCACTAGGGTCTGAGGGCTGGGTCTTGCTGTCTCACTCACCCAGGGAGGGACAGCAGCCCGAAGCTTTTGAAAGTTTGCGTCAGAAGATTGTGGGTGGAAACTCTCAGAGGGTTGCTCTACGTTTCCTGAGACTCCCTCAGAGAGCAGGTGTCTCTCAGAAAATCTGCACATGTTGAGAACAAGAAGGAGGCTTCCCTGGGCTGTTGTGGCTGTATAAAGATAGACCTGAGTTTCTTTCTTTCATACAGCCCCGGTGGGAATCCCTGCTCCGCTAAACACTTACTTCTACTGAAGGAGTATTGGTCCTTCTAAAAACTAAGAGAAGAGAGCCTTCTTTCTGGGAGAACCAGCCCCTGCTACTTCTTGTTGGCCATGCAGCAGAACCTGAATTATCTTTACCCTCAAATCTACTGGGTGGACAGTAGTGCCGGTCCTCCCTGTGCTCCTTCATTAACAGCTCTTCCTTGTTCACCCCCTGTGCCTGGAAGGGCTGGTCTGAGGAGGCCACCACCACCACCGCCACCACCACCACTGCCACATGCAGCCCCTCCACCTCCACCTCTCCTACCCTGCTCATCTCTGAAGAACAGAACTGACAACACAAGTCTCTATCTTCTTCTGATCTTTTTTATGGTTCTGGTGGCCCTGGCTGGACTGGGAATGGGAATGTTTCAGCTGTTCCACTTGGAGAAGGAGTTAGCCAAACTCAGAGAGGTAAGCCTGAATTCCTTCTCAGGTGGATTGCTACATGTTAGAGTGAGTGTGTGTGAGAGAACTCTGATGATGACTCCCCAAAGTGCTTTCTGATCCTTTTTTTGGCTGCTGTGAAGTGGATAGTACCAGTCCTATGGACAGAAAGACAGAAGCATGGAAGGGGCAAAGTAAGTCTTAAGGTTTGGAGATTCTGGGCTAGATAAGATGATTTCTAAGGTCACTCCAAGCTCAGAACTTATCTGTTCTTTGGTAATAAAATGAATCAAGGGCCAAATTGGAAACAGAGATTCCAAAAAAAAGTGGGTACACTGCCTCTCACTTGTCTGTTTAGAAAAAATAGAAACAAGACCCGTGAATGTGAATGTAGGAGCTTTCGATTTCAATGGATCAAGGATATTTTCAAACCTAAAACTGAGGCACAGAGAATGTTGACCTTCTTTGAGTCAGTGGTAGTTAGGAAGAGGATCTCAGGTTTGTTGGGGTCTTTGTCCAGGACTTTAAAGTCATGACAGTGAGACCTCCTTTATTCACTAGACTAAGTGTATCTTACATTCGTATATTTTCTTTTGCCAGTCTACCAGCGATGGGCAGGTAGTTTCATCTCCTGAGCAGCAAACAGGTGAGTCATATTTATACACTTGTATGAGGTACCCCATGCAAATCCTAGGCAAGCAACCAAATTTATGAAAAACCTCCTAATTTTCATCCCTTTTCTTTCTTGTTCTCTGTGATGTATTCACTGAATAGATACTCCAGGCTACTTCTAACTCTTTTGTTGGTCATTACAGTTATTTTAGCTGCCTCATATTATTAGACCACATATTTGGAGTCTTGAATATCTCTGCAAAAGGAGGAGGTAATATAACTAGACTAAGACAGCTATAGAAAATTCAGAATTGGCTTTGGGATGCTCGAACCCATGCATAATCCCCATCTGCATTCCCTTTTGACAACAATAGCTATAAGTCAACTGGATGTTTGTAGAGGTAAGGGGACTCCCTCCTACCTACAAGGACAATTAAGATTTGACTGTGCTGAAGGCAATTGTACCTTTATCTTAATCTCTGTGTTAGAAATTAGTTGATAGTGACTAGATCTTTGATGGATTCATGCCTGGATACTTTGATCAATATGTATGAAGGTTCCCAACCTCTCCATGCCTTGTCATTATGTACTTTCCTAGAAATCTTCCAAATAATACTTATGTGATGACTTGGAGACCACTTGGTTCTTTTAGTGTCTTGGGGGTATCAATGTATATCTTCAGAAGTTCATCTGTTGTCTTTCACTCTTGTTCTATGAATGGCTCACCTCCTTTTCCAGGTATAAAGATGTTTACTAATTCCTTTTATGCTGTGTCTTACATCCACACTTTTGGTAACATGCTGCTTACCACTTGGTCACATAGTATGTTATCAGTGGTCAAGTTAAACTGTATTTTCAAATCTTCCTGTCTTAATAATTGCAAATTTGTAGTAGTAATACACAAATATGGCTTATTTGTGTATTAACAAAATGGGAATGTGGGGGAGTTGGGAAGAGAGTAGGAAGTACAATAATTCAGTTTAATTCAACAAGCATCTCTGAACTAGGTGTCAGGGAAGACTAAAAACATCTGAGAAAAGTGGCCCCAAGGAGTGGTAGCATGGTACCGTGGGAAGAACATTGCTTTTAGAATGAGAGGACTTAGGTTCAAATCCTGATTGTACTATTTACTACTCATGTGAGCTTGTGAAAGTTACTTCATCACTACAGGCCTCAGTTTCGTTCTCTGTAACAAGATGGGGTTGGACTAAATGCCCTCCAAGGCCATCTCCAATTAAATAACTATGATCCTTTGATCTCTGCTCTCAAAGAGATTATGTTCTAAGTGGGAAGATAAGACAGGTACACACATGTGAAGCGCAGAATGGGGTAAAAGAAGGATTTTATATTGCATTGAACTCAATTCTTTAGTCCTCTTAGTTTCATGTGTCCATTCCTAAAATGCTATCTGAAATTTGGACTTTGTTTCCTTTATTGTTACTGTTAATCACTAACATCCTCCTTTTAACACCTCATTGTGTTGTAGAAGGGATCCTTCATTCTCTAAATCAATGGAACAAAGTATCCTACAGGTCTTATAAAGCTGGAAAGGATTCAGATATGGGCTCTATAATGGACTGTATGCCTCTCATCTAAAGATCAGCCTCACCAAGAATGGAGAGGCTTATAATGGGAGTTTGGGCCCACAGAAGCTGTACTGTCTCCAAAGGCATGGAAGGCTTATGTGAAATCTGGATTGAATAGGGGGGACCCAACACATAATCTTTATGAAGCATTTCTTTTTCTTTTCCTAAGGGGGCAAGTGGCCATCAGAGCAAGAGTGGTTCTACTGGCAAATAAGAAACTGGGTTAACACTGAAGCTCAGAATTATAGAGTTCTTAGCCAGAAGTAAGCTTTCCTTGGCTCTTGAGTATTAGAAAAGTGGGTCATTTATTTGTTCATTGGATTACCTTCTTACACAAAAGGGGAATGTATGGCCATATTTGGTTGTGAAGAGTAGCTCAGTTGGGGCTGGATCAGGAGGAGGTGCTGAGGCTGTCCCAGATCATAAATTTAGAGTTGGAAGAACCTTAGAAGTCATCAAAGCTACCCATTTTCCAGATGAAACTGAGCCCCTGAGAATTTAATTGACTTGTCTAAGATTGCATAGCTAATGAGTGGAAGAGATGGATTTAGGACCCAGTTTTTCTGATTTATAATCTATTGCTCTTTCTACCTTTAATGTATTATCTCCCATAACAAGAAAACCTATTCCATCTGTCAATCAGTTAATAACATTTACGAAGCATCTCTTATATGTCAGGCACTGTGCTAAGTGCTGAGAATACAAGGAAAGGCAAAAAAAAAAAAACCAAACCAACAAAAAAAACCATTCCCTTGCTCTCAAGGAGTTCATAGTCTAATGGGGGTGGAGGGTGGGGAGACAACATGAAAACAGCTATATACAAACAAGATATAGACAGGATAAACTGCAGGTAAACAGCACAGGGAAGGTACCAGCAAAAGGGAGATCAGAAAAGGCTTCTTATTCACTTGTGAAAGTTTTCTTTACTGAAGACCAAACAAGGAAAGGAGAAAATGAAACCTAGAACAAAATAACAGTAGCTCAAACAAGGGGGCAGCTATGTGGTGTGGTAGAGTGCTGGGCCTGGAAAGATTCATCTTCCTGAGTTCAAATCCAGCCTCAGACACTACCTAGCTGTGTGACCTTGGTCAAGTCACTTAACCCTGTTTACCTCAGTTTCCTCATCTATAAAACAAGCTGGAGAAGGAAATGGCAAACCAGTCCAGTATCTTTGTCAATAAAACCCCAAATGAAAGTAGGTGGTCATGAAATGTTGGACATGATTGGAATGACTGAACAACAACAAACAAAATCTTCCAATGAACAAAAAACAAACAAACAAAAAAAAAACCCCAAGACAAAAAGAGGAAGGCAGAGTTAAGCTTTAACAATGCCTGGTATGTATTTCTAAATGTGCTCCAATCCAACAACTATATAGGTTAATATGTTCATAAAGCTGCCTTATCTGGGAACTTCTTAATTATTTCTGTGTCATGGACTCCTTTGGCAGTCTGGTGAGCTCTATGGACCCTTTCTCAGAATAACGTTACATCATTTTAGTCATGTCCGACTCTTCATGACCCCATTTGGGGTTTTCTTGGCAAAGATACTGGAGCAGTTTGGGATTTCCTTCTCCAGCCCATTTTACAGATAAGGAAACTGAGGCAAATCATGCTTTTTTTAAAAAAATGTGTATAAAATAAAATATATAGGTTTTCAAAGTAAACTGTGTTGAAATTCAGTTATTAATCTATAGAGGTATATAAAGACATGTACATATATCGATAACATACATTATATGTTTGTATATGTATATATACACATGTATATATGTGTATGCATATACATGTGTGTTATGAAGCCCTTTAATCTAGATGTAGGGACCTTAGTGATATTTCCTAAGTAGCTCCTAATTCTTGATGGGGCTTACAAGCTTATATTGTTGGTCTATTGGTTGATTGATGTACATGAAGGAGGAAATAAAAATGATACCATCAGGCTAGGAACCAAGCCAGACCTTGAGAGGGCTTATGGAAAAGGGCATCATTCTGATCAAACAAGATAACATCCTTAGGGTGCTTCATATCTCATGTAGCAATGGGTAAGCGAGCTTCTGATATTAGAGTCAATACTTCAGTATTGACTTTTGACCTCAAAGATGTGTGATTTCACTATCCTAGCTACTTCTACCACTATTAAATAAAACCTCTCTGCCACTTGGCAGATGGTCTTTGAGAACTGCAGTGTCTGAAAAATATGTCACTCCCTGGCCAGCTTGGGATGGGTCTCATCTGGTCCTCTAATGAGATGTATAGAGTATCATAGGGCCTGTGTTTGAAGCTGTGCAAGCAAGCTAGAACCTCATGGAAATTATACTTTTCCAGCCTAGTCTGAGGAAAACCTGGCTCACCTGCAGACTGCAATGAAACACTGATATGGGGCTCTAGAGGAGGAATGTTATTGCAGATAGCAGTTATAAGAAGGCAGCTAGGTGGCACAGTGGATAAAAGTGCTGAATCTGGAGTCAGGAAGACCCAAGTTCAAATCCACCCTCATATGCTTAATTACTGGATGACCCTAAACAAGTTATTTAACCTTTCTCTGCCTCTGTTTCCTGTAAAATGGGGATGATAATAATGCCTCCCTCCCAGGATTATTATGAGGATCAAATGAGATTATTTATGAAATATTATATGGGTGACTGGGTATTATTGTTAATAATTGTGTCTGGCTATGAGTATCATTAAGATGTTTGACACTTTGAAATGACCAGCTCTACTCCTCAGCCATTATCACCTGCTTGGTGTAAATCTCTTGTGCATAGATCACGTGGTCAGACTTGTCACTGATAGTCTTGGTTTTTATAAGTAAACAAAAATACTTCAGATTTGTGTATCAACATGACTTATTTATGCTGGTGACATAATCATACATCTTATTGGATGGCAAGGTTTGGCTTTGGGGTTTGGAAAGCACCCTCTGACCCATGGTGTGCAGATCATTCGGGTTTCATTAAGGAACCTAGCTGTGGGATTCCTCTGGGCCCCTCCCATCCATCCCTAAGCCATTAGGGCCCCACAACCTTGGGACCTTTGCTATGCTTTCATCTTTCCACAATCCAGCCTTTTCTGGACTCTCTCTCCATTTTCTCCTTCCTTGACTGGTTAAAAATGTCATCGCTTTGAACTAAAATGAACCATCAGCTTCTTTTTGCTTCATGCACAGCATTTTTCCTAGTTTTCTCTCAATGTGGTAGGTGGGCAGGGGGAAGGGTGGAGAATACGGAAGGTTCATCAGAGTAGCAGCAGACACAGACACTATGTACAATATGTATTATATACATATGTGTATGCAGACATGGGTGTGTCTATGGCATGAGTGTGCCTATAGCTATATACATCTATGCACTGTGCATGCCAGGGTGCTGCCAGGGTGACTGGAATGTGGAGTCTGAGCTATAGGGTCAGAGGTAGCCAAGGCCTCATTTATACAAGTGTAACAGTCTTTACCAGTGTCAGAAAGTCATGTCCTGTTCATATTCATTAATTTCCTTATTCAGCAAATATTTATTGTAGTCCTTCAATGAATTATACATACCAATAAACAGGCATCAAGAACCTTCTTACTCTGTCCATAGTACTGTGCTAGAGGCTGGACAAAATAGAAAGTTTCGAAAAGATCTAACCCCTCCTTTTAAAGAGTAATAATAATTACCATATAATTAATGATAACAATACCAAAAATTAGTATTAATAATAAGAATAATAAAATACTCTTTAAGGTTAACAGAGTGCTTTAGAAATATCTTAACTTCACCACAACCCAGGGAAGCCAGTACTATCCCCTTTTACAGGTGAGGAAATTGAGGCGGGCAGATGTTAAGTGACTTAGCCCAGGTCACACAGCTAGGAAGTGTCTGAGCAGGATTTGAATCTGATTCCCAGTCTAGTGCTCTGTCCACTGCACCACCTGGATGCCTCTGCTATAGTTTTTTTTTTTTTTTTAGCGATAATATCCCCAAAGCAGCATTTATTAATCCACTGAATTCCAAAACATTGATTTTAGAAGTGTGGTATTTCACAATCATCCACCTTGATTGACATGGGCTGACACATGGCACTCGCTGTCAGAATACACAAGGACAACGGCCAAAGAGTTACCAAAAAAAAATATATATATATATATATATATATATAATAATAATAATCCATGATTCCTGAACAATTGCAAACAAACAAAAAAAAAGTTACAAGTATCAAAACTTTTAGAGGCATTGCATTGAAAACAAGGCTTGTGCACATCACTTAAAGAGGCAAAAACAAGGCATTCCGGAAGCCTAGCATCTGCGACAGTCCGAGTAAGCTGATGGACGGGTCGGCTTGTCTCTTGGTGCATCAGCTTCCTGTACCTGTTTCCCGTTGTCGGAGAGACAGTGGCAGGGGGAGGGGTCAACGTATTCCGCATGCAGGTGACATGTACTGCTCAACAAAACACTATTAGCGCAGCTGAAATGGGACAACTTTTTAAGATCAATGTAGACTAATTCTTCCAATGTCTGTCTTCCTTCCTTCCTTCCTTCCTTCCTTCCTTCCTCCCTTCCTTCCTTCCTTCCTTCCTCCCTCCCTTCCTCCCTTCCTTCCTTTCACTGGGATTCCCAGCTCAGCAGGACCTCCTGTGTGCACAAGCCAAGAAGGGGGGAGCTCCTGTGGGCTCCAGCCATCCATCAATCCAGCAATGCCCAGGAAGCCTTGTCTGGGGCTGCTTCCTGAATCGTGGGAGGGCAGGCAGCTTTGAGTCGCTGTGCGGACAATACAGATATGCTTAGCACTAGATAGCGAGGGGATGGGGCGGCTCGGGGCTGGAGGAGGGCGGGGGGGGGCCGGAGTTGCAGGCCGCTCTCAGTTGTTGCCTTCCCCGGCCTCCTCGTCCTGTTGGTCGCTTGTCCAGAGGGTGAGGTTGTCTCGAAGCAGCTGCATGATGAGGGTGGAGTCCTTATAGGAATCCTCGTTGAGCGTGTCCAGCTCGGCGATGGCGTCGTCGAAGGCCTGCTTGGCTCTGCTATAGTTTATAGTCTAGTAGAATGATAAAACGTAAACAGAGGAAGCAATCATGTATAATATAACATGAAGTACAAAATGAAGTGTTGTGGGTGGTGTAAAGGTGAAGACTATGACCGACAGTGCTTGGGCTGGGTATAGATAGGGGAGAAGTCAGAGAAAGCTTCATGGAGGAGGTGGCACTTGAATTAGGTTAGGAATTTAACAGATAAAAGGGAAATAAGGACATCCCAGGAGTTGGGAACAGCACAGGTCTTTAGAGGTAAGCAAGGGAGGAAAGCATAGGGTGTGTTTGAGGGATGGAGACCAATCCAGTCTGGGCTACAGCACAGAGTGCTTGGAGGAGGATGGAATGGGATAAGAAGGGGTGACTCTGGGTTGTGTAGGGCCCTCAGCACCAAGCAGACAAGTTTGAATTCCGTAGGTAACAGAGAGCTACAGAAGATCCTTGAGCACAGTAGTAGCAGGATTACAACAATGGCCAGTCTTCATTAGTCTGTCAGTGCTAAGAAGGGTAAATTGGAGCGACATGAGAGTGGCTATTGGAAAGCCTACTAGGTAGTTGTTGAGATTGTCTAGCTGGTGTTAATGAGGGCCGGTATGAGGATAATGGTATTGGGAATAGGAAAGAATGGACTCATTAGAGACATCTAATCATACCATTCCTTTCCTCAACAACTTTCAGTAGCTCCCTATTGCCCTCCCAGTAAAATTGAAACCACTCTGCCTGCTGGTCAAAGCCCTTTACCCTTTGTTGCTGCCATCTCCTTAGTGAAGCCTTCTCTGATCCCCAGGGTTGGTAACATCTTTTTCCCTCTCAGATTTTACCCAATACTTTTTTTTTTTAATCTTATAAATATACTTCTCTTGTAACACTTTGTATCCTACTCTAGACTCTAATCGAGACAGCAGTAGGAACTGTGTCTTGGCTTAACATCATATCTACCCGGTGCCTAGCACCATGCTCTTCATTCTGTAGTTACATATTGCTGTATAAATAAGGGCTGTGCCTTAGGAGCATAGGAACACAAACTTAAAGCTGGGATTAAGCACAGCTCTAAAGGCCAGTTAGCTCAGTTCCCTCGTTTTAGAGATGAGGAAGCAGGCCAGGGGAGGTTGAGTGATTTGCCTAACATCAGATGGGCTGTAATCATCAGAGGTGGGCGTTAAACCCCTGCCTTCTATTCTAACAACTGATCTGTTTAATACTCTGTGATTTGCAAAGCATTTTCCTCACAGTCCTATGAAAAAAAGAATTATCTGCCATGTTTTATAGATGGGGAAGCTAGAGCTCAGGGAATCTGTACAGTTTAGTGTCATAACTGAACTCCAATAGGGGTCTCCTTCTCCTGCCTCCTAAGTCCAGTGCTCCTCTCATCACACACAGCACACGTGAGGCATGGTCCCTGTTCTCCAGGAGCTCAAAAGTCAGTTGTGGGATGTGAGATATATGCATGTTAACATGAAATACCACTAGAAGGGATTTTTATAATCAGTGCCAGGCAAGTGATTGATACATTGACATTGACAGTGCTTTTTGAGCTCGGAGTAGGGGCAAAGAGCTCTTAATGCTTTTTCTATTTACTGGTCTTTGGTTGTTCATGATCCTACCAAGGGTCTGGAGAAAGCAACGACCTATTAAAAATCTTTCTAGTAGTTTTTTTAGCTAATTGGGCAATTCTTTTTTTGGGGGGGGGCGCAGTTGAGGTTAAGTGACTTGCCCAAGGTTACATGGCTAGTAATTGTGTCAAGTGTCTGAGACCAGATTTGAACTCAGATCCTCCTGACTCCAGGGCTGATGCTCTATTCACTGCACCACCTAGCTGCCCCTAATAGGACAATTCTTACACCATGGTTGAGTCTCATTGTACCACAATAACCTTGCTGGACTGATCTGGGCTGACTTCTTAGTCATGCTCTTTATCTCCTCCTCTTCTTCCTCTGCTACTACCTCTTCCTACCTCCTCCTCGACTTCCTTTTCCTTCTTCTCTTCCTCCTCCTCTTCCTCCTCCATGTTTTTCAGTCTTTACTGATGATTTTTGTGGCTTATATCACAATATATACTGCCCATACAAACCTTCCTCCCATCCCAGAATCATCCCTTGTAACAAAAACAAAAATCCCTTCAAACAAACTAGCTGATGTAGGGATCATATCTGCCTGCAAATACCATGTTGAAGGTCCGTAGTCGCCACCACTAAGAGGAGGGAGGGTTTCCTGAGCCAATTAGCTGTAATCATTAGATTATGTCATTTCCATGGTTACAATTTGTGTAGCTGTAAAGGGAGTTGTGATTTTTATAGTCAAAACATAGCACAGAAGCAGTGGAGCTTTATGGCTGATAGATCTGTGGAAGAAATGCAAAAAGGCTGGAGAACAGAGGGGAGAGTAATGATCTTGACTCCTGGACTCACCTTTGGTTACAATTCAAATTTATTTGTGTGCTAAACCAGAGAAGATCTTGGAAACTACCTAACCATAACCCAAGGTAGCCTTCCTTCCTGCATTTATTGTGCTTGGCTGTATTTTAGCTAGCAAAAAGCCTTGCTCCATATTTAGTCATAGTTGTGATTTATTTGTTAACTTTTTCAGTGTTATACTCCAGTATTTCAATGTCACCAGCATGATCTCAGTCATCTCCCTTCAGTTATGGCATCCTTTCCCTCCTGATCTGTGCAATTCTTCCATATAACTTGATATATTAATATATAGCTCTCTATTGCTGAAATAACACGTCACAGACAGTCATGTGATCTGGTATCTGCCTCATGTATGTTCTGAAGTGCTTCCTTTCATGTCATGATCCCCTGCTTATATTTGTACTGGTGAAGTAATATGCATCTCATTCTTCATGAACTTTTTTTTTCTTTTAAAAAAAATACAGGTCATCGAAACACACTTGAAAATAAGGAACTAAAGAAAGCAGCGCACCTAACAGGTTTGTTATGGGGCACATGCTGGGCAGAGGGCACCATTGGCAGAAAGGAGAGGCTTCTCAGGCAAGCTAAGTAGACAAAAAACTGACCACAGAAATCCCCCCAAATTTTTAAAGCTCCATGGCATGATGGACTGACCCACAGAATTGGTTGTACATAACTTTGAAAAACTCTGGTGTCTAATTATTATAAAATCACAGAAATGGTTTTATTTTCCAATTATAGTTACTTGGAAACCATGATTAATCATTTCTTATGTAGAATGAGAAAGAATCTTAAATGTCTAGTCTTAACTGTCTTAGTCACTGACTTTGGTGTGCACATTGTGAAGGAGTGGGGCATAATCAATGACCTAGCCCAGCAGTTCCAAGTCTACTACTGTATCTTGCAGTAAAAGAGGGGTAAATGCAAACATGGTGAAAGTGGGAGGGGTGTGTTCCTCGTGCCTCTAGTAATGTAGTGATTAACAGGAAACAAATTATTTGCTATCAGTATGGAGTTCCTAGAGTAAATCATTTCTACAATTTACCACATCCATAATAGATAAGGATTATCTCATAAAGTAATATACTGCCTGCCTTTAAAAGTCTTCAGATCAAATCTGGATTACCCTATATTAAAGATGGTGTATGCTACAGAGGTAGGGGCCAGGGGATTTGGAGTCAGAAGATTTGGAATCAGAGAATAAGGGTTCTGACTCCACTGTAGGATCAAGGCAAGTAACATACATCTCTGGTGTTTTATTCCTTCATATGTAAAATGAAGGGCTGAATACATGACCTCTGTTCCTTTCAACTTTCAGTCTCAGATCCTATGCTTCAATGGTATCTCTAAACTGGATGGGAGCTTGGACTATCTGAGTCTAAGGGCCCTAACCAATTTCAGTAGTCTGCAATATAGGAATTTGGACATATCTTAGCACATTACCCCTTCGGGGCCATTTTATTTTTGGTTTTGGGATCCTGACACTTTTGAATCAGATCAGTTTACAGACACTATGATATCCTGATGAAGTTGGCAAAGGAGTGATATTATTATTTCTAATTCATAGACTAGAACCCTAAATCACAGAGGAGATGAAGCAATACACACAGTCAAGGTCACAAAGGGAATTATCAATGGGTAAAGGAATTGAATTAAATTCATTGTTATACCATTGGTTCATAAACTCATAGAACTGGGGTGGGGGACTTTAAAGATCATCCTGTTCAGTCCCCTCCTTTTACAGATGAAGGATTGAGACTTAGAGTAACTTGGCTATAGTCATACAGCTAGGGAACGGCAAAGCCAGGATTCATATCCAGGTCTCCTGACTCCAAGCCCCAAGTTCTTTCTACTATGCCAAGCTACATATCTATTTCTAAGTGATTCTGAAGATGACTTTTGTTATAACAAGGACATATAAATTTGTGATATGGAAGCAATGAGCTCAGATGTGTAAATGCCCTTCATTTAAAACTCCTCTCTGATTCTAGGCAAGCCTAAATCACAAGGCATCCCACTCGAATGGGAGGACACCTATGGAATCACCCTTGTTTCTGGAGTCAAATACAAGAACCGGGGTCTGGTGATCAATGACACTGGCCTTTACTTTGTCTACTCCAAGGTGTACTTCAGGGGCCGGCTCTGTGACAACCAGCCCCTGGAACACATACTTTATAAAAAGAATCCCAACTACCCCCAACACTTGGTACTGATGGAAGAAAAGAAGATGAACTACTGTACCAGCCAGCAGATGTGGTCCCAAAGCAGCTACCTGGGTGCTGTGTTCAACCTCACCAGTGCCGACAGCTTGTATGTCAACGTCTCTGCATTTTCACTAGTCAGTTTTGAGGAATCCAAGACATTTTTTGGCTTATACAAACTCTAGGATAACTCTCAAGAAAAGAGGATGGGAACTGCTTCATGATGGCATCCAGCACATTATAGCGCTGAGGATATTGCCTTGATAAGGAGCTCCATGAGTATAGGGAGCCACCCTCAAGTCAAGGGAAGATACACAAATCACAAGAGTTCTAGGACCCCGAGAATCATCAGGTCTCATCCCAGGTCCATGAGCCAGTGGAGGCCATTGTGTGTGGATGAGGGTATAGAAGCAAGTGACCACCAAGATTATTCTGAAAAGTGTTGAGTTGTCTTTTGACTTTTGATCTTGTAAAGAGCACCTTTTAAACTTATCTTCCATGGATATGTTCACTACTTAGGGGAAGTTGGTCCTCAACTGAATATTCCTGAATGTGAATGGCAAGGAATGGGTGGTGTGTGTGCGTGGTGTGTGTGTGTGTGTAGGATGTGTGTAGGTATGTTGTAGTTGTGCACACATGCAAACACTTTTGTATAGTTGCATACATGCATATGAAAGTGTCCCTGCCATATTAGAGCATCTACAATTCTAGATATATTTCCAAGAGCATAGATTTTTCCTTAACATAGAAGACAAGAATTTTCCTGTGCAAAGAACCATCTTTCATTCTACATACAAAGGATGTCAGTGCAATTGTTGCTGTGTGTTTACACCAATTCCAGCACTATGAAGATTAATTTTCTCTGATGAGTACATACTTTGGTTTTCTCTATGTAGAGGGACATTTGAAGATTCTGAGTTAATATTAAGTGGTAAATCTTGAAATTTCTGAAGGAACTAACTTTATTAGTAAGGTGTTTACAACAGCACAATGTTTTATGGTCTTCAGAAAGTTCTAATTAATGTAAGCTATTTGTCCTGTGTCTACAATATTTATATACAATATGTGCACATTTTTCTATTAAGAGATACTTATAATAAAAAATCTATTTTTAGTATAATTATGGCCTATGGAATGTTATTATTTTGAAGTGAGTAGAAAGCAGATTTTATGGAGAAAAAACTCTTCCAATCTGTCAGTACTTTATAGCTCACTATTCCTTAGAATAATTAGTTGGTTTTTTTTTTCTTTAAGTTTGGGTTTCCTTATCACTTCCAGACTAAGGAACTACTCACAAATTGATTCCATCTTCACAAGAACTTCAGTCTGCTCAGTTTCCCATCTGGTTCAGTGGCAGCCTGGTGGTCCCCTACTACCAGGAACTGACCAACTTGATGCCAGATTTAGTGCAGTCACCTGATTGGTTTAACCCACTGAAGCTCAAAACTCTTGAGCTGGAGAGATCCATCAGTCTCATCCTCCTAGGTAACTTGAAATCACAGATTGTAAGACTATATTTCATTTGGACATTGATGGAGCTCTGTTAGTGTAGAGTTCAATGAAATTCTTCACCATTTTATCATTTTCATTTTTAAAAAATCCATCAGCTGTATTTTTCTTGCTGAGACATTGCTGTTGAGAGGCTTACAAAATATCAAATCTTCTTTCCCTAATTGTGTTTCAATAACATATTTTACTATGTAACCAGTGAACATTTTCAACTATGTTTGTAGCTTCATAATTCATAATGCAACACAGGATAAGTTTAGTTTCCCAATTAATTGATTAGAAAGATCTTAAAGATCTTCAGACAAGGGTGATTCCCATTGGATTATCTGCAAGTGGAACAATTCTAAGTGACTTTGCATATGGTTCACAGAACATCCTTTTGACCAATACCCATATAGCTGTGGGTAGCACCAACATTTCTCCTATCGAATGACTTTTTTGCCTTACCAATTCTGTAAGTAGTCTTATAGAAGTTTGGAAGCAATCATAAGTTGCTGGTCTATAGTTTGCAGGGTAGTATTTTCCATTCTCTAGGCTTGTAGAACCTCTCAAGTTTTCCATGATCTTTCTTTTCTTAGGAAAAAAAAGTTGATGCTTTTTGGGTTGATTTTTCATATCACTGTCATTTCCTGATAATTCTGCAGAAACCTCTCTCCTCTAACTCTCTGTCTACCCCCATCAATAGACTTCTCCCATGTAACAATCTTTCTACTGAGAGGAGGGAGAGATATGTTGTATCATAATTACTCCTTTGGAACTAAGATTGATAATTGTATTGATTTGAATTTTTATGACTTTATTGCCTCTTGGTTCTGCTTATATCCTTTTACATCATATGAGTTTTTGTTCATATGTCTTCCCAAATTTCACTGAATTCCTCATAATCATTTCTGATGTTGCAATGATGTGATTAAACAGAATGGTTTCATCAAAAACTGGTCATACCAGAGTTGTTTGACATACCCTGTTGTTTGACAAAGCATCTCATTTTATCCTTGTGGTTTTCCACAGGGAAAGATGAGCAAATATGAGCTAGATTAAAGTAAAATTGGGTGGATTCCAAATTTAGTTGAGAGGCCAGTCCCAAAGAACAATCATTTATGGTCAAATAATCATATTGGAATGAAGTCTCTTTAGGTCCAAGTTTAGTAATAATTTCACTATCATAGTTCCAAATTATTTTCCAGAATATTTAGATGAATTCATAGCTCTATGAGCAATGCATTAGTGTACCTGTCTTCTCATTAGTCCTCTGAACTGATTGTTTCTATCCTTTGTCATCTTTGCCAGTTTTTTGAGTGTGAAATGAAACCTCAAAGTAGTTTTTTTTATTAGTTCTTTTATTAAGAGTTCCTTTATTATTACTGCCTTTCCCCATGATATTTCAAGTATCACTGCAAAGGCTCAGCAGTCACATTTGGCAGTTCTTTTTGAACCCTGGAATTTCCTTCATCTGAGCCTGTTGACTAGGTCTTATTATATCTAGCTAGGTGCTCTCTCACTGTTCTCTATTCCTGTCTTAAGAACCAAATCCCTTTGATCAGTTTCTGAACTTTATTTTCCATTTCAAAAATTATTTCCCTTGGCAGACAGTACAGAAATAAAATATGAACTGAGCAACTCTAGATTTTCTTTAAAATTTAATTCTCAAAAGTTTTCCATCCCTCCTAGGCTAACATCCCCTATAGAATTTTAGGCTGTGGGATCCTATCCTAGTCTTTCTCTGAATTCTTTGAAATCTCAAAAAACTAAAGCTTTTGTCAGGCTATGCACAGCTTTCCTCACTCTTCATTCTCCATTCTAAGACCAAATGGTCAATTCCCCTCAAGTGTCCCATAATTTGCATTTTCCCATATCCCACCCTCTCTCCAAGCCAGTTCTCTTTACTGGTGAATTTTTTCCCTTGTAAGTTCTCTGCCTTTTGAAGGATGAAATTATCACAAAGGTAAGTCAAGAAATTATTAGCTGCTCTACCTTGTGAAGAGAGAGAGGGAGTGAGAAAGGGAGGGAGAACCAGAGAATCCATAAGCCTGTACCAGGTTTATGATCTGTTTCCCAGACTTTCATCTATTTCCTTTCTGATCACATGCTCTTTAGTGTACTCTAATGACCACATTGCTTCTGCTTTCTGTCTCCTTTGATCTTCACTCAAATGCCCTTCCCCTCTTCCTTTTGGATCTCTGATTTTCTCACATCAATCATTTTAAAAGCCTACTCCTGTGCTGGAGAGACAAAAAGAGGCAAAAAACAGTCCCTGCCCTCAAGCAGCTCACAACCTAGTGGGTGTGTAAAGAAGTCAACAAATATGTACTAACAAGATATATAGAGGATAAATTGGAGATAATCAGCAGAGGGAAGGCACTAGAATTAAGGGAGAGAGGGAAAGGCTTCCTGTAGAAGGTGAGATTTTAGCTGGCACTTAAATTAAGCCAGGAAGGTCAGTACTTGGAGAAGAGGAGGAAGAGCATTCCAGGCATATGGGGAACAACCAGAGGAAATTCCCGGAGTCACAAGATGGAGTGTCTTTTTCGGGGAACAGCAAGGAGGTCAGCGTCATTTGATTGAAGAGCACATATTGGGGAAAGTATGAGAAGACTGGAAAGGTAGGAAGTTTATGAAGGACTTTGAATACCAAACAGAGCATTTGGTATACCATCCTGGAGGTCATTGGGAACCACTGGAATTTATTCAGTAAGGGGGCAGGGGAGTGATATTGTTGGACCAGATAAGTCACTTTAGTAACTGAATGGAGGATAAATTGGAATGGGGAGAGACTTGAGGCAAGCAGACCCACTGGCAAGATATTGCTATGGTCTGGTATGAGGTGATGAGAGCCTGCACCAGGGTGTGGTAGTGTCAGAGGAGAGAAGGGGATATACATGGGAGATATTGCCAAGATGAAAGCAATAGGCCTTGGTAACAGATTAGATATGAGGGGTAGGAGGTAAAAGTCTAGGAAGACTAATAGGTTTCATAATCTAAGCAACTGGGAGGATGGTGTTGCTCTCTATAGTAATAGGAAAGGTAGAATAGAATAGAAAGGGTTTAGGGGGAAAGATAATGAGTTCTGTTTTAGACATGTTGAGTTTAAAATGTCTATTGGACATCCAGTTGATGATATCTGAAAGGCAGTTGAAGATAGAAGATTAGAGGTCAGCAGAAAGACTGGGGCAGGATGGGCAGATTTGAAAATCATGTGCTTAGATGGTAACTAAATACATGGCAGCTCTTGAGATCACCAAGTGAAATAGTACAGAGAGAAGAGAGGTCACAGCTTCTACAGTTAGAGAGCATAAGATAAAAGGATCCAAGAGACATGTTAATCCTGCAATATTCTGCCTGGGTCAGATCACACCTGGAACATTGTATGCAGATTGGAATAACATATATTAGGATGAGCTGGTAAGCTCCCAGAGGAAGGTGACTAGAATGGGGACAGGTCTGTAGACTATGCCAAAGAAGAACCAGATGACCTAGAGATGGGAAGATTTATGGGTGATGTGAACACTTTCTTTAATTATTTGAAGGGATTAGAATTGTCCTGTTTAATAGTAATAGCTAACATTTACATAAGCATTGTAAGGCTTGCAAAGCATTCTCATTATCTCATTTGATCTTCACAACAACCTTCATTATAGGTACTCTTATTACCCCCTTTTCATAGATGAGGAAGTTGTCTTTCTCAAGGCCACACAACTGGCAAATGTTTAAGTTGGCACCCAAGCTCACATCTCCCTGACTCCAAGTCCAATGTTTTACCCCCTATGCCACTTAGCTGCCTTGGCTTGCCCTAGAGACCACATTCAAGCAATCCATAGCTGTCTAGGGGCAGATTTTTGACTCAAGGAAAGAATAAACTTCCTAAAAAAAAATAGAACTATCAAAACAAAATGTAATAGGCTGCTTCAGGTGACAGAGGTTTCTTTGCTAAAGGTCTTTAAACTGAAGCTGGAATGACTACTTTTTGGGCAAGATGGAGAGGGGATCAATTGTGGGTTGAATGATATGGTTTCTTCCAGTTTTCACTAGAGAGGTGATTCTGTGGAAGTAGATGCCAGAAGACAGGAAAGAAACCCAAAATGCACTTCAATAGTCCTCATTAATACCATCAGCACCCCAGTTACTAAAAGAGTGTAATGAGGGAGAAGTAGTGGGGAAGCTGTCTCAAGTCTTTCTCCACTCAGCAGTCAAATTGAGCTTTCATAAGCACAGGTGTGACCATGTCACCCTTCTATTCAGTAAACTCCAGTGACTCCTTCATACTTCCAGGATCAAATATAAAATCTTGTTTGGCAGAGCTGAGGAGGCCTTTGCCATCTGCCCCTCCCCTCCCCACCTCTTCAGTCTTTATATTCCTTTCCTCTCCCCATATTCTGTGACCTAGTCACACTGCTTTTCTTGTTCTTCCCACACAACACTCCTCTCAACTCTGGCCATTTTCACCTGCTGTCCCCCCACCTATAAAACACACATTCTCTCTCTCTCTCTCCCCCTACTTTCTTTCAAGTCTCAGCTAAAGTCCTACCTTCTGCACAAAACCTTTCCTAGGGGTTAAATGTCACCTAGGTGACACAAGTTGTAGAGACAAAATTTTAACCCAGGTCCTCTGATTCCAAATCAATAGTTCTTTCTACTTTATCACATTACCTTCCCTTCTCTCTGAAGAGAAAGCCTCAGCCAAAGAAAACTTGCCTAAGGGTTCCCTGAAGCATCTTCTCTCACTCCAACAGTGATAGAAAGGCAGAGAACATACTATCCAAGCTACTCAAACTTGCTGTTTACCCTGGTTCTCTCTCTTCTTTCTTCCTTTTATTCCTCCTTATCATTTGCAAAGCAATAAATAAATAGAATAGTGAATCAAGGCCATTGCTGTTTTAGCAATGTGTATTTCATAAGAAAAACCAAAGAAGGAAAACATGCCCAAAGTTAACCCCACCAAAAAACCCACTGCCTTTTCTAGCCCCCCATAGTGGTAACTTTGTGTTCTCTAAAGTAGACTTTGACTTAACCACAACTGTGTAGGAAGAGGAAATTTGATGTGAGCAGTTGCTCTGTGTGTGTGGGTATGGGGTGGGGAGGGTGTGTGTGTGTGTGTGTGTGTGTGTGTGTGTGTGTGTGTGTGAGAGAGAGAGAGAGAGAGAGAGAGAGAGAGAGAGAGACAGACAGACAGACAGACAAGACAGACAGACAGACAGATAGGAATGGAGAGATAGACAGAAAGACATAGAAAGAAAGAGACCGAAATTTATCTACCTAGATGCAGAGAAAGATGAGAGGTAGAAATGAATATGCCTAGCTAGGAAATTATCTCCTAGAAGTACCATGGCCCTTGGTCTAATGAGTACTGACAATCTAATGAGAAGATATGTATGGTATTACTTTTACATAATATATTATGTAGACCCTGGGAGTAGTTAAGCCAATCCTATTCCTTCCTTCCTTCCTTCCTCTCTCTCTCTTTCTCTCTCTCTCCCTTCCTTTTCTTTCTTTCTTCCTTCCTTCCTTCCTTCCTTCCTTCCTTCCTTCCTTTCTTTCTTTCTTTCTTTCTTTCTTTCTTTCTTTCTTTCTTTCTTTCTTTCTTTCTTTCTTTCTTTCTTTCTCTCTCTCTCTCTCTCTCTCTCTCTCTCTCTCTCTTTCTTTCTTTCTTTCTTTCTTTCTTTCTTTCTTTCTTTCTTTCTTTCTTTCTTTCTTTCTTCCTTCCTTTCTTCCTTCCTCCTTCCCTTCCTCCCTCCCTCTCTCTTTCTTTCTTTCCTGACAAGGGATTTGGTTCACTCTAAAGCAGGACCAAGATGATCATGAAAGAATAGAATCAGAACTCCATTATCTTCAGGGTCTGTAGGCCCAGGAATGAACTGAAGCTGGTTTAGCTCATGCTGGGTGGAAAGGTCTTTCTTAGCCCCTCCATAGGGGACCAGGATTACTTAGAGAACTGGGTGGTTCTTAAAGGATCTACACATTCCAGGCCAGGGGTGGGGAACCTTCAGCCTTGAGGCCACATGTGACCCTCTAGGTCCTCAAGTGTGACCCTTAAATTAAACCCAAACTTCACAGAACAAATCCCCTTCATAAAAGTATTTGTTCTGTAAAACTTAGACTTAGTCAAAAGGCCATACCCAAGGACCTAGAAGGCCACAAGTGGCCTTGAGGCCATAGGTTCCCCACCTCTGATTTTGTTCCTATGTAATAAATGAATCTTGTTCAGTTCTGTCTGCCTCCTCATGACCCCATTCAGAGTTTTCTTGGCAAAGATACTGGAGTGGTTTGTCATTTCCTTCTCCATCACACTTTACAGACAAGGAAACTGAGGCAAACAGGGTTAAGTGACTTGCCCAAGGTCACACAGCTAGTAAGAGTCTGAGACCAGATTTGAACTCAAGAAGATGAATCTTCTGACTTTAGCTCTGGTGCTCTATCTGGGCCTGAAGTCAGGAGGATCTGAGCTCAAATCCAGCAAGTCACTTGACCCTGTTTGCCTCAGTTTCCTTATCTGTAAAATGAGCTAGAGAAGGAAATGGGGTCATAAAGAGTTGGATGTAATGGGAACAACAACAACAACAAATTCGTCTTACATAATTTTCCCTGCTGGAGGTCAGAGAACTATCCTTCCACAAAGGACCCAGTCTGAGCAACATGCCAAAGGAACAGGGGTCTGATGATGATGCTGGTGCACGTTTCTATGTTCTTGAGGTTTTTTTTTCTAGGTAGAATTTCTGTTCCTTTCTTGTGGGGAAGATGCACTATGAAGGGGAGGATGGAGTGAAGGCCAGGGTCAAAGATGACGGTCTCTTTGGTTTCTCATCTCAAGGCTATGGCTGTGGTGAATGGAGAAGTCTGCTTCCCTAGAAGTCACTCACTTACTATTGAACCTTCAGGCTTTAGCAGACAAAGGCTTCATCCAGCTTGGTGTCTAGATCTTGATTCTCCCACCTCAGGGATGGTTTAAACACTCTTTTAACAAAATTGACTTAATTATTCATAAAAGCTTTTGTGATATAAAGGGTCGTGGTAAGGATTACAGTATTCCCATTTTATAAAACTACTCAGGTCACCATAAAATCACACAAATTGAATGGGACCTTAAATGGTCATTCATTTTAACCTATTACTCAATGTAGGAATGCCTTTACACTGTCCTGACTAGCCATCTGGTCTCTTTTGGCTATTTCCCATGACAAAGAGTTCACTTTTTTTTTTTTCAGTGAAGACCATTCAATTATGGGGCACCTCTGATTATTGTTGGAAATACTTCCTTCTGTTGATCCTGATGTGAATGACCAGGGCAGAGTACTTTTCTCCAGATTACATTCCTCAATTTGGATACAATATTTCCATTAATGTAGCGTAAGATTACATTAATTTGTTGGGCTTCTTTGTCACACTGAAGACATACTGAATGAATCCGAAGTTTGCTAAAATCTTTAGGTATTTTTCACATGAACTTGTGTGTAGTAAAGACACCCCCATGCAGTATGTTCCTGTTGACTTTTTGGTGTCAAGTGTAGGAATTTACTTCTATCCCCACAACATTTCATCTAATTAGATTTAGTTCGTAGTTTTAGCCTGACAAGGTCTTCTTTTTAAAAATTCATTTCTATTGTTCCATGCATTAATTAGCTTTACTCACAAAATATACCTTGAGTGATCCATTCTAGAATTTTGCCAGGAATAGATACCAAGCTCACTGGCCTATACTTTAAAGACTCAACCTTCTCCTTTTTAGAAAATCAGGACACCATGGCTTCATCTCTAGTCTTAGATGTGGCTAGTGCATGCTTTCAGGTTGTAAAGAGCTTCACATAGATGATCTTACTTGATTCTAATAACCTCATGAGAGAGGTGCCATTCTTATATCTAGGTCCTATAGCATCTGTCCTACAGCATTCTGTTTTATCAAAAGATAATTGACAACATATCAGTGTAAGTATTGGCCTGTTATTAGACCCTAGCTGACAGAAATGACTCCATGTTTGACTACTGATTGACCTGTCTAGGTAAGGGTTAAGTTAGTGTACTCCTAAGCAGACCAAATTTCTTCAAGTGGTCGTTCAACGGATGGCATTGTCTTAAGGTCTTTGATCATCCTGGTCACCTAGATTTGGGGGGCTGCTGCCAGTCATCCTGATCTATATCTTGCCGCTGGACCCAATTAGCTCCAGAGGAGAAAGCAAGGCTGGAGATCTTGAACAGCTCTGCCTCACTTGAATCCAATTCATTTGCAAGTCATAGCATCATCTTCCTGATGTCATAGTCCTCTTTGAGAATGGAGGACAAACAACCACCACCACCGAGAGCCTTTCTAAAATGTGCCCAGAAGTAAACACACTTCTTGGGGGAATGGCGGTGGGGATAGGATTGTAGGGAATTGCCACATGTAAGACAACCTCTTGTCTACCCACCCCCAGCCCTCACCTATGTTCTAGGCACTATATAGATTGAGACCAAAGTATCACTACTTCTCCTGCCCTTTACTATTACCATGAGCTTGTAACTCACTAAAAACCAAACATATCCTTTGGTTAAGCTAAGAAACTCTATATGCCTTCTGCTTTTTATGAAGATTATTTTTTTTAATTCAAGTTTGAACGCAGTCACGCACATTTAGATTCTCTGTTCTTGAGTGTGTGTTGCTCACAATAATTTATAGAAATTGTTACCTAATAGAGGGGAAAATAGGAAAATTTTATTCATTTAAAAGTATAAGACTTTGTGTTTAACTCTACTAAATTTTACTTTGTTAGATTGTTTGAGCCTGTTGAGTTATTTTTTAATCTTGACTGTCATTCTCACTACTAGGATCTCCAAGTATCACATTGGATCATGTTAAAATTTAATAACCATCTGTTCTTTTATCCAGTCATTGATAAAAACTTTGAATGGTACAGGGGCAAGAGGAAGTTGTGGAAGTCCTTCACCAGAAATTGCCTTCTAAGCTTACTTCAAGCCTCTTTTGGTTTGGCAATCCAACTAGTTCTGAATATCTAATTGTACTGTTTCCTTGCCCATCTCTCTCTAACTTGCCACAAGGTCTTTATTTCAGAAATGTTTTGCTGAAATTTTAACTAAATGAGACCTATAACATCTTTGAGTTAGTAGTTTCTTACGTACCTGTTGCTGTCCAGTTGTTCAGTCATATCTGACTCTTTATGACCCCATGAACTATAGCATGCAAGGACCTTCTATCCTCCACTACCTCCCAAAGTCTGTCCAAGCTCAGGTTCATTGCTTCCATGACACTATCTCTTCATCTCACCCTCTGCCATCTCCTTTACCTTTTGTCTTAATTTTCCCCCAACATCAGGGTATTTTCCTTTGAATCCTGTCTTCTCATTATGTGGCCAAAGTATTTAAGCTTCAGCTTTAGTATTTGCCTTTCCAGAGAAGAGTCTCAATTAATTTCTTTAAGTATTGACTGATTTTATCTCGTTGTTACACAAGGGACTCCTATTACCTTTTAAAAAATAGTAGTAGTATTCATTATTTTTTTCTGGTCTTATGGTTTCTTCTAGTATCTTGAAAGTCACATCAAATCAAAAAGCATTTATTAAATGTTTACTGTGATAAATGCTGAGAATACAAACACAAGCTGAAGGAAAGAACATCACTTCCCTTAAGGCACTTATATTTTAATGGGGTAAGACAGCACAAAAAAGGGAACTAAAAATGGGGAGGTGGGCATGAAGGTCCCTGGCACAAAGACTATAGAGAAAGTCAGGAAGGAGAGTTAGAAGTGCAGCCTAGAGAGGAATGAAGACATTCATAGTCTAAGTGGCCTCTTTTAAAATTGAAGTTTCATTTTAAAATCTCTTAAAATGGACCCTCCTTTGATTGGCTGGCTCCTCCCAGATCCTTTATTTAAAGAACACCCAGAATGAGAAGAACCAAGAGAACATTGTATGCAGTAACAACAATATTGTTTTAAGACATGGGAATAAGCCATTTTTACTATTATAAATACCCAAAGTAACTACAAAGGACATATGAAGGAAGACACTATTTGCATCCAGAGAAAGAGCCAATAAATAGATGTATAGAATGGTATATACTTATATGTATACTCACATACATATGTGTGTATATATGTATACATATATATATATATATATATATATATATACACACACACATATATATGCCTACTGGTTGCCATCTGTAGGGTAGGGTGGGGGGGCAGTGGAGGGAAGGGAAGAAAAAAAGGGGAAAAAAGTAAGTTACATAATAACTCTATTATATATTTAAAAGACATAGCAAGTTGTATGTAATAGATTTGCAGTTTCATGACAGTTATCTTTTTTTTAATTCTATGTTATGGAAATGCTTGTTTTATTTCTTAAGTTAAGAATAAAATAAATATTTTTAAAAGGTTAACACACACACACACACACACACACACACACACACAAATAAAGAACACCCAGGCCACCCATGCCTTCATCTTGAGAATTTTAGTATTTTAGTATTTAGAATTTGAGTACCCTCAAAATTGTATTCCCTCTAGCTCAGACGTCCTGTGTATAAACTTGGTCTGTATCAATACTCAATGTTTAATCTTTGAGCTCTGGTTCCATTTCCATTTGTTTATATAGCACACTGGGGACTTTGTTCTTAGAGTCTAAACACGGTGGCTCTACTTTAATTGATGTAGAAAACAGTTATTGTAAACAACACATCCTTTCTATTTTTCATCTTTTTTTCTATACTTAATTTAATCCTTATATACAGTTGCTATGATATGGTTTATGAAATAACCCTTCTTAAGATCTTCTACCATCTTTCCCCATAAGAAGTTATATTCTTATACACAAAACAGGGTTGTCCCTAGCTGCTAGTCCTGGAGTCAGGAGGACCTGAGTTCAAATATGGCTTCAGACACTTAACACTTATTAGCCATGTGACCTTAGGCAAGTCATTTAACTCCAACTCGCCTTCCCCCCTCCAAAAAAAAAAGCAAAAACAAAAGACAAAAAAAATATTGATTAAGTGATTACTATATTCTAGTAAATGTTTTGGGTTCTGGAGATAACGTACAAAAGAGGGAAAGGTTACATTTAAAAGTTCTTGCCAGAATATCCCCCATTAGTTCAACTCTTGACAATTTCCCTTACCTAGTTCCTGGAGGCCACTTGACTCCAAATTATAACTTCTCTTTGGTGCCCCAAGATATGAAAAATTCTGAGAGAAAGATAGGTAGCAGGTGGTGAGACAGAAAACTGCTTGATTTTGTAAGTGTGTATAAACATTGAAGGGACCTGGGTGGTGAAAGTGAACAAAGTGCTTCAAGTAAGAATAGAACTGAGTTCAAATCCTGATTCAGGAACGTAGTAGCAATGTGAACCTAAATCCCTTACTCTCAGCCTGAGTTTTCTCATCTATAAAATAAGAATAATAATAACACCTACCTCCCAAGGTTGTTGTAAAGATTATATGAGATAAAATATGCAAAATCCTTGAAAACCTTAAAGCATCATCTAAATGTTAACTATTATTAATAAGCACATTTAACTCCTTGCTATATAATACTAATTTTTATGCTTTTTGCTCAATACTTTGATTTAACTTCACTGAAACTCTTATTTCCTTGTGAATTATTAGCCACCAAGGGGATCCCCCCTCCTCCACCACTGCTTGCCACAGAAGAATTAGAAAAGCCTGGCTGTTATAGCCTGGGCCTTTTTTGAACAATAAAACCACTTCAAAGACGAGTATATAAAGTACCCAAAGTACTAGATCCAGGTGTCTCCATGAGTGAGGCACTTTACCTAACGTACAAGATGGGAATTCTTGCCAAGGAAAGAGGGACTGATTGATAGATGTGAATTTCCATGAATCAGCGTCTTTAAAATTTTTCTTAGTTGGGGTTGTTTAGGTGGGTGCAAGGTTATTCTCTCTTGTGCTCCATTCTCATCTCACACACAAACTGGGGGAAAGCAGCTCATTTCCTGGAAGAAGACATTCTTAAAGTTGGTTTTGAGTGGGAAGTGGGGGACCCCAAGAGACGTAGCTATTCGTCCTCACCTAAATCAGTCTTGATTGTTTTAGTAATACAGAAAATTACATATGTTGGTATTCTTGTCAAACAAAACCTATTTGTGGTACAGATTACTGAGGAAAGAGCTCTGATCTGACCCAGATACTGAAAACCGAGTAGCAGAGGTGTTAAACAGAATTCTAAAGTGTGAGCAACAGAAGTCAGTCATTCTCAAACCTATGTATCCTCCCTACATCACCGAGGTTTGCCTTAGGAGAGCATCAGAAGAGTGAGAGGATAAAGGGCAAGAGGTGTATTCACTTCTAAGAAATGCTGGAGATGCATGAACATTCCCTCAACCCTTTTCAAAGGATCATAGCCTTAGAACTGGAATGGGCCTTAGAGAACATCTGGTTCAATCCTTTTATCTTACTCCTGCAGTAACTAAGATCAGCTTCAGGAGTGGTACTTCCCATCACAAAGCACAGTAGGGGCATGAGGTCCATTCAGAAGAATTTCACAACTCTTTTTTTTTTGGTAGCATCAATAAACTATACTCTTTATTTGAGTTTCAAGACTCTGAACAGGCTTGTTTTCAGGTGCTTCTCAAATATCATTAACTGAATTGATGGATCAGGTCCTTCTAAACTTTCTGATAGAGCTGTGGGAGGATAATTTCTGGCATGTAGAGATATGTGCAAGCTGGCTTGACTCAGTTTTGAAGGAAAGGGGCTGGTGAGTGAGCCAGATCTTATCAAATCTGCAGCCATCTTCATATCTGCTCATGACAATAGCCTGACACTGATATAAAGCATTAAAGTTTGTAAAGGACTTTACACATACTTTATTATTTGATCTTGACAATAATACTGTAAGACAAGGGCTATTATTACCCCCACTTTATAGCAAGTGCTTAGCTCCCTGTCTCCTCATCCCTGAAGGGAAGATTCCTTATTATGTTTGGTGTCACAAGACTTGGGATTTCTAATGGTAGGTCCTTAGTGGATAGAGTCTTGGACTTGGAGTCCCAGAGACACAAATTTGAATTCTATTTCAGACATTTGCTAGCTGTGTAATCCTGAGCATGTCACTTAATTTTTGTCAGTTTCAACTTTCTCTTCTAGAAAATCAATAAGCATTCATTAAATGCTTACTATGTGTTTATGGACTCTGAGTGTGCCTCAGACCCTGACATTTTGAGATAAAGCTATGAGACTAGTGACTGGTGTGAATTTAGCTTGCACCAGAACATATGGACGTCAGGCATTTATTAACCAAGACCCCTAGACAAAACTCCCTTTACAATCTTGACCCTATGGTTGACAAATTCAGTCAAACCTTATCCTTAAATCTCCAGATCTCGTTTCTTTACTGCCTACATCTTACCAGCTTCCAACCCTATACTACCTCTACAATCTATCACTGCCTCTTTTGGGGACTCCCTGCTCCCTTGGATTCTGTGACACTTTTCTCTTCCTTGTTCTCCTTCTACATCTCTGATCATTCCTTTTCAGTCTCCTTTTAAGCATCATCCGTCCATATCTGTTTCCCTAAATGTAAGTATCTGTCAAATCTCTGCATTGGAATCTCTTTTCTCTATAGTCCCCTTTGATGATCACACCATCTCCTTTGATTTCCTCTATGCAGAAGACTTCTAACTTTATACATCCAGGCCTAATTTCTTTCTTTGAAACCCAGCCCATCAACTGTTTTCTAGACATTTCCATCTGAATGTCCCATAGGTATCTTAGACTTGACATGTCCAAAACAGAGTTTGTTATCTTCCCCCTATAACCCACCTTCCTATTTCTGTTGAGGACAACAACATTCTTTCTGTTATCCAAGTTCACCATCATTGACTCTTTTCTCTCCCTTCCACCCCATGTCAAAGCACTTGCCATGTCTTGTGACTTATTTTTGTTTACCTTTATAGCATATTCCCCATTTGTCTCTTTCTGATCATTTCCAAAATCACCATCCCTATTCAATCCTTTCATCACCTCTCACCTGCAAATCTCATGATTAATCTCCCTTGTTCCAGCCTCTCCCCTCTGCAATCCGTCTTTTCCATAGACACAGGTCTAACCACAACATTCCCTTGCTCAAATACCTACAGTGACTCTTATTGATTCATGAATAAAATACAAATTCCTTAGTTTGGCATTTACCACTCTCCACAGTTTGGCTCCCACGTGCCTTTCCAAACTTATTTCATATTACCACCACCACCACAACCCCCCCAACCCCATATACTCTGCACTGTGACCAAACTGGCTTGCTAACTATTCCCCATACTTGGCATCCTTTATCTTGCCTCAGTGTCTAAGTACAGGTTGTAATCCAGGTCAAGAATGTAATGGAGGGACCACAAAACCTCTTAGTATGTTAGCATTCCCCTAGCAGAATGGGCACATGAGAACAATTTGTTCCAGTGGCCATGACGGCCATTGAAGTAGGCATTGTGGAGCACATGAAATTAGGTTAGGCATGGAAGACACCAAGGTAATTCATAGAATCCTTGGTCATTGCTGCCTGACTTTTATCTTACCACTCAACTTAGATGACTCAGAAAGAGAGAGTGAGACCGATAGCTTTGTGCAGCTCTGACTCACTTCAAATCAATTCACGAGTCAAGACATCATCTGGGATATCATTGGTCTTCGAAAATGAAGGACAACAACATTATCTCCTTTTCTTTGCCCCACAGAATTAAGGGTGGCACCTCCCCCCAACTTTTTATTTATTTATTTATTTATTCATTCATTCATTCATCTATTCATTCATTCATTCATTCATTCATTCATTCATTTATTTATTTAGCTTTTTGGAGGGCAATTGGGGTTAAGTAACTTGCCCAAGGTCACACAGCTAGGTTTTTATTTGTGTGTGTTAAGTGTGCTCAGGTCCTTCTGACTCCAGGGCCAGCACTCTACTCACTGTGCCACCTAGCCGCCCCTCCCCCCAACTTTTTAGTGCTACTGCAGTCCTCAAATTATCTTTTATTTATTTAATTCTACGTGTCATATCCTTCAATAGAATATATGTTTTTTGAGGGTAGGTATTGTTTTTCATTTTGTCTTGGTATCCATAGGACCTAGCACAGTTCCTTACACATAGTAAGCATTTAATAACCATTAGTATAATTAAAATCAATTAGGAGGTAATTCAATGTAGAGGAAAAAGTGCTGGCTTTGGAACCAGAGCATCCAGGTTCAAATATTTAATATCTTCTTGAAATTGAACAAGTCCCGTAACTTATTTGGGCCTCAGCTTCCTTATCGTAAAATGAAGAGGTTGTAATGTTTGGCCTCTGAGGTCTCCTCCACCTCTAAATTTATGATGGTTAATTGAGTCGAACTGAGGAGAGTAAGTCACCAGAGCACGTTTCTCTCTGACCGTACTCTGTGGGCTCTGAAACTGAAACTGGGTCATCATCCAGAGGTCAGAAACACCAAACTCTGATGCTTCCGCGCAGGTTCTGCAGCTTGTATTTTTAGAGAGCTTTCTGAGGGCACTGACCCAGAGATTTGTCAGGGTAACAGTATGTGAACTAGGTGTGAACAAAGGCTAGGTCTGAACAATAATTGCTCCACTATTCCACTTGTCATCATACCTTTTCTTTTCTTTTTCTTTTTTTTAAATTTTATTTATTTATTTTTTTGTTATATTTTGAGTTGTGAGTTGTCTCCCTCCCTCTGGTATATAGCTTTGAATCAATCTTCCCTGTCCAGTCCCAATGTTAAACCCAGTTCTAAATGTATATCTTTCAACAGTGACATTAACCAAGAGAAAAGAAACCAAACAGCTTTCCTAGAAACAGTGGTTAGTGGTAGAAGGTAGAGTAGGTTTGGGGTGGTCACCACTGGTGTTCTGACATGGAGTATGGTATTAGACTTAACTAACCCTTCTTGTAAGGTAAGAAAACAATCATTTCTGCTCAAAAGCCTGATCCATAACTATGACATCCCTTCATAATATTTTGAATACCTAGGCCAAGAGGAATCTACTACTGATTCAAAGTACTTACCTGGAGAGCAGGAGCAGAAGAAAAAAAAAGCCTTTAGCACTGATGTGAATAGAAGTCTTGTCTTTGGAAGGGGATCAGAAGAACATCTGCACGAACTCGGTGGGGACTGATCACCAAGGATACACAGGCCTACCCAATCACAATTCAGAAGGTTTCCATTGCAGTTAAGGAAATATGGGAGAATTATTTCTCAGTGTCTGGCTTCCCTACCAGAATTTATTTAGATCAGCATTAGATTTTTGAGAACAAATTACTTACAGAGGTGATTGATGCTGGGGACCACTTGATGTGTAATCAGAGACGTGAGATAAACCAGGCGAGGTGGGCAGTTCAGGATAGAACTCCATTTATTGATACAATGAGCAAGGTTTTTATAGAGCAATGAGACAAAGAAGGTAACTATCGGTCACTGTGTTTTTCATTACTGCTTTGTTTAGTTCCGTGATGTCAAGCAGATGATGTCAGGTAAACCTTGAAGGCTTTCATGTCCATTTTTTATCTAGTGTTCCCGTTTCACACTGGACAGGCTGTATACTCCCTTGTACTTAGTTCCCTTTGTGTCACTACTATGAGGGTGAGTAAGAATTCAGGGTGCTCTGTTCCCTGCATGACACAGAGAGGGGTGAGCCAGCATCCGGTTGGCCTGGGAGCAGCTGCAAGTAGCTGGTCACTTCTATCTGCCTAACCAGAGTTGGCCTTCAACAGACTGACCTGGAAGGAATGAAGAATTCCAGAACTTCTTCATGCTATCTCTAAGGATATCTGTAGCCGGAGCATTTTGATCACCTTCCAATGAACATACTGAGACATTGAGGCCAAAGCAAGAAGCCTGATGGAGAAACATTTGTCCTTTCTAATACATGCCTATAATAGCACTAAGAATGATACTACAAGTTTTATTCTATGTATGTAGAGGATTGGTCCAGAATCATGACTTTGTTTTGAGGTCTTTGAGAACAGGGCACATATCGACTGATATATCACTTGATTAAAAGATAAGTCCAGGGAGGTTTACCACGTAGCTTTGGCCTTAAGAATAAGCAGTGAACAATACTCAAGTTTGGGAACTTCAACCAGGGGATTGTAGAATCACAGACCTAGATGTGGAAGGTACCTCGCACCCCCTTATTCTGTGGATGAGGATAGTGTCCTGCTATAAAAATCTTGTTTTTCAGAGAAAAACGATATCATACAGATGGAGTTCCATGTCATACCAGGAAGCTGAGAGACTAGGTACGCCTCCAGTCTGCAGCATCACCTCAGAAGATGGCTGAGGAACTACAAAGAAAGTGCATTATAATCACTTATTACCTCCCCAGGGATAGTAAAGAAAGAAATATGGAAGAATTGAGGAAGCGAGACCCAAACTGACCCCTTCAACAGCTGTGACTGGATAACTGGCAACAGAAGGGCTCACTTGGGATGTATATGGATCAAAATCTTTGTAAAGAAGAAGCCAAATATGGTTACACTCTCGGGAAAGAGTTAGGCTGTTAAGACTGCTCCAGCCTAAAGGAGATCTGCACAGGGGAAAAGGATAAATCTAGAGTTTGCTCTACTCATGAAGCCTCATAGGAATTAACAGCATGCAAATAATAGAGAATATGTTAGTGCTACTATATGAAAGCCTGTTATGTGATGTAACAAATATACATGTGATCCATGTACACATTCTACTTTAAATGTAAAACTGTTAGTGAATGTGACCAATGCATTTTGCAGAAAATGTACCTGCATACACACACAGATATATACATATATATATATACATATATATATATATATATTCTGCATCTGCATACTCTATGTATATGCACCTGGTACCATTCAAAGGGACTATGAATTTTTAAACTTGTAGACAGGATTGTAGTAGATATGGCTCCAGAAGAATCAGGCAAGCCTTTCCTTCCTGCTGAGGGTTCATATCCAGAAGTCCCCCAAGGGTGTAAATTCAAAAAGCAGTGAGCAAGAGAAAAGGGCTTGTTTGAATTTCAATCAACCTGTGTCTCCTGTACCATAGTACCTTTATGTCTTCCTATCTGAGTCTTATAAAAATATTGTGAACACAGGTAGCGCATTTTACATTTTGAAGATGAGAAAACAGAATCAGAGAAATTGGGAGTAAAGCTCAAGGTCACACAGCACATGACAGAAAGAAAACTTGAACCTGGGTCTTTCTGATTGCCAATACAGTGCTTTAGGTCCTCCTCCTCTAACCAGGACACTGAGCTGATGCCCTTTTCTCTGTATCCCATCCTTCTCTTTCCCTACCCTACCCCTATCACTGACATTTCTCCCAAAATTCTTCTCAATAACCATCATTGTATTCTTTCTATTTTCCAAGTTTCTGAGTACAAAGTGTGAGTCCTTGTTTAAATATTAAATCCCACTGGTTTACAGCCCTGTCTGCCTCTAGCTGTCACATGGGATCATGGGATGACAGAAGAACAGGTTTCTTGATGACTATGGCAAAAGAACCACTTCTTTTCTTGTGCTATGAGGTTTTTCTGCTCATTCGATCTGCTTTTCAATGAATTCACATCCTGTCTCCTTCAGTACATAACATGTCACATACCATTGTAACAGCTAGTCATGCCTTATACTGGTCCTAAACCAGAACACCACAATGGTGAGTCACAGCCATGGCCATCATCATAATCTTCCACAGGGGAAAAAGTCATGGAAAATTTGATTGTGACTAGAAGAAAGAAAGAAAAAAGAGTTACCTGCATATGGTAGTTTTATATTTCTTCTCATTTCTTATCTCATTATGAATCACACAATTTGGATTCAAGTGTTCTATCCTTTAGGTCATTATGTGATTTGGGACATATTACTTAACCTTTATAAAGTTCAGCTAAATTAGCTATAAAGTTTGAGTTTATAATATATATTCTACCTTATTTGATTAGTATAAGAATCATGTGATTTAACATGAAATGAGATAATGTACTTAAAATTTTGTAAACTTTAAAGCCCTGTGTAAATATTAGCTATGATGATGAGGATAATGCTATATAAAGCTCTTTGGAATTATGACATTGGAATAGGAAGAGCATCGGTTCTGGAGTCAGGGGAGCACACCTGCCACCTGTGTGATGTTGGGCAAAGCTCTCATCATCCCTGGACTTGGTTTCCTCTTAAATAAGTGGGGGACGTGGACTCAATGACATCCGAGTTTCCTTCTAGCTTCTGATCAATGATCCTATTATCCCAAGTCTTATTTTAATACAGAGGCAATTTGGTACAATTGAACCTTGACTCTGCCCCTTACCTAAAATACCTATGGGATTTCAGGTAAGTCAATTCATCTCTCTGGGTCTCAGTGTCTTTATCTGAAAGGTGAATTGAATGACCTCCAAAGCCCCTTCTGGCTCTCAATTTGTAATCCTGTGATCTTGTAGAGAAAGGGATTTTTTTTAAAACAAAATACCTCATAAACTCATGTGAATCCAGATGAGAGTACATCATTGATTGTTCTACTAAGTCACGGTACTCCTCAATCCAGCAACTTTGTAAAGAGTTTGATACCACCTTTTCTTACTATACTAACTCAGTAAACACCTATTTTTAAAAGCTAATTAAGTGCGACTGATAATCAGTGGGATACTAAGATACTAAAAGTGACACTATACTGTTAATTAGGTAGGGAGGTAGAGAGGGTCTGTGAAAATTTTTTATGTTGCAGCCCCCTCCTCAAAGATTGGTAATTATTGTTCATAAGACTATGAATTTGGTGGTGGCAGCAAGGAAGAGGGGACTGAAGGGAACATTTCTATGTCCTACTTCTGGTTATAAAATTCTTGATAATAAATATATCAACACGTTCTCACTGGGATAGCCACAGCCTCTCCATCTTTTCTAACTTCCTATCACCTGACAAATAATATATTTCAACTGTATTGTTTCTGGTAAAACAAAATTCTTTTCTGCTTGTTAACTTCAGGGTGGCCGTTGTAAAAGATGAGGTGTTTTCCTATACTATTTTGCATCTTTACCCACCAGTTTGGCACTTTGGAGGGCACTTCCTTGGGGGGGTTTCTATCAGTTTTTTTTTCCTTAGAAACATTTGAAAAAGAAAAAAAAAACACAACATTTTATCTCCCCACTCCCTGCCCTGAAGCCTATCTTGTCTTCCCTTCCCTCCTTCTATGTAAATCCTCCTTGACTTAGTTTATGATCTCATTTTTGGAGTTTTGTCTGGCCACTCAATGACTTCCATGTAAGCCTGGTCCCTGACTTCATCTTGGAATTTTTGTGGCCTATTATACTGCCCTATTAGAGAAGCACTGGCAATGTTGTTTTTTCACCCATAGACTTACTTGCATTTCAACCTTTATATTTTTATTTTACTGTTCTCTGCATTGGCCAGTCTTGTTTTAGGCAAGGAATAGGTAGATGGAAAATTTCAGGTTGGGTGGGTAAAGCCATTGGTTGTTTCATGGAGTATCCATCTGACTCCACTGTCTTCTTTGATTGTTCCCTCTACTTGGGATGAGATCAGAAGCTTGAAGGGAGGCTTAAATGGCCAGGAAGATGCCATTGTGTTTATGGAGTCTGGTGCCATAGGGACTAGAAAGGATGGTTGATCCTCCTAGGGAGGTAGTTGGGAGTTCCTGAAGCACTGGGGATGGAGAAGCCAATTTTCTTCATAATTTATACACCACCACCAAACAACTAGGCTGTCAGAAATAGAGAGAATGAGAGGGTCCAGAGGCTTAGGAAAAAAAAAAGCTGTATCTTTAGGAGCAGGTAGGATTAATAAATATGTCAAGGTCAAAACGAGGATCAGCAAAATTGGATAACTGGCAGGTCAAAAGAAGGACCTCAACCCAAGGAAAGAGTTCTCACAATTTGCTACAATCAGCAAATGGGGCATGGGGACAGTGCATACTCTCCAGTTGTCTAAATGAGATGAATATACCTCTTCCATCCCATGAGAATGGAAAACAGTTGAGTATGAGCAAACGTATTTCTCTAAGTCCAACTGATTTCCTCCTGTTTGGGATGAAAAACCTCATCCAAAATTTAATAAAAACACGGAGATTTCTTAGGATAAGAACAGGAATTTATTCTCTTTCCTGGGAGAAGAAGGCAGTCTTCCCCTTGGCTGATCATGAGGAAAAGGGGAAGGCATGTGTAATGGACAGGTTTTTAAACCTAAGGCAGTCAAACTCCCTTCCCTGACTGTCCCTTCTCCCATTGGCTGAGAGGCAGACTCAAGTCTCAGCATAAAAATCTTCCCCAATGGCAAGTCACAGGGAAGCCCACCACTATCTCTCAATGGCTTGGAAACAGGCTTAAAGCAAAACAAAACAAGGATGCTGATTGACAGCAAGGGAAAGAGGGAAGTATCCTAAAGCAAGGGAGGGGGCGTGAGCTTGGACTGTCCCTGACTCCCACTGGCGAGGTGGGAAATCAGAAAGACCCCTGAAAGGGCTTGCTGCTGATTGACAGCAGTAATGGAGGAGAGGGGGAGAAGGGTGAAGTAGATAGTCAGAAATGACACCAATTTATAAGATCCCTTCTAAGAAGTTTTCAAGTTTTCACTCCCCAGACCCTCCTAACTTTACATTCTCTAGCAGAGTTCCCTCACTTCATAAACTCTTCATTTTGATTCCTGCTCCAACATCCATTTCAAAGATCTCATCCCTATCCTTTAATCTACATTAAGATTGTGTGTATGTAAATATGCAAAATTGCAAAATCACTATAAAATGGCGTGTAAGATGTTCATATGGATTACTTGAACGTGTAGATGAATTTCATGGGTTGTATAGGTGGCTATGGTCCTAGGCCTGGATGGGCTTTGTGGAGAGAATGAGAGTTAAAAGATAGTGTCAGCCATGCTAGAGTGAAGGGTGGAAAGGAGGGGCAAATGAAAGAGCACCACTGAGGATGAACTCTCTTCTCTCTGGTCTCTGAGGGCTGGTTTCAGGCTAAAATTATATCCATCTGCCACATTTCAAATCTGCCAAACTTAGGGGCACAAAAAGTTCTGGACAAAATGGGCAATGGGTAGAGGGTAGCAATTCCCTTATATTTGTCTGCTTAGTTTTTTCTCACCAAACACTGATTACACGAAAGACCATAACACATAGCAAAATTATCATATAAACTCATTTATTCAAGCAAACAGCAAATGGAAATATTGGAAGTTATACAGATTAGAATATATCAAGGAAGATAAAACACTGAATGAGCTCTACAGCTGGGAGTAAGGTAAGTAGTCAGTTCAAACTAAGAGAGAAAGAAAAAATTCTTACCCCAAGCAGGATATTCTAGAATTTCAGTTAAGTCCTGAGACATTATGGGGTTGACTTGTCATGCATATCTGCTCTTTCAAAGTCCTTTCACTTTTCCTTGGGATATCCTCTATCCATGTGTCTCTCTAATGAAGTCCTAGAACCAGCTCAATAATTCCCTTATGATGGAATGAAGCTTCGAGCTCAGAATTTTCTCTGTGAATCAGGAGTTAAATTTCACTCTATGTATCACCCATAACACCTGGCTGTCCCTTCTCCATCTCACTTGGAGGGGATCTGTGTTATATACATAGTTTCTCTCTTTCACGTGTATAAGCATCAATCGTTTCAGTGTGTATTCATCTACTGATCAATTGATCAACAAGCATTTATTAAATACCTACTGTGTTCCTGGCACAAAGACAAAAATCAAATAGTCCCTCCTTTCCAGAAGCTTGCACTCTATTGGGAGAAAAAAATGCACATATATGAGAATATATGGAATGAATAAAATGTATTTTAGACTGAGCATCACTAGTTGTGGGAATGCAGTGGACAGGAAACACTTTATGTAGAAGGTAGTGCTTGAGCAAACCTCTGAAGGCTTTAAGGGATTCTATGAGGCAAAGGTGACAAGGTCTACCTTCAACAGCTGCTATACACTGGTAAAGGGAGTGAGTTCCTGTGCTAATGATATCACTAGTCTGGGGAGGAGATGTAAAATAAAGCAATATAATATGATAAGAAAATTTAAGGAAATTGGAAGAAGACCTTCACTTTTCTACATGATCTTGGGTAAGATATTTAGCTTTTTTTGAGCCGTTTGTAAAATGGGGATAAATGTACTTATATCATCTACTTTACAGAGTTTATGTGGGGATATGATGTTTGAACAGCTTAGAATGCAAACTCATTTGTAAGTCTATTAGAATCTATTTTTTCTATATACTTCCTAAGGCATCATAAGGTACAGAGCCCTAAACATGATGATGGCTCACCTAGTCAATATAAATGACTAACCTGGACTTCTCTCTCTGTTTTTATGTAGAAAAGACTGCAAACCCTTTATTCTGAAGGGAATGGTAAAAATGGAACTTTCAAGCACCTTACGTTTCATTCCTTCACTAGCTCCTGTCTTTTTGAGGAGACATATTTTCAGGCTTCTAGACCATTTTGCAACTCTGGGAGGTTTTTTCTTTGTTATTCTGTTCCATCTTCTGTCTCTCTCCAGATCACAGAGGAGTACTTCTTTCCCTTCATTTTCTGGGGAAAAAAAGTTCCTCAATCAGCTGTTAAATCAAGATGAACGCAGGCTGCCAACACAGTCTCATTCCCATTGACTCATGGGCATTATCAGAAAGGAGGCTGCTGTCTTGGTAAAGCAGTCAGGTTGACATCCTTAGCCACCTTTAGCAGTCTTTTCACTTTGCAGGGGACTAATGATGTCCACATGAGGAAAGTCCCTCTCTCATTACTGCTTGGTATCTTTTCTGCAGTTTAGCCTTAGAGAATTGCCTGAGGTTACTGGGTTAAGTTACTTGCCCAAGGTTATATAGCCAGTATGCATCAGAAACAACACTTGAACCCAGGACTCCTTGATTCTGGGGTTTCACTCTACTATGCCATGAACTTCTCATTTTAGGAAACAGAAAATGAGACTTTCTTCTAAAAAAAAATTGGTCTTCCTTGTCTAGTGTCCTCTCTCTGTTTCGTTTTATTAAGCTTTATTGTGCGAATTTCTAATATGGTGAGGTTGCTGTCAGCAGTAAGGGCAACATCATTTCCCCAGAGGTTTGTTTTTGCCTTTGTGTTTCCTGTCTATGTTCATAAAATAAATTCTTTACTTGTTAACTAACATGATGAACATGTCTTTTTTTTTTCCACATGCCACAAGTTTCCTGTCATCTATCAGAGTCACAAAATCAACCACATAAAAATGCTCTCATACTCAGGGGACCTGGAGCCTTCCTCTTAAGCATGTATGGGGAGAGAACAGAATTAAAATGAAGTCTGACAAGATTAGGTCCCCCAAATTCTTCCTTCCTGTCATTTCTTCCTGGCATTTATGTGCAAGGGTTAAAGCAGAACTAATTATTTTGTAGGAGGGAGAAGGAGGAATGAAAAGCAATTTTACTTCTCATCCTAAGGTGCTTATACAATGCATACAAATTGTATGTATTAAACATTTACTTAGGCCAGTTGGGCTAGCTCCCACTTGAGGGGGAGCTATGTGAAATCAGTTCAGAAAGAGGGGTTGAATCTTAATTGTGGAGGATTTTAAATGCCAAACAGAAGAATTCACATTTTTATCTTGGAGGAAATGGGGAGTTATTGAAGATTATTGAGCACATATTTTCATTACATCAATTTAGGTCCCAGAGAAGCCATCCTCAACACTCATCTCTGATATTCATGGATGGTTTCTTAAGTAAATATAATTTCCTTCCTCCTTTCGCTCCCTGACATTAGGACTTTCTCTTTGAAATTTAGTTTGAATGTTTCAGGGAAGAAGAACAAACTACTTCCCCCAAATAACACATTTCTTATACACACCCATTATTTGGACTTCCTTTTTCCTGTTTTCTATGGTCACAGATAGCACTGGTTCAGTAAACTCTGCTGTCTTCCATATGTCTTGAATGAATGGATGGATGGTTGGAAGATAAATCTTTATCGTTTATTTGAGTAATTTGGTGGTTTCTGAAAAATAAGTTTTATAGTCTTCAGAGCTGTCCAGAATCATTTATTATCATTGTTTTGCTTTGTTATCAGCATTAACTAATATCTAGTAGATACTTTGCAGAAAAACAAGCATAGAAACTAAATAAATAAACAGAAAGAGAGGCTTCGCTGCAATGACTATGAGCTATCAGGAAAAAGAAAGGGAAAAGAATACTCTAGATTCTAGAATGAAGGGATAATATTAGAATAACAAAACTAAATCCTCAGAAATAAGAAACTACCATGTGAACATTGAGAATCAAAGGAAAATATTAGGAAGAAAATTAGAAATCTTGAAGAATTTGAAAAGACAAGAAATGAGCAACCAAAAAATAGAGAAAAGAAATTCTGATATAGAAAAACCTTGAAGAATTTTTAGAAACAAAGGTGGAAAATCTTTAAAAAAAAGTAGTGACATTTTTTAAAAGTGGAAAATACAATACAGAAATACACAGAATGAATGACAAATTTCAGAGCAGAATCAAAGAACAGCAAAATTGAAAGATTGTGTGTGGTTTCTATAAACCAAAGCAAGTGACCTTGAAAAAGCTCAGAAAGACAATTTGAGAATCATTGTCTTTCCAGGAAATATCATCAAATAAATACCATAAATATCACATTTCAGGGAAACTATTATATAACATTGACTGGATGTGTTTGGAAAATGTATAGATTAGGGTTTCTTAACTTTGTGCATCATAGACCCCTTTAGCAAAATGGTGAAGTCCATGGACCTCTTCTCAGAACCATGATTTTAAATTAATAAAATAAACAAGAGTTATCAGAATATGTTAAGCGTGCACACGTGCACACACACACACACTAAAAGTAATAACAATAACAAGAAGTTCCTGAACACTCCAGCTAAGACCTTTGCTATAGAACAAGAGAATCAACAGGATAATGTTAGAGAGTAACCCCTAGTTTAAATTATCTAGAAATAATAACCAAATTCTAGCATTTTAGTATTAAAGAAAATTAGTGTTCAAGAAAGTCTTGTAGGCATCCCCAAAGGAGGCACTTTATATACTAAGGGAAGCCAGTACAAATAAATGTTATGTATAAGAAATGAAATTTTGGAATTGATAAAGAAAAATGGCTTACACCCCAAGATAACATATTCTGCGAAGTTGATTTTTTCTATATGGTAGCTAATATTTATAAAACACTTTTTATTTTTAATTTTTAAATATTTTTTCCAATTACATGTAAAACCAATTTTTTACATTTTAAAGAAATTTTGAGTTCCAAATTCTTTTCCTCCCCTTCTTCCCTCCCCCCTCCTTAAGAAGGCAAGCGTTTTGATAAAGATTATGCATGTGTAGTCATTCAAAACATATTTCCATATTAGACACAATGTGAAAGAAAACATAGACACTGCCCCCCCCCCCCGCAAAAAAAAAAAAACCAACAACAAGAAAAATAAAGTTCAAAATGCTTCAATCTGCATTCAGGCTCCATTAGTTCTTTCTCTGGAGGTAGATAGCATTTTTTCATCATAAAACCCTTTAAAATTATCTTGGATCATTGTATTGCTGAGTCATTCACAATCAGTCATCGTGCAATATTGCTATTACTGTATGCAGTGTTCTGTTCTACTTACTTTACTTTGCATCAATTCATGTAAGTCCAGTTTTTTTCTGAAAGCATCCTGCTTATCATTTCTTATGGCACAGTAGTATTCCATCACAATCGTATTCTAACAACTTGTTCAGTCATTCCCTAATTGATGGGCATCTCCTCAATTTCTAATTTTTTTGCCATAATAAAGAACTGCTATAAATAGTTTTGTACATATAGGTTCTTTTGCTTTTTAAAAAATCTCTTTGGGATATAGACCCATCAGTGCTATAGCTGTGTCAAAGGGTATGCACAGTTTTATAGCCCTTTGGGCAATTGCTCTCCATAATGGTTGAATCATTTCACAATACCACTAACAGAGCATTAGTGTCCTAATTTTTTTCACATCCCCTCTAACATTTGTCATTTTCCTTTTTATCATATTGACCAATCTGATTGTTGTGAGGTGGTACCTCTCTGTTGTTTTCATTTGTATTTCTCTAATCAATAGAAATTTAGAGTATATTTTCATATGACTATGGATAGCTTTCACTTCTGAAAACTGCCTGCTCACATCCTTTGACTACTTATCAATTGGGGAATAACTTGTATTCTTATAAATTTGACACTGTTCTGTATATATTTGAAAAATCAGACCTTTATCAGAGAAACTTGCTATAAATCCTCCCTCCTCCCCCATTTGTAAGATTCAGGTTTTTAATCTACTCTGCTATGTGCTTTTACTTTTTGGTTGACTTTATCCCATTCATATCCACAGTTTTAATTACTATTTATTCCCTTCAACCTATTCCACACCCCCCCCCCCATTTATCCTTCTCTCTCTTTCCTTTCACACTGCACCTCCTCAAAAATATTTTGCTTCTGACCACTGTCTCCCTCAATTCTCCTTCCCTTTCATCACCCCAATCCAATCCCATTTCCCTCCTACTTCCGCCTATAGATTTCTATACCCAGTTGAATGTGTATGTTATTCTCTCTTTGCTTCAATTCCAATGAGAATAAGGTTCAAATATTGCCCACTACTTTCCCTCTTTTCTCTCCATTGTAAAAGCTCTTTTTTGCCTCTTTCATGTGAGATAATTTATCTCATTCTGCCTCTCACTTCCCCCTTCTCCAAGTGCATCCTTCTTTCTCACCTCTTAATTTTATTTTTTGGATATCATATCATCATAGTCAACTCACACCAGTGACCTCTGTCTATGTATATTCCTTCTAACTGCCCTAATAATGATAAACTTCTTAGGAGATACAAATACTGTCTTCCTGTGTAGGAATGTAAACAGTTTAACGCTTTCAAATTCCTTATGATTTCTCTTTCCTGCTTACCTTTTTATGCTTCTCTTGTGCCTTGTATTTGAAACTCAAATTTTCCATTCAGATCTGGTTATTTCATCAGGAGTATTTGAAAATCTTCTATTTCATTAAATATTCATTTCTCCCCTGGAGGATTATCATCAGTTTTGCTGGCTAAGTGATTCTGTGTCATAATACTAGCTCCTTTGACCTCTGGAATATTATATTCTAAACCTTCTGATCCTTTAATGTGGAAGCTGCTAAATCTCGTGTTATCTTAACTGTGGTTTCACAATATTTGAATTGTTACTTTGTTGCTGCTTGTGATATTTTCTCCTTTATCTGAGAGTTCTGAAATTTGACTATAATATTCCTGGGAGCTTTCATTTTGGGATTTCTTTCAGGAGGTGATTGGTGGAGTCTTTCAATGTCTTTTACTCTCTTGTTCTAGGATATCAGGGCAGTTTTCTTGGGTAATTTCTTAAAATATGATGTCTAAGTTCTTTTATTTACTTATTTTTTGATTATGGCTTTCATGTACTCCATTCATTCTTAAATAATCTCTTCTTGATCTATTTTCCTGATCAGCTGTGTTTTCCAATGAGATCTTACACATTTTCTTCTATTTTTCATTCTTTTGACTTTGTTTTAGGTGTTTCTTGATGTCTCCTGGTGTCATTAACATTTACTTACCCAATTCTAATTTTTAAAACTTATTTTCTTCAGTGAGTTTTTTTAACCTCCTTTTTCCATTTGGCTAATTCTACTTTTTAAGGAGTTCTTTTTTTTTTTTCATTTGTTTGTTTTTGGAGGGAGGGAAAGCAAGGCAATTGGGGTTAAGTGACTTGCCCAAAGTCACACAGCTAGTAAGTGTGTCAAGTGTCTGAGGCTGGATTTTAATTCAGGTCTTCCTGATTCCAGGGCCAATGCTCTATTCACTGTGCCACCTAACTGTCCCAGGCGTTCTTCTTTTCAGTGAATTTTTGTGCTTTCTTTTTCCATTTGGCCAGAAGCTTTTTGAAAAGTTCTCTTCTTCATTGGATTTTTGTGCATCTTTTACCATTTGGACAATTCTGTTGTGTTTCCCCCGCTTCTGGTGTTATTTTCATCAGTATTTTTTGTATTTCCTTTACTAATCTGTTGATTCTTTTCATACCTTTCTTATATCTCTTTCATTTCTTATCCCAATTTTTCTTCTCCCTCTCTTATTTGATTTTTAAAATGCTTTTTGACCTCTTACAGGAATTCTTTTTTGAGCCTGTAACCTTTGAGGCTTTGCATGTCTTTGATGTCTTCTTCTGAGTTTGTGTCTTTATCTTTCCTGTTACTATAATAGCTTTCTATGGTCAGATTCTTTTTTGTTGTTTGCTCATTTTTTCCATGCTATTGCTTGATTTTGATTTTGAGGCAGAAATCAAATTATTCTTTCTGCTGAAAGGAAGGGTAAAAGAAGTGGTATAGGAAGTTTGAAGAGAATAATTTTTGAGTAGCCATTATGCATAATTTGATAGAGAGTTAATTAGGAAAGACAAAAAGGATTTCATACAGCAATTGAGATTAGATGACATAAATTTGTAATGAACCTGGTTGGTTTAATTATATGATTTTCTTCCAGCGCATTTAGTGACATGGTAGAGGAAACAGAGATGGTGGAAGTAATAAGAGTCCAGGTTGGGCAAGATGTAGCTGGTGACAGGACTAAAGGACAAGGGTTATTCAAGAGGAGTTGATAGTGTATGATCAACCATATAGTTGAACTGTGAGTGGAGGTTAGTAAGACCAGAACAGAAATGATGGACTTAGGGGGAAAGAGGAGAACCTAGAGATCATCTGAGGAATAAGATGAAGAAAAGCAGGAACTTGTGGTTAGAGAGAAGAATTTTAGAGTTCTGAATTACAGAGATGGAAAAAAATTATTGTGATGGCTGAGGTGAAGTGAAAATGGAGGTCATGGAAGTTTAAAAGGTCAATGAATCTTCAGGTGATGGTATTTGAAGGGACATTGTTAAGTAGGAAGAAGAACCCAAGTATGAGATCAGGGGATGGAATGGAGAGGAAGACTATGGATTGGGCACTGAACTTCTTGAGAAAAGTAATCTGGAACCCATTAGATGACTGAAGGAAGGATTTGGACTGGGAAATAAAGCTGGATGGAGTAAACCTTAAAGGAGAAGTCATTTTGCAATGTCAACATAGGGAAGTTTGAGTGAAGATTAAGGAGAAGACCTACTTCTCCTCCTAACCCTGGGCTTCAGGGGCCTTGAGAAGGAGGACCCAGTACAGGAGAGGGTGGCTAGACATGCAATACAGTGTCTTCTGGGGAGATTAGTGCAAGAAGATAGAATTTTCATTTAATTATTTTTTCAATAATTCAAATATCTATAGTTTTTGTTAGCATGGCAGTTCCTTCCACTATAACATACTGAGACCCTGATAAGTTTTTACAGATTGTTGTTAAGTGTTGTCATGGCTAAAAAGTTTGTCACCCTGCCACCAACTTAGTGATGAGTATTTCCAGACTTAACTAAGCTGTTCTCAAAAGCAGAGGCACAATTAGTTATTCACCCCCTACTTGAAGATTTTTCTGGCTTGCTAGGACCTGCTAATCAAGCTTTTGTATAACAAAGCTGGCTTTTCTCAGTGTTTAAGTGCCCACACTGGGAGGAACTAGTGGGATGGCCACTCCCTTCAAAAGGTTTTTGAGAGAGCAGGCCCTAGTCATTTGAATAATCCAACATGGTTGCCCTGTGTGAGGGGGTGGGTGGGTGAGGAAACAAGATTGTTACTGTGAACCCCATGACCCAGGTGATGTGAGCAGATGTGTTGGCCAGAGGGAGAGGGAGAGTCAGGTTGCAGTGACTCACCATAAGCATGCATGAGATTGGCAATAGTGATTCACTTTTACCAGACAGGAATAAGGGGTTCCCAGAGACACTAAGGGAACCAATTGGGTGAGATTTGAGGCTGTGGGGAGTATGTGGAAAAGCAACTTTAATAATAATGAAGGTGTGCTGTGGGCCTTTTTTTGGAGCTAAACCCCCCCATAATACAGTGACTTGTCCTCATAGGACTGAGTTAGAGAGCTGGCCTCTTAGGAAAAGGGTCAAGAAGACAAGTTTAAGGAGAGTCAAAGGGCCAAACCTCAGAGGAGAGCATAAAAATAGGTCTGATGAGCACCATCTGATGAAAACTATGAATGAGAACAATGATTCTCAAAGTTTTTGACTTCAGAACTCCTTTAAAACTCATTGAGATCACTAAAGAGCTGCTGTTTGTATTAGAAATATGATTTTCTGGGGTGGCTAGGTGGTACAGTGAATAGAACACCAGCCCTGGAGTCAGGAGGACCAGAGTTCAAATCTGGCCTCAGACACTTAACACAAAAATAGCTGTGTGACCTTGGGCAAGTCACTTAACCCCAACTGCCCTCCAAAAAACCAAAATATATATATAATTTCTAAAATTACAGTATTAGAAATTAAAATGGATACTTAAAAATATTTAACCCATTTAAAAATAACAATAACTTGTGGTATGTTATATAAATAACATTTTTATGAAGAATATGTTTTAGGGTGGTACTGTTTTTATATATTTTTTGCAAATTTATTTAATGTCTGGTTTACCGATTGGCAATGACTTCCCTTGGGGAGTATCAGATACTGAACTTCCAAAGTTCTCTAAATGAGGACAATGAGCCAGAGAAGTGAGAAGCCATCAAGGACAGCACTAGGGAAATTAAAATACTTTCCCCAGGTCACACAGGTACTAAGCATTAGAGCTGAGATTTGAACTTGGGTCACCTGACTCCAAAGTTAATGTTCTTGCACTGCTCTCAGAAGTGTCTCTGAGCTTTATGTAAAGGAAGAGGCCTTTGACATGAGAGTTTTATGGGATCCAATTCCAGAGCCTTTGAGAAGTCAGAGTCCTAACTTTCTTTTTAAAAGAATCCATGATTTTTCCAGCATTTCCTCCACCTACGAACCTTTCCTCTTCCTTTTCTTAGTAGATGGTTTCAGGAGTAGCTGGAGACAAAGAAATCCATTCATGGGTGGCCAGAACTTCATGTGAAGAGCCTCCCTGAGCTTAGCTACAAGGGGTTGTGAGATTTGGAGTTAGTAATATACAAGTTTAAATTCTGCTTCAGATGTTTACTATTAGTGTAATTCTGGGCAAATCACTTAACCCCTGTGAGCCTCAGTTATCTCACCTGTGAAATGGGGATGAATATAACAGTACCTGCCTCAGAGGACTGCTCTAAAGATTAAATGAGATAGTGGATGATGTAAAAACTCTTTTCCAGCCTTAAAGTGCCTTATAAATATGAGCTATTATTTTTGCTGAAATTACTGACTAGGTTTTACTGAAATTATTGACTAGGTTTTGATCTAGGTCAAACTCTGTTCATCACTGGGCCAGTACTCCAAGATTTGCCAGATCAATAGAAGCTTCCAGGCCATGTACTCCACTGTCATAGACATCGAGAACCTACACACTGCACTGAGGTGTTAATAGTATCTCTCCTCTGAAATTATCCCTTATTCCGTGTATACCTTATTTATACAGAGTTTTTTGCATGTTGCAGGTTGGCATTCCTGTGAGTGCCTTGAAAACAGGGATCATTTTAGCCTTTCTTTGTATCTCCAGCATTTAGCTGTGGCTGGCACACAGTTGGCTGTTGTCCTTGGTTCTCAAAGAGTCACGTTCCAGTGTGTCCGACTGTAGCTGATCAGACCAACATGAGCTCGGAATGGTCCACCACAGGTTGGGCACAAATAATATGTGTGAGCATTTGGATGGATTCTCTTGCACATCTGGCTTTTCTTTTGAGTTACTTCAGGTCTACTTTGCTCATGAAGCACTGCACCTATCTGATATGGGCACGCCATGTTGGCTTATAGTAGGTGCTTATTAAATCCTTGTTGATTGACCAACTGGTGTAGGACTTTGAGGAAGGACATGAGCTGGAGACTGTCCAGTAGAGAGCAACTAGGATATGAAGGACCTCAAGGTTATGCTGACTGATTGCGCAAATAGGGGATGTTTAGCCTAGAGGAAACTCAGGGGAAACATGATAGTTAACTTTAAGTATCTGAAAAGTTTCCATGTAGAAGAGGGATCGTGCTCTTCTTGGACCCATGTAGTAGAACTGTGAGTGAGGGATAGAAGTTTCAGAGCAGTGCTTTTTGGCTTGATATAAGGTTGACCTTCCTAACAATGAGTGCTACCCCCAAAATGGAATGGGCCAACTTGGTGTGTAGTTGGTTCCTTTTCATTGGAGGTCTTCGAGTAGTTACCAGTCAAAAACCAAGTCTTAAACACCTATGATGTGCTAAGTAATCAAGCAGTAAGCCAGTCAATAAACATTTCTTGAACACCTACTATGTGCCAAGTATTCAAGCAGTCAGCTAGTCAATAAACATTTCTTAAATACCTGCTATGTGCCAGGTATTATGCTAAGTCCTGGGGACACAAAGACAAGCAAAAGATGGTTCCTGCTCTTAAGGAACTCACAGTCTGCTGGGGGAGATGACATGTAAATAGGTGCAAACAAGATATATAAAGGATAAATTGGAGCTACTCAGCAGAAGGAAGGCTCTGGAATTAAGGGGGATCGGGACTTGAAGGAAGCCAGGGAGATCAAGAGAAAGAGATGGGAACGAGCCTTCTAGGTGTGGGGGGCAGCAAGTGAAAATGCTTGGAATCAGGAGATGGAGTGATTCGTATGAGGAACAACAGGGAGGCCAGTGTCACTGGATTATAGAGGGTTTGTGTCGGGTGGGGATGGATATAACATGTAAGAAGACTGGGGTGGAGGGCAGATTTTGGCTTGAATGCCAAATAGACGATTCTGTGTTTGATCCAAGAGGTTACAGGGTGCCACTGGGGTTTATTGAGCAGAGGGAGCAGGGTGACATGGCCAGACTTGTGCTTTTGGAAGTTTACTTTGACAATTGAGTGGAGGATGGACCAGAGAAGGGAGAGCCTTGTGACAGGCAGATCAATCAGCAGGCTATTGCAATAGTCCAGGCTCATATGAGGCAATAAGGGCCTGGACCAGGGTGATGGTGCTGTGGAGAGGAGAGGAGAGTGCATATGTGAAAGAGATTACAGAAATAAAATTGACAGGCCTTGGCAACAGGCTGGTTATGAGAAAGTGAGGAATCAAGCATGACTTCTGGATTGTTAACCTGGGTGACTGAGAGGGTGGTGGCAGTGTTATTCACAGGAATAGGGAAGTTCAGAAGAAAGGACAATTAGGGGGTGGGGGGACATGGATAATGAGTTCAGCTTTATACACGTTAAGCTTAAAATGTCTATAGGATGTCTACTTTGTAATGTCCAATGGGCAGCTGGCTATGTGAGACTGGTGGTAAGCAGAGAGGACAAGGCTGGAGAAGGAGATTTGAGAATCATCTGTGTAAAGTTGAGTACTGAGCCCATGGGAACTGATGATGTCATTAAAAATTAGCATGGAGAGAGAAGAGAAGAAAGCTCACGACAGAGCCCTGGGAACACTCACAGTTAGTGGACAGGGCAAAGGAAACTGAGAAGAAATGGTCAGATAAGTAGGATGGAATTGTGTCACAAAAACTTAGAGAAAGGAATATTAAGAAGAGGGTGGCTGATAACATCAGAGGCTGCAAAGAAATCAAGAAGGATGAGGGTTGAGAAAAAGCATTAGAGTGAACAATTAAGAGATTTATAATAACTTTGGGAGGTCAGTTAGGTGGCACAATGGATAGTACACTAGCCTTGGAGTCAGGAGGACCTGAGTTCAAACAAATTCAGCCTCAGAGACTTACTAGCTGTGTGACAGTGGGCAAGTCACTTAACCCTCTTTGCCTCAGTTTTCTCATCTATAAAATGACCTGGAGAAGGAAATGGCCAACCACTCCAATATCTTTGCCAAGAAAATCCAAAATGGGGTCATGAAGAGTCAGACACAACTGAAATGATTTAACAGTAACTACAAAGTAACCTTGGGAAGAGATGGTTGGTTGAATGATGAAGTTAGGAGCCAGATGGTAAAGAGTTAAGAATTGAGAATCTATAGATAGCCTTTTCAAGGAGTTAAAGCCAGAAAACAGGCCAAACTTGTAGGTGATTTAGAGGGATGTCTACCCTAAGCATATGAAGATGTCCTCTAGTGGAACAGATGATTGAGAACAATTTGCTCCAACAGCCCCAAAGGTGGCTGAAGTGGGCACTGTGGAGGGCTTAGAGCTTGGTCAGATGTCGAAGATGCCAAGGTCATTCATTGCATTTGTTTTTTTGTTTGTTTGTTTTGACTTTTGTCCTGCCACTAGACTTCAATGACTCGGGAAGAGAGAGGCTGATGACTTTGTGCAATTCTGCCTCACTTAAATGCAATTCACAAGCAAGTCTAGACATCATTGGTTCGTTTTGAAAATGAAGAGCAAAGAACACCCACAAAAGGTAAGAGAGTTATGGCATCATAGCTAGAGGGAATGGGTGGGTCGAAAGGGGGTTTTTGGGGGACGAGGGAGACATGGGCATTAGGGAAGAAGCCAGTGGACAAACAGAGATTTAAGGATGGAGAGTTCTTTTCTCTTTGCTGAAATCATAGTTTTTTATATATCTTGCTGGGCAACATAATAACTTATATGCTCTTGACCAAGATCTGAATGAAGGGGCCTTTCAAGGAAAGCTATCTTTTCCAAGGAGGCAGCTTCAGGACAGTGAGACAGGGAGCAGCCAGCCACTTTGAGTCAACTCTAGTGAGTCATGGGCTGGTAAATGTGGCAGATCATCCTTCCCCCAACCCTCAGTTTGTGCTGTATGTATCTCCATGTGTATTTTCAAGGCATGTAAATGCTTAGGTTAGCAGAAACTTCATCTCTCATCTCTCCCACCCTCAGCACCCAAGCCCAAGAAACAACACACAGATAAAAAGGCCAATCATGAATATGGAAACTACCCATTAGACCCATCCAGAGTTAAGAGATTCTTGAGGCACAATTTTTTTTTTCAAATGCATCAAAGTCTGGCAGATGTCTCAGTCTCATCTGATTATGCATCCTGCAGAAGAAAGGCTGAAATGTCACCTCCTAGGGGTTGCCCGATCAAACAAAAAGTAAAAGTTGACAAATAAAGGGAAAGGGTGATAAGGTTCAGCCTCCTCCCATCTGCAGTGGAAATCTGTGCTCAGCAGAACTGAGGAGGGGAAACACCCGCACCTTGGGAAAGATCAAAAGAAAAAAGGGCCCTGCTATTCTGTTTCTTTGCAACCAGCTGAACCAGCTCTCTTATCACTCAGAAACCTGTGGGGCAGGCAACCCCCTGGGATGGCCTTCACCTCCCACTCTTGGAAGGAATTTTACCTGAGAATAACCTATTGGTTTTTCTGATGCCCTATAAAGCAGGGACATTTAACTTGAAATTATGAATCTCTCTCTCTGTCTGTCTCTCTATCTCTCTCCGTCTCTGTCTCTGTCTGTCTGTCTCTTTCTCTCTGTCTCTCTGTCTCTTTCTGTCTCTGTCTCTCTTCATCAATTCACTCTTTCACTTGTAAATTCTTGATTTCATTCATTTCTTGTTACCTTCCATAGCCTTTTTATTTTTTTGAGACTGTTGGAATATTTCACTCAGACAGGAATATAATGACTGCTCATTGGATTCAGTTTCACTACAAATCAGTATAGAACCTTGAACGTGTTCGATTTCTGACTGAGGTCAGGTCACTTCTCCTTAGTCAGTCATTTATTAAGTGCCCACTGTGTGCCAGGCACTGGTAGACAGCCTGTTGACCTATTGCTCCCGGGGGCCCGCCATATTGGTGCTAAACTAGTGTGGACACCCAACTAGTTCAGCGTGCTGTAGTTGAGTAGTTTAGAACTCTTGACCTCAACCAAACCAGCAGGCTCAGCCTCCCCAGCAGTGGGTACAACACAAATACATTAGGGAAAGCTAGGTGCCACAGTGAGTAGACTATTGGACATGTGGTCAGGAAGAATTTAGTTCAAATCCAACTTCAACTACTTACTAGATATGTGACTTGACAAGACATGTAACCTCTGCCTGTCTCAATTTCCTCATTTGTAAAATGAATATAATAATAGCATCTATATTCCAGTGTTGTTGTCAGGCTGAGATAATGTTTGAAAAATACTTTGCAAATGTTTTAAAATAGATGTTATTTTTCCCCAATTAGATGTTAAAACAATTTTTAACATTTAGTTTTTAAAGTTTTGAGTTCCAAATTCTTTCCCTCTTTTCCTTCCCCCCTCCTTGAGAAGGCAAGTAATTTGATATAGATTATATACATGTCATCATGTAAAACATATTTCCATATTAGATATGTTGTGAAAGAAAACACAGACCAAAAAGAAAAAAAAAACAAGAAAAATAAAGTTTAAAAACAGTATGTTTCATTCTGTATTCAGACTCCCATCAGTTCTTTCTCTGGAGGTAGATAGCATTTTTCATCATATACTCTTTAGAACTGTCTTGGATAATTGTATTGCTGAGAATAGCTAAAGTCATTCACAGTTGATCATCATACAATATTGTTGTTATTGTTGTGCAACATTCTCCTGGTTTTGCTCACTTCACGTTGCATCAGTTTATGCAAGTCTTTCCAAGTTTTCCTGAAGTCATCCTGCTTGAAATTTCTTATAGCACAATAATATTCCATTGCAATCATATACAATAGCTTGATTATCCATTCCCCAATTGATGGGTATCCCCTCAATTTCTAATTCTTAGCTATCACAAAAAGAACTGCTATAAATATTTTTGTACAAATAGGTCCTCCCCACCCCCATTGATGTCTTTGGGATATAGACCTAACAGTGGTATGCTTTGTAAATTTTAAAGCACTTTATAAATGCATTGGAAGGAATGGCCTCTATTATGGCATAGGTGGCCTCTCCACTTTTTCCTTAACTCCACTTTGAGGTCCTAAGGATTAAACAGTTCTGTTTGAATTGAATTTTTAAAAATATTTCTTTAAATTCAAATAAAGATATCTGGCACTGGGTTGGGTATTTGGGTGGAGGGAAGCCATGGTGCTCAGTTTCTTGGCAGAATACATGATTATAATGGAACATCAGTTTGCCACCTTCAAAGAATGCTTGATGGATAGTTTACAACATAGAGAAACCTCATTACCAAAAGATTCTTAACGATTTTCAGTCAGTTGCAAAGTAAGAAAGCCACTTAAAAAAGGGTTTTGTTTTTATACCAAAGTTATTTTCCAATATTAGTGCCTATCATAGAACCTTCCCTTATAACAAAGAGAAACAGTTAAGCAACTCAGCAACCCTCACCGCCCCCTGCCTTGACTAGCACAGTACCTTGCATTAAAAAAAAAAAAAATCATACCTCTGATGTCCTTGAAGTAGGCATCTGTTCCTGAGGAAACTTCTACCAACTATGTAGATCATTAGCAATTACTCTACAATTCATAATCTTAGAGTTGCCTGAGTTAATGGAAGGCTAAATGACTTTCCCCCAATTATATAGTAATATGTGTTAGTGGGAATAGTTGAACTCAAAGTCTGAGACCAGCACCCTATCTACTATGCAACATTCCCTCTTGCCTTACACAGTAGGCACTTAATTTTTTGTCAAATTAATTAATTGTTTGTCAAATTGAATTGAAGTGAAAGTGACTGGTTCTGGGAACATATGCGATATTTTGCACCAGTAATCTCTCCCCGACCTATTAAGAAGAAGGAAGTGCATTTCACCACCTGTCCTGCAGGGACATCGTTGGTCATTGTACTCAGTATGAGTCCAGTTTTCTGTTAGTGTTGCTTTCATTTATATTATTTTAGGTAAAGTGTAATTTGCTCTCTTTATTCTGCATCAGTTGATGGAAACTTCCCCATGTTTCTCTTAATCCCTACTGTTTGTCATTTAATACTGTACAATAATATTACCTTAACTTAATACATTACAATTTGCTCAGCCAGCTGCGAAGAAAGCTGCTTTTTACCTGTCTTTGTGGAAAGCTGTCATACAATTTGCATCACAAGCAATCCATTGGAAGATGTTCCAGTATGTTTCACAATGACTGTGATAAGTAAATACATAAGATCTTGTAAGGAAAATTTGCACTAGGGATATGCTTGGATGAGGATTTTAAAATTTAAATGTTGAGCAAAAGAATAAGCCCAGAGGTGAAATTCATGAATATTTATTTGCATTATTGCTTATTAACTATATTTGGGAGAGCTGAATCACCCAGGGAGAGAATTTGGGGCTGAATCTGAGACTGATTTTTTCCATTGAGCAATATGGAAGATTCCCCCAGTTGGGTATTGCTGCTCTCAGTTCACAACCTGAAAGATGAGGAACAGAAATACCTTCTGAGCTGATTTGATAGGGGTTAATTTAATCAACCAATCAGTTAAAGTTATTAAACTCCTGTTCTTCCTGTTCTAGCCTGCATACACTGTGGGTCTTCAAAAGAATAGCAAGCCAGTTCAGAACCCACCCATTTGAGTGTCTGGAAGCTTAGAGAAGAGAGAGCAATTCTAGCCAAACCCCTGAGAGGGAATCTCTTGGGAGTGAGGGAAAAGAAAGACTTCATGTTTTTTTGCTCACCACCTTGATCTGAGGACCTTGTGAACTTTGGAGAATCAGAGGATTTGGACTATTCATTTGAATCCTAGCGACATCCCTAGGATAGTAGCAGGTGGTGGTAATATAATAATTATAAAGAACTTAGCACAGTGCCTGGCACATAGCAAACACTATTTAAATGATAGCTATCATCATCATCATCACCACCACCACCACCACCACCACCACCATCATCATCATCATCATCGCCACCACCACCTCCAGTTGAGTGACCCTGTGTAAGTCACTTAACCATTTAACCTCTGTCTGCCTTAGTTTCTTTAAGTATAAAATGGAATAATAATATCACCTACCTCCCAGGGTTGTTTTAAGGGAAAAAAATGAGATCATATTTGTAAAGTGCTTAGCGCAGAGCCTAACACATAGTAGTTACTTAATAAATACTTGTTTCCTTCCTACTTCTGTTCGAGTCAGACCATATGCCTGACTTAGTCATGTTTCTTCTTATTAGAATGTAGGTCTGTTGAGCTCCTTCCCTTCTAGGTTTTGAGGCAATCTTTTTCTTTTTTAAGTTCTAAGTTCTGCTGTATTTGAAGACCAGTGATAGTGTCTTTATGCCCTTTTCCAAGGGACAAGTCGGTTTTCTATCAAGGAGTTTCTGCCCTATCAATATACTTCTTGATCTACTTCTTGGGGTCCACTTTCCTGAAGGCAGGTAAGTCAGAGAAAGGGGAGTTATAACTTACCACATAAGCAAAAGATGACTAAGTAGATGAGTTATAACATTAAAAAGGGGAGAATGGTAGAGAGATGAAGAGGGGAAACAGTTGGAAAAAGATAAGGAAAAGTTATTTTTTATTGATGATGGAAATTCCTGACAATTAAGGTAGTAGATATTTGTGTATCTTAGGATTAGTCTGAGATGACAGTTTGGGTAGGATGTCTCTAGGATGAGAGAGAGAAAACTCAGTTATCTGCCACTGTGGTGAAGTCTTTGGAATTTTCCTTTCTTGTATGATGTGAGAAAGAAAAGATGCCCTGCTTCTCCATCACCCACAGATACCCATATGGTCATGAATACTTGGTGGTGTGACATTTAATTGAACCACACATTAGCCTAATGTTTTTCTAGTTTAGCCTGTTAGCAGGCTAAGGAAAAAAGAAACACAACTGGCTTTTCTTGCAAGTAGCTCATCCCATTTTATTCTCCAGAAGAGATAGGAAAACTGAAAATGGAATGAGTCCATCAGCATTCAGTTATATGTTAAAGATTATCCCTGCATATGGGTTCATTTGAAATAAGTGTAGGTGAGAAGATAGTGAAGGAGGGAGTTTTGCAATATTTTTCATTCATTCATTCATTTAATGAGAATTATGTGCAAGCACTGAGCTTGTAACTGAAGATACAAAAAACAAAGAGTCCCTGCCCTCAAGGAGCTTAGATTCTAGTGGAGCTAGATTGACCTCAGAAGTGAAACCAAAACCAGGGAGGTCAGTGCTGACTTTTTTGGGGGGAATAATAGGGAGTTTGGGGGGACAGAATCACACACTTCTTCCCTGATAAGCTCCAGTCAAAAAAATAGACCCAATCACATCTTGTTGATTGAAATGAGGAAAGAGTTTTCTTTTTATTAATAGGTTAGATCCTTCTGATTCAAAGCTAGCTTAACCTTTGGAGGAGTTGGTGGGGAGGGGGTGGCACTTCCATTGACCTTTAGGTCTTTCTGAACTTGAAATAAAGCAGATAAAAGAGTGCCTCCAATATTGTCTTGAAGAGGCACAGTTTGGAAAGACTAATTAGGGTTGGGGAACCTGCGTCTTCCAGGCCACATGTGGCCCTCTAGGTCCTCAAGTGCAACCCTTTGACTGAATCAAAACTTGAATGGATTCAGTCAAAGGGTTGCATTTGAGGACCTAGAAGGCCACATGTGGCCTTGAGGCCCCAGATTCCCCACCCCTGGACTAGCTCCTTAACAGGAGCAGGTGTTTTATTTCTTCTTTTCTCTACTCATGAATTCAATAGCATTTGTTTAAACAGGGCCAGTTTTATCTGGCATGCCTCTAACTTTATTTTCCTAGCCAGGAAAGGTTATATTTAGAGAGGCCAAACTCTAAACCAAAAGAAAACTTTAACTGACTGTTAAAATAAAGTTAGATGAATACCAGATGAGGCTCTGGCCTCATTTGAACAAATGTTATCTCATCCATGAGAGGAGAGAAAAGAGAAGAGATAATATATTATACAAAACACCAAGTTATGAAAAGGGCAACACTGATCTCTCCCATTTTTTCACCTCTGAAGTCAGTATCTGATGACTATAAAGTTCCTTCTACTTCCCTGTCACCCACACAAGCAGTGATGTACTAAACCCGGAGCTTGAGGCCTGCCTCCACTAACCACCTAGGTTATCTTTTTTTGTCATCAACTCCTACGCAGATGGAATAACCCTGTCACATGAAAGGCATTTGGGCTGAAAGAGAGAAATCTCCTGGGGAAATACTCGCACCCTAGCAATTCTGCATGTTGTAGAAAGAATTCGATTCTTTTCTCATCTATCCACTCACTGTCCAGTTTTTTTTTTTCCTCCTGGAACAATCCCAATAAAGGAAAACAACTGTATAGCCCAGAGAAAAAACATTTAACCTGAATGATCTGATCACTTACCCTGACAGCATGGCATAGGGGATTCAATCAATAAACAAACATTTATGAAACGTCTACTAGGCATCTTTCATGTAGTAAGATGGCATGGGAGATGGTGTGCTGGACCCGGAGACTGAAATATCTGAATTCAAATTTGGTCTCAGACATTTAACAGGCTGTGTCACCCTGGACAAGTCACTTCACTCCCCAGTTATTTCCTCATCAGTAAGATGGAGATAATAGCACTTACCTTCCAGGGTTGTTGTGAGGACAAAGTGGGACAATATTTGGAAAGTGCTTTGCAAACCTGAAAGCATTATATAAATGAAAGCTATTATGTGCCAGGTGCTATTCTAGGTCTTGGGTATATAAAGACAGAAAACCAAGTATTCAATCAATAAGCATCAATTGGCATCTGAAATGTGCCAAACCTTGGGGACAAAATACAAAGAAGAAAAGAATTCTTGCCCTTAAAGAACTTCTACTCTATCAGGGAAGACAGCATATGTGTATATATAACTATATACCAAATAAATACAAATTGTTATATATCATAGAACATGTGATATATTATATAATACATACATGTGTATCTTTCAGCAGAATGTGTTGGGACAATCAAAGTCTTCATTTACAAATGTCAGCTGAGCTAAACTTTGAATGAGACTAGGGATTGAGTTATACACTTAAAATCAGGAAAGTTTGAGATTAAATCTTTCCTCTGACTAGCTGTGTGATCACAGGCCAGTCATGTAACTGCTCTGAGTGTCCATTGAGATAAGGTATGAAAAGTATTTTGCAAATTTTAAAGCACAATTACAAAAGCCCTTTATTATTAGTGTTTCTGAAACCACCTGAATCCACTGGTAATCTTTAGAGATACTCAGGCTTGCCCATTTTCAAACTAGGTAAATTTTTGGTTTACTCTGCCATTGCTTTTCAAACACTAACAGATTCTCTTATTCCAGTTTGAACAACCTCCAGAAGGCAGGACTTTCAGGCACTGACATTTCAGGAAGAGTTGAAAAAGCTCTTGTGGAAGGCTATTACAATTGGCCCTTGTGTTGGTCCAGTGATAGAATGCTGAGTCAGGAGGACCTGAATTCAGATGTGACCTCAGATACTAGTTATGTGACTTTGGACAATTAACCTCTATTTGCTTCAGTTTCCTTGATTGTAAATTGAGGATTAATAGTACCTACCTCATAGGAACAAAAAATTAATATTTGAAAAAGTATAAGCACTAAAACATAGGCACTATATACATGCTTATTTATTCCTTTCCCATTCCTCTTTCCCTGCTTTTGCTTCTTCTACCTAATCATGACAGGTAGATGAATGTCTATCTTATTCCTAAAACTGTCCATGGAAGGACCATTTTACAACCAATCTCTTCTCTCCATCACCACACCTAGGTAGTACATTTCACTTCTGTCTGTCAGAATCTCTACTTTCCTGTAAGACTAGGTTTATTTAACACTTTTGACATGAGACCTTTCTGGATACTCTCACCTGCTAGTGACACATCCCTTTAAATCTATTTTGTATATTCACATATAAATATATGAGGCAATATAGAATGAGTGGCCTCAAAATCAGGGAGACCTGGGTTGCAGGTAGGTGGCTACACTGAATAGAGTATTGAACCTGGAGTTGGGAAGACAAGTACAAATCTAGCCTCAAGACACTTACTAGCTGTGTGATTCTATTTTGCTGTTTCAGTCTTGTCCAACTCTTTCTGAACCCTGGTGGGGCTTTCTTGGCAAAGATAAGAGAATGGTTTGCCATTTCTCTCTCCAGGTCATTTTACAGATGAGGAAACTGAGGCAAACAGGATTAAGTGACTTGCCCAGAGTCATACAACTAGTAAATCTCTGAGGCTGGATTTGAACTCATGAAGATGAATCTTCCTGATTCTAAGCCCAGTACTCTGCCCTCTGTACCACTTAGCTGCCCCTGGTGCTTTTATTAGCTCCATTTTATAGTTGAGAAAACTTAGGCAAAAGAGGACTTGTTCAGGCTCCTACAGTTAATAAGAGTCTGAGGTCCAGTTTGAACTGAGGTCTTCCTGACTCTAGGCCTAACCATATCTACACTAGTCTACCAACTGCCTTGTGGGGTTGGGAGGAGAACCCAGGACCCTTAGCTCAGAGCCTTATTCTTCTACTAGGTCAGCAGTAACTAATCTTTCTGTGTAAGGAGGACACTTCTTTAACATTAAAAAAAAATTGCATACCTCCATATGATAGTAATTGTACTATTATTATCAGTTGATGGAAAAACATATGTTGCTGAAAAGTTATAAATTCAGTAATGTTTTAAAATTAATTTGTTATTCACCACGAATTTATAGATTTTAAAAATATGTATACACACTATATGTGCATATATAATATATTCATATATAATACATTATATATAATACATTATATATATTTATGCATATACACATATGGGACAGAAAGATGGTGTGGTGGATAGAGAGCCAAGCATGGAGTTAGGAAGACTTAAGTTGAAATCCAGCTTCAGACACTGACCAGCTGTGTCACACTGGGGAGGTCACTTAACCCCATTTGCCTCAGTTTCCTCATCTGTAAAATGACCTGGAGAAGAAAATGGCAAACCACTCCAGTATTTTTGCAAAGAAAACCTCAAATGGAGTCATAAGGACTCAGACACAACTGAAAAATGACTCAACAACATACACACAACATATATAAGTATATGTGCATATGTATGTATATATATCTATATGTCTATGTAATTAAATATATGCAAAATATGTATATGAATATACTGAAATATATATGTATTACTGACAGACCTCTTCAGTCCGTAGAAGACAAGTTTACTTATTTATTCTATAGCACTAAATAATGAAATGGGTTCCTTATGATAACCTGGGGAAACTGGGTTCACAGATCACAAAACATCCCATCATTCCCTACTACCTCTTCTAAGCTCTTTCTACCTTTAGGGAATAGATAGCTTCTCTTTTTAGTTGAGTCCAACTCTTCATGACCCAGTTTGGGGTTTTCTTTGCACACACTTTGATACTAAGTGAAATGAAACCCTCAAAAACCAGTGTACATTCCTTAATCACATAAAAGTATCACCTGACCTTGTATTCCAAACTCCAAATAAAACAGGCAACTCTAATATAAGAAATTCTGTCTTAATTCTAGTCTAATTCCTTTCTTTAAGCAAGTTAAGTGACTGTCACCATTTACATTTTGGGATGAACTTTGGGGATGTGATCATTCTGCTGAAAGAGATCTTGAGATTTGGTGACAAAGGGAATGGAGCCCTGGACCTGGAATTAGGAAAACCTGAGGCCAAGTCTAGCCTCAGAATCTTACTGTGTGACCCTGGACAAGTCACTGATCTTCTCTCACCCCTTTTGAAATGGGGACAATAATAGCATTTACCTCACAGGGCTGTTATGAGGCCCAAATGAAATAACTTTAAAGTATTATATAAATGCTACTTATTATTATCAATTCACTTAAGTCATCCCACATTTCTTTAAATTCTTCATATTTTTCATTTCTTATAGCACCATAGTTTTCCATCAAACTCATATTCCACAGTTTGATTGGTCATTCCCCAATAAAGTGGACCCCTTTTTGTTTCTAGTTTTTTATTATCACAAAATTGCTACTAATAATATTTCATTATCTGTGGGTTCTTTCTTTGTATGTCTTTAACATGAATTATATAACTTATGGTGGGTCAAAGTTACCTCTACCTTTGGTCACAAAAATTATTGTTCAAGTGTTATTATTTGTCAACAATCAATTATTGTTGTTTGTTATTTGTCTTTTGTCCTCAAAGAGGACCATGACATCAGGAAGGTGATACCATGACATGCAAGTGAATTGGATTTAAGTGAGGCAGGGCTATTTAAGTGAGGCAAAGTTACCAGTTTCACCTTCTCTTCCACAGTCATCTGGGTCCAGTGGCCAGATATAGATTAGGATGATTAGAGATGGCCTTCAGCTTTTGCTTGTACCATAATTCAAGAATGAACTTCTCAATTTAACGTAACAGCTATCCTTTATGTGACCATCACATACTCTTACTGGTTATATTTATATTTTATATTTAATAGTTGTATTTATGTCCCCATCAATGAGTCAAACAATGATCATTTATTAAGCACCTACTATGTCTCAAGTAATAAATTCTAGGAGACAAAGTAAAAAAAAAATATCCCTTCCCACAAGGAGTCTATAATCTAGCCAAAGAGACAACATTTGCATATATAGATATAAATAAAATATACGCCAAGTGATTTTGAGGAGAAATGTGATTTGAGGAGCTGCTGGAAAGGCCTCATGTGAAAGGTAATGACTGAGCTGAGTTTTGAAGGAAATGAGGAATTCAGAAAGATGGAGGTGAGGAGCATTCCAGTCAGTGGGAAGGTAGGTGGATGGACTGCATGGAGGAGGAAAAGCAGGAAGGCCACTGGAATAGACTAAAGTGTTTGTGGAATGGAGTAATGTGAAATAAGCATGGAAATGTAGATTAGGGCCAGGTTATAAAAAGTCTCAAATGGTTCATATCATTACCCTTCCTCTTAGCATAAACCATGGTATCAGTTAACACTTTATCTTTCATCTTCCTCCATCTTTTTTCTCAATAGGATTTTCCTCCTACCTTCCCCTTACTCTGTGTCATGTGGTTGGAAAGTAGTGGGGGAAACTCTCACTGTTTTGTGAACCTCTTAGTGAAGATCAGTTCTAAAGACAAAACAACAAAGAAAGCCAACAAGATGTTTGAAAAATAGAGGAACCTATTTTGAAAAGCAAATGAGAAAACAATGTCACAAAAGCTGATATTAAGAGCTCAGCTGCTAGGGTATCCCTTTTCAGCTTGGTTAAATACCAGCCTGAGGTTTGTTAGGCAAGTGGAAAAGTGGGGAAGACTGAAGAAAAACAGACAGAAAAGGTCAGAAAGATAGCAAATGAAAGGTAATTTAAATAATTAATTTGAATCAGGAAGCCAAAATATTTCCATATTCATCAAAGTGTTTGGCTTCTAAGAGATAATAACTTGTTTTCCCATTTCAATAATATATTTAAAGAAATTTCCCAATGGATGGTGCCCCTAGATTTGGTGGTTTTTTTCCAAGGTCTTTCCGGTGATCATCTATCAATGGATCCTGGGGGTCCAACTATGAAAAAATATTCTTGTAGGTTACACTATTATACTGTAAGTGTTCCTTTTAGACATTCTTAGATGATACTATGAGAAATAAGATATTTAAAATATCTTATTTAAAATACTTGTTCCCTAAGAGAAGTGGTAAATTAGGCAGACTCAGGATGAATGAAGCAATTGGACTTTAATACTTCCTGCTGGGTAGGTGTGGGACCCAAGATGAGTTGCCCCACACTCTACAGAAGGGAGAGTAAGCCTTTTTGTCCCTGTTTCTGGCCACCAATCCCTCCTAACTGATTCTGGTGAGAGGCAGCATAGTTTACAGACTTCCTGGAATGCCTACTACATGTTCCCCTTAATATGTTCCCCCTCCCACCTCAAGTAATGCATGTTCACAAAATGGTGCTAACCTCTCCTTAGGGGCATGTAAGTTAATAAGCATGAACCTTATTAAGTAGACCTGGTAAAGATGGCCCTTAACCTATGTCCTCACTTTTGTCCCTTGAAACTCCCCTGGTTGTTTTCCGAAACTCTCTCCCCAAGAGATACGTTCCTTTTATGGCCCCATCTCCTCATATGGAAACATAGCCATTACCCTAACAGGGTGTGTTGACTGCATTCCTTGTTCTGATAAACTTTGTGGAAACACAACTCATCCTGCTAACACTTACAGTATATTTTGAATCCCACCCAGAAACTTTAGGCAATGTTTTCTTCCTCAAACCCTCCCCACCCAAACAATGTATCTAGAAGAAGTTTAACAATAAACAGAATATAATGTATGATAAACAAGTTGCAGTGTTCTCAAAATTCCCAGATGTTTCCTGGTGTCCTAATGTCACTTAACAGTGCATGGATGACTAGAGTTTTAAATGTGCTGGTCCCTAGTAACTGTCAAACCTCTTGTCCTCATTCTCAAGTACATGCCCAGAGACCCTGTCTGTTGTGGGAGGGTGGTTATGTTTCCTCATAGGTTGACACCCTCTCCCACTTCCTTTGGAGCTCATCTTCTTCTCTGAGCTAGAGAAGTAAAGGCACTAATTATGCAAATAGGCAACTGGTCCCTCTATTCTTGTCATAGAATCTTTCAGACTTGAGAGATCAAGTCAAGCCCAATGGATCATTTTACAGATAAGGATACTGAGGCCCCAAGAGACAAAGTGACTTATTTAAGGAGAACAAATGGCAATTGGAATCCAGTGATCTTCCTAATGTGTATTCTCCTTTTTACCTGCATTCCAAATAATAGGATTGTAGATCTAGAGAAGGAAGGTCCCCCAGAGGTCACCTAATATAATCGCCTCTTTGTATATAAGGGAAACTGATGCTTAATTGATGGTTAAGTGAATTGGCAAGAGCACACGGGTGGTAAGTTGCAGAGCTGGGATATGAATCCAGGTCCTTTGAAATGGAATACAGTATTTTATTCCACTGAACCATATCCAGTCAGTCAAAAATTCGGCCCTGGAGGCAGGAGGACCTGAGTTCAAATCTGTCCTCAGACACAACACAAAAACTAGCCATGTGACGTTGGGCAAGTCAACCCCAATTGCCCTCCAAAAAGCAAAAAAAAACAAACAAAAAAACCAAAAAAAAAAAAAAAAAAAAGAAAAGAAAAAGAAAGGCAATCCCTATCCTCAAGGACCTTACATTTGATGCTACATAACTGCACAGGGGCCTGGTGGCCAGAGCAAGAGGATTGACTGGTTTAGGGCCCTTCCCTCAAACATCTAGTTTAGGAAAAACTCACCAGTGGGAGAAAGGGCCTGTAGAAGCCGAGTCAGAAGGCAGCTGAGGCAAGGTGGCTGAGTTTGGAGAATCAGGGCTAGCTGCTCTGGGCCATGTACTACCTCTTGGGGAAGATCGGATATAATTTCTCTACAAACCTTCTCCTTTCTTCCCTTCCTTCCTTTTACATGATCCCATGTAGAGTAGAGTCTGGGTGGGACTCTATCCATGGGGTTTTCTTGGCAAAGATACTGGAGTGGCGCGTCATTTTCTTCTCCAGAATATCCCCATTTTTACATATGGGAAACTGACAGCTAGTAAGTGTCTAAGACTGGATTTGAACTCAGAACGTCCTGGCTGCAGGTTGTTGTTTTATCCACTGCACAACCTAGTTGCCCTTCTCTTAGGCTGGAAAGATGCCTCAGTTCTTTTCCAATTAATACTTGTACAGCATCAATCAACTCACTTGGAATTCTCAGCACTATCCTCCATTCACCATTCTAGCTAAAGTAGTATTCTCAGTATATCCTGAAGTCTATATGTTTTAGAAATTTATCCTCAAGTCTTCTCAACTGACTGGGGGGTTAGAGGAGGTCAAAGCTTGTTATTTTTATAACAGCTCAACATGAGCAGATTTTTTTTTTTTTTTTGGCTAGAGTCATTTGGGCAGGACCCTGAAGACCCTTTGGCTTCTGGGGAATTTCCTAAATAACTGGAAATGAGACATAGAACAGAATTCTAAAATGATCTCAGGCAAGGACTTTTAGAATAGCCTTTTAGCAACTGTCAATGGTTACACATAGTAGCGATGGAGCCCGGATTTGAATCTACATTCTTCAACTACAAAGCCAGCACTGGACTTGAGAAGCAGTGTGACATGGTGGAAATGGTGCTCAATTTGCAGTCAAAGGACCTACCCAAGTTTGGATTCTGGCTCTACCTCTTAGTACTGTATAATGTTTGATGAGTGCCTTTTGCTCTCTGGGTCTCAGTTTCTTTATCCGTAAAATGAAGGGGTTGGCCTAGATAATCTATAATAAAAGTCCCACCCAGCTCTGAATCTAAGATTGTATGAAATGATGAATTGTGTTGTGAGCTGCACCTGTCGCTGTATTTGCTATGACTATACACTATGTGAACTTCAATGATTGTTACTAGACAGATCTTTCCGCTAGGTCATCAGAACTCTCCATCATTGTTTCAGTAGAAACCCTGAATGAAGAAATTTCACCATCTACGGATACAGTTGCTGGTGAAGCATTTGAATAATCCAAACTTGAAACCAAGTAGCCCAAACCTTTGGGCTCCTGGGACCCTTCAGTGGCAGCTTGGTAACATTTTCCTTGAGGAGTGAAACTCTGAAGGCTGTTTTCAGTCGGTTTACTACCACAGCAAATGGACTTTGTGCAGTTAGGTGAGGCTATTTAAGGAAGGCTTCATGAACGAAGCATGTTTTAAACAGGCTTTCAAATTAGACTTACTGAGAAGTTAAGGGCAAATCCTGACTATCTACACAAGATCATCTGGGCAATGCTGCGGGCATCAGTATGTCTCAGGCTTCTTTTTATCGCCACAGATGCCCTTCATCCTCTTCTATTCTTCCTCCTCTTGCCCTGGATTGCTGACCTGTTTTATAGAATCCCTAGAGGGTTGACATGTAGAAATGTCAGCCTCAGGGTGGGAATCCAAAGAACTATGCCTCCTAGGCATAGCTAAATGGCCCAGGTATGGGGCCAATTGAGAAGACCTGAGTTCAAAGTTAGCTTCAGGTACTTATTAGGTATGTGACCCTGGGCAAGTCACTTAACCTCTTTCTGCCTCAGTTTCCTCAGTTGTAAAATAAGGATAATAAGAATACCTACTTTCTAGAGTTGCTGTAACGATCAAAAGAGATATTTGTAAAATGTTTAATATAGTACCTAAAACATAGTAGTCCCTTTATAAATTCTTGTTTCCTTTCCTATTGCTTTTAGCAAACCAATAGTATCCAGACATCGACACTGAAGTGTTGTTTTCCACTCTCAGCTCTAATATCAATTCATTACACATGTATACATCACATTTCTTGGAGTTTATGTCATTTTCCCTTTAATATTAATAGCTAACATTTATAGAACATTTACTGTGTGCCAGGTGCTGTGCTAAGAGCTTTACAATAATTATTTCATTTGGTTCTCACAAGAACCCTGGGAAATAAGTGCTATTATCTCCCTTTTACAGCTGAGGAAACTGAGGCAAACAGAATGATGTACCCTCTTTCACATAGCTCTAGTAACTGTCTGAGGCTGGATTTGAACTCAGGTCTTCCTTACTCCTGATCAAGTATTCTTATCTACTGTGCACCACGGACCTGCCCCAAAAGAAGAATAGGTTAGAAGCCTTGTCCGTTGGTCTTTATTTCTCTGTTTGTATTTTCTCTATTTTCTTTGTTTGTATTTCCCTCTGAAGTTCAGGTTGCTGACTTTTCCTCTGAGCTAGTGAATGTAATTAAAAAAAGATTGCTGACCCCTTGAACATCAATCTTTCCTAGTAAAGCAGATCTAAGAACCTGTGCTAGCAGCCATCCTGGGTGTGCCAGTGTGGTTGCAATACACTAAGACATGAATACTTAAAGCAGCTGTGATTGACACTCTATGGCTTTTCACTTCATAGTTCACTCTCCTCTCTTGGCTCTTCTTTTTCCCTTTTTAGCCCTGTTCCTTTTTCTCATTCTTAACTTTCTGGCTTTCCCAAATGCCTATACCATCTGCCTGCTACTGACATCTAGTGGCTCCCATAGACTTTGCTTAATCTGAGCCATGGGATACAGCAAAATCTGAGTAAGTTTAGATGTTCAACGATGCAGTCAAACTAGACCAAGTACTGCCTTACCTTTTCTATTTCTCACACTCAGAAGTGGGATGTTAGGACATCACCAGAAATACCTAAATAGAAAGTACCTAGATTCAGTTATCTGTATGGAATTGAAGAGGCACTAGATGGTTATGGTACTGCTCACAATTTAGAGATCAAAGAGGTTGTTAGGCAAGCTCCATCATTTTATAAATGAAGACATTGAGGAACCAGAGAAGCTGTTACATGGTTAATGTTATACCACTGCTAAGTGACAAAGCTGGGATTTGAACCTGGGTCCTCTTGTTACTTGGGCAGCTAGGTGCACAGAATGCTGGTCTTGGAGTTGGGAAGACCTTACTTAGATACTTACTAGCTGTGTGACCCCAGGTAAGTCACTTACCCCTATTTGCCTCAGTTTCTTCAACTCTAAAATGAGCTGCAGAAGGAAATGGCAAACCATTCCAGTGTCTTTGCCAAGAAAACCCCCAATGGGGTTATGAAGAGTCAGATATGAAAATGACTGAACTATCACACACCACCTCTGACTACAAATACCCTAAGTCCCAGTGGTTTTCAATAAGGAAGATCATCTTCTTTGAGAAAAAGTCAAAGAAAACTATTCATATTTCCAGTCATCTCTGACTGAGGGATCCAGGAATTCTGAACTCCTGGGTAATTACTTCTGGGAAGTCCATCTTTCATGCTTAGCATTCAGTCACCTACACTCAAAGAAAAAACATCAAAGCAGAAGAGGCAGCCAAGGACCTGAGTCTAAGGGCCCAGCTTAGCTAGATGAGCATATGCTCCAGGTGCCTTGTGTGAGCTGGGGAAGGGGAGCCCCCACTCCACCTCCTAGATGTCCAAAGGACAGCTGTCTGGAATCACAACTCAGGAGAGAGGAAAAAGAGAGTCAAGGTGGAAATTGCCTCTCCCTTTAAAATTCCAGCAATAGAATGATTCTTCCCAGTTTGGTGGTCAAACACCTTTTGCTATAACACCCCATTCTCTCTCTTCTATTACGAGTACCAAGGGATTACTGCATTATCCCTAACTTTCATTGTAGAGAACTGTGTGATGCCAGAAGCAGCTAGGGACTCAATGCATGCTCCATAGGAAGTCTCCCCCACAGTCCCCACTGTGCCCCCTCTCTCCTAGTGTATATTACCAATCCCCCTTCTCTTGTAGCAACATGGGAGTATTAACAGTTGTCTCAGAAGTGATTGTGGAGTGGGAAGCAGTGCAAGGACAGTGTGGACCCTCAGCTGCGTTTCATCTTCACTCTACATCATTCACTTTGAAGTGAAGTCAGATTCTCAGACCAACCATGTTCTCAAGAACCATAATTCAAAGACACTAAAAATGTCTGTGATCTGGAAAGATCATAAAATCCAAGGTTCCACAAATCACTATTCTTCATGGTGTTTCCACTGGATTTGGGTCAGGGCAACACTCATTTTACTTACACATTTGGAAACTCAGGCCAAGAGAGGTGAATTGAATTGCCCAGAGGTGCAAGCTACTTAAAGTGGCCAGGCCAAGACTAGGGAATCTGAGTGATTTTATCACAGAAGAGGGAAGATGGCACCACAGTCATCACCAACAGGAAAGACTTGATTATGACCTCTCAGTGATCTCTTTTAAAAGTCCTCTCACAGGAGCGTCTAGGTGGTGCAGTGAATAGAGCACTGGTCCTGGAGTCAGGAGGACCTGAGTTCAAATCCAGCCTCAGACATCTACTAGCTTGTGTGACCTTGGGCAAATGACTTAACCCTCAATTGCACTGCCTTCCCCCCGCAAAAAAGAAAAAAAAAAGTCCTCCCGCATAGCCCACAGAGCACTACAAAGTTTGAAGAATCTGCAAAAATACGATGATGAACTCTGATGACAATGGTCATGCTTTTGAGAAATTCAGAGTTGCAACTACGACCATGTCTTCCTGTTTGCGTCTCTCCCTTCCTTGCGCCTTCATTTAGCAAAGGGACATGCTATGTAGTAAGTGCTTTAATAAGTCTTTATTGAATAAAAGGATGAATGTTATTTGCATATCGATGTTATTGAGGCATCCTAGATCAGGTACTTGAACTTCTGGTGTAATTCTAGTGTAGGGCCACTAGATGGAAGTATAAGCCAATGAATGTCAGTGTGGTTCATCCCTCTGGGAGGATTCTTCTCACTGTGCCGAATGGTTTCGTAAGGACTCTCAGTCAGTTCATTTCAAATGAGATCAATTCAATAAACATTTATTGAGGTCTACTATGCGCAAAGCATTGACCATGCTAATTACTGGAGATAGAAAGATACAAAATAAGAGTTTCTGCCCTTTAGTGATCTCATGGCAAGATATAAAGAGAAATCAGGATGCTGTAAGTAGAATGTTATAAGGACTAGTCTAAATCAGTAAGCCACAGATTGTATAATCTCCAAAGCATGGTTCAGGGGTGGGGGGCAGGTCCCCAAGACCCTTTCTTGAGGTCTGCTGGATCAAAACAATTTTCATAATAATATTAAGGTGTATATGCTTGGGCCCCACTTGCTGTATCATCCCTCCTGGTTTTAGGGGATCTTGAGGGGTGTGGGGAGTGTTTCTTTTTCTTCTTCAGTCATCTCTTAATCTCTACCTCCTCCTAAGGCCTAAGTGAAATTTTAGGACAAGAAGGCAACTGAAACATGGGCCCTTTTGTCATTAACCCATTTTTAGAGGGACAATAACTAGCACTTGAGTTTCATTTACTGACTCAGTTTCATTTGAGTTTCATTTACTGACTTAGTATCAATGATCTTTAACAAAGGGATACTTACTTCAAAGATATATTAAGGATAAACATCAAATATTTTCTCCTGATACCTCAGAGGCATAATACCCCTAATTCACCTTAGTTTAGGTTGGAGGAAGGTGGGGATTAGGCCAATAATTTAGGTTAATTCCTTTATAGCATTTGTTTCACCAAATTGATGTCCAAATGCAGCATGACTGCCAGGTTAGGCCTTCCACTAAGCTCTTGTCCTGAAGGTTATTTCCAAAGATCAGTGCTTTAAGCATTGATGCTGGGCCAGCAATAATACTTGCCCAGGATTCCAGCTCCTGGATTCCTATGGATCCTACTCCTGTGGATCCTACTCCCAATCAAGGTTGGAGACTCTACTCCCTGCACCCAGAACAGAAAAGAATGAACAAAAATTCTCAGGAGACCCTGGTTTTCAGGGCCATAGGGCTTCAGGGTTGGGAGGAGTCCCTAAGACTTTCATCTTTACCCCATAGTCTTACTGAATACTTTAAGTATTACCAAGCTCCCCGGGATGCAAATAGAGCAAAAACAGTGCTTAAATTGACTCAGATTTTGCTAAAGATACCAACATTCCAATCATAGAGTCAACCAAAAAAGGGCCCCTCCAACCACTTGGTTAGCTAGCCAGAACCAGCCACAGACTGTTTATATTTTCACCATAGCCTTGCCAAGAAATATTCTTGAAATATCATTAAGATTCTCCTAGAACCCATCTTCCCAGCATCCTCCACATGGAGAGATGCCATCTGAGCTAGACAAATAGGATCTGCAAAGGCACTAGATCCCCATTGCATAATCTGTGTGTTCAGCTAATTGGCCTACATTTTATTTATTTTATATAGATTTGTATTTATTTTTGGTGGCTTCTAGAGAGTTGTGTGATTCTATTACAGTTACACTTGATGGCAGTAAAGCATCACAGAGAAAACCTGCTCCCAGGTTCTGGTAACCCAGGCTGTTCTCATTGGCCAGGCTGGAGGTGGATGCTGTTTGGAAGGGGGAGGAAAATCTTGGGGAGGATGGGTAAATGCAAAACTCTCATAGCCCCCAGAAGAAACAACTCATCTTAAAAAGAAATCTGGATAATAGTTGTCTTCCAATACTCCATGGACACCCCCTTTTTTTCTCTCCCTTTCTAAAATTACTAGTACACCAGCCTCTGCTTTCAGTGACCTTGGATCTAATTCATCTGGTTACTTGAAGCCATCAAGGCTGACTAGGTCCTCTGTTATAACTACCCCCTCCCCCCCCTGCCTTAGTTAAATTGGGTATCAATTCCTTTTTAGCTATACATACATACATACATATGTGTGTTTATATGTGTATATAGACATAATTCTTCTAGGTAGATAAAGTAGAAGCAAAATTAAGGGTTGAGTAATTCTACCTTTTAAGATATGGCTATGTGGTACAGTAGATAGAACGTTGGACCCATCTATAGTCAGGAAGACCTGAGTTCAAATTTGACCTCAGACACTTAAGAGTTGTATGATTCTGGGCAAGTCATTTACCTTGTCTGCCTTACCTGTGAAATGAGGACAGGAATAGCCCCTACCCCCTGGAGCTGTAAGGATCAAATGAGATTGTTTTGTGAGTTGTTTTGCAAATCCTAATGAGCTGTGTAAGTGCTAGCTGCTGTTATTGGGCTTGTTTCTTATTCTTTTCTCCCTTATCTCTTTTTGCCTTCGTGGCCACCCGGAGATGAAGTCCTCTTGCTTCTCTGGTCTTTTTCCTCCATATAGCTTAAAAAGCAAACAAGTGAACAAGCACACTCACCCTTACCTCTCTTGCTTTCCTCCTTCTCTGCCAGGCCCAGCTCCCTTTGAGCTTCAGAACTACTGACTCTTCTTTTACTCCCACACCCTGCTTCTTCATTGGACCTTATTTACCTGATATTTCTTCCATCTTTCAGGTACGTCTCTTAAAAATTTAAGTTGTTGATGACTCCATATTGTCCAAAGTAGTCTCTTTAGGCAACTTCCCATTTTCCTCTTCATCAGAATTGTGTTTCTTTGTTCTTTAGAATGTAATTCTTAAGTCTCCTACCCTTCTAGGATGACCTCCTATAGAGTTAAAGACCATGGAATTTTAACTATGCTTTACTTGAACTCTTCAAAATTTGCTTTCCTAAAATTTAGGGTATATTCCTACATTATACTAATCTCCCATCCTCTATTGCAAATTCTGAGCAGTCGTTTACCCCCCAACATTTCCATGATTTCTTTTTTTTTTTTTTTTTGGAGGGGGGAAAGCAAGGTAATTGGTGTTAAGTGACTTACCCAAGGTCACACAAGCTAGTAAGTGTTAAGTTTCTGAGACTGCATTTGAACTCAGGTCTTCCTGATTCCAGGGCCAGTGCTCTGTTCACTGTGCCACCTAACTGCACCCCCCCCCCCGCCTTTTGCATTTCCATGATTTCTACTGAAATAACCAGCTCTTCCTTGTTGCTGAGAATCAGACCACTATTTACTTTTTGAAGGACAAAATTATTATTAATATAAATTAAGACATTGTTAACCTTTTTTTTGTAGGGGTGAGGTAGGAACTAGGAGGGAGTACTTTGGCCTCTGCTTTGACCATAGGGAGATCTTATAAGCTCCTTTTCATCAGCATCCTAGTAAAATCCCCAGGATAGCAGTGGCTAATGGTTAATGTCTGTATCAGGAGCTGAAGACAGACTGGATATACTGAAGAAAGAGGACATTGTTATGATAACAGGATAAAGACTGGTAGCAATGGGTAGTTCCTTGGGGTTTCCAAAGCAACATTGGGGTTGATGATGAAGATGTGTAGGCTTTGAATGGCCTTTCATATTCATGGAGCAAAATACTGGTGAATTAGAAATGAAGCCCAACCTAAAAATGCCAAATGCCATTTAGTTTTATTCTAAAATGGTAAACTCTTATACCTTTCAATCTGAAAGAGTCATCAGAGGTTGACAATTCATTTATTCTCATAGCCTAAACTCCCTTTGGACTGGGAGCTTCCCACTTGCACTCTTACTTTGTTTTGGTTCCACAACTCCCCATCCAAATTCTTTAATCCCTAATCTCTTTGCCTTGTTTTTGATGGATGGCTACTATTAAAAAAATCTCTAGACCTCAGATTCCTCATCTGCAAAACGAGAGGCTGGGTTTCATGTCCTCATCTCCTTTCAGCTTTCATGACCTTTCAGTCCCTGAATCCCTTTGAATCCTTGAGTCCCAGAAGACAACATATGCACACATTATCTCCCTTGATAGAATATAAGATCCTTGAAAACAGGAATTGTTTCATTTTTTGTCTTTGTATCTCTAACAGGTGCTTAATAAATGCTTGTGACTTGATTGATGACAGTGGACTATGTGGGACAAACTGAATCATTATATAATAAGTTATAATTATAAAGCGCTTTAAGGATCACAAAGCACTTTTCTCAGTAGGCAGAGCGAACATTTTTACGTGGAAGTTTTACTTGGATGATGAAAAATTGTGATTAGGAATGCATGGCGTTTGTCATCTGTCTTCTTTTTTTTTGGAGGGCAATTGGGGTTAAGTAACTTGCCCAAGGTCACATGGCTAGGTTTTTGTTTGTGTGTGATAAGTGTCTGAGGCCAGATCCGAACTCAGGTCCTTCTGACTCCAGGGCCAGTGCTCTATTCACTGCGCCACCTAGCCACCCCTGTCTTCTTTCCTTAACATTTTAGTAACCCAAACTAGAGGCTAAATAACAATAAAAGGCACATATTTCAATAGTTCCTTCTGCACCCAAATGAATTAGGGCTTCCTCATTGTCACTTTGTTAGCTGACTTAACTGAGAAAAATTTAACTAAATATATGGATGTTCATCTTCACCAGGGCAGCCACTGAGTAATGAATTCTTTGGCAGTGAAACTTGGCAATAGCAGAGCCAAGATGATTGGTTGTAATGGGAAGCCTAAATTCTCCTTCACAAATAAAAAATTCATTTCTATGGAGAGATGAAATGAATTATTTCAGAGCTCATACATGCATGCTAAGGAAGCTTTGTATTATAAGCAAATGATAACTCAAAAGACTAAGGTACAGCCTTTTATGTTTTTCATAGATAACTGGAATGTTCTTTGTCCTCTGTACTTACTTCCAACTCACAGAATCCCCCACTTCCTTCAAGACCCAGCTCAAGTACCACCTTCTACATGGAATCTCTCCTGATCCCCCTAACTGCTCTTGCCCTCCCCAAACTCCTTGCATTTGGTTTATATGTACTGTCTATGATCTCAGGGGGACAGCTAGGTAGTGCAATGGCTAGAGCTCCAAGCCTGAAGTCAGGAAGACTCCTCTTCCTGAATTCAAATCTGGCCTCATACACTTAATAGGTCTTTAACCCTTTCAAAGTTGCTTAACCTTGTTTGCCTAGCTTCCTCATCCGTAAAATGAACTGGAGCAGGAAAGGGCAAACCACTCCAGTATCTTTGCCAAGAAGGTTCAGGGAGAGTCAGACATGATTTAAAAATGTCTGAACATGTGACCCAGAAGGCAACATATGCACACATCATCTCCCTTGATAGAACATAGGATCATTGAAAATAGGGATTGTTTCATTTTTTGTTTGTATCTATTACTGTTTAGTATACAATATGTGCTTAATAAATACCTGTGCACTGATTGATGACAGTGGACTAGATGGGCCAAACTGAATCATTATATAATAAGTTACAACTAGAATGTGCTTTAAGGATTATAAGGCACTTTTCTCAGTAGGCAGAGCAAACATTTTCACTCCTGACTTTACAGATGCTTACATAGAGTCTCAGAGAGGTTGTGATTTGCCTTTGGTCACACACAAGGTAGTATTTGAATGCAGATTTCCCAACTTTGCACTCAGTACTATTTTCACTCTGCCAGGCTGCTTTTCTATAAATAAATGTAACCAGAGGCTCAAGTATATTTGCATAGCGTTTATTGGTGGGGTTTGATAACTAGATATTCCAGACTTGGGTGAGGAGAAGAGTAGGTGAGAGTCTGGAAGAAGGGCAAGCTTGGTCTTCTTGTCTCTAGCTTTTAGAGAGGAAACACAGGGTTCCAGGTTCTCTTGAGGGAGTGGTCCCTGAAAGGAGAGCAAGACTAAACCCAGAAGGCAAATTGAGAGAATTGATGGGTTTTCTAAGTTCTGCTTTTTTCTGCTGGGCTTTTGTGGATGTTGGAGTTCAGAGGAAACCAGACAGTCAGAAACAGATGGAAGACCAGGCAGGGTCCTTTAGAAAAAGGGGAAGCCCCATGGGGAGCTCACAGTTTGTAGAAGGATGCTTGAATGGTAGGATGTTCCGGTGTGAGAAGGTCATAAGGGCTAAGTGAAGTTTCAGGACAAGGCAACTGAGGCATGGATGTGATTATTGACTTATTGTTAACTTTTCTGAATCTGTTTCTTCATCAGTAAAATGGGGATAATAATGTTGTCCTATTCATCTCATAGGGTTGGCTGTGCTTTGGATGAATTATTATATTCTTCTATCAGCATTCAGACATGGTGTGAGTCATGTTTGTGCACCAGGGTTCTGATTGATGGACACTGCAATGATCAACTGTCACACTGCCTGTTGGGACTTTGTGTGTGATTTCATTGTCTTTTTTCTTGGGGGAAGTAGTGGGGACTCGTTTTCCATTTCTTTATTCTCCCCCTTATACCCACTCACTGTCTTTGTGTACTCGTCCTTCGTCCTTCATGCTATGAGAGGAAGACCTAATTTAAAGCTTTAATACTAAGGTGTGCATCTAAGTTCTGGTGTCAGCCTTGTGGAGAGGGGATTTTTTTTTTCTTTTTTGCTTTTTGGAGGGCAGTTGGGGTTAAGTAACTTGCCCAAGGTCACACAGCTAGGTTTTTGTTTGTGTGTGCATTAAGTGTCTGAGGCCGGATCCGAACTCAGGTCCTTCTGACTCCAGGGCCAGCACTCTTCTCACTGAGCCACCTAGCCGCCCCTAGAGGGGATTTTTTTCAATCCTTGCAAGTCATGTTTGACTCTTTGTGACCCTATTTGGGGTTTTCTTGGCAAAGATATTGGAGTGGTTTGCCATTTCCTTCTCCAGCTCATTTTCTAGATGAGGAAGTTAAGGCAAACAGGGTTAAGTGACTTGCCCAGGGTCACACAACTAGTAAGTGTCTGAGGCCAGAATTGAACTCAGAAAGACTAGACTTCCTGACTCCAGTCCTGGTTCTCTATATGCTGCTCCAGCCTCATTTTCATTTGTGGACTTGAAGGCTTTGTCCCTTGCCATAGGAATTTGTAGCTTCAGCACAACAAGCAGGTGTGTGTGTGTGTGTGTGTGTGTGTGTGTGTGTGTGTGTGTGCGTGTGTGTGTGTGTGTGTGCGATAATCTTGGAGGCAGAGTATCATCACATGCACCCCTCAAATCACAACATATCCCTCTTCAAGGGCTGCAATTTATCCCTATACAATTTGTGTTCTTCATTCTTTAACAGTGGGGTATCAGTGGAGTAAAGAGGTGGAGGGTGGCTTTTAGATGACTGTGATTCTGTTACAGTCTCATTTGATGGGAGCAAAAGCATCACAAAGACAACCCCTCTCCCAGATTCTGGTGATCCCAGCTCTTCTTACTGGCTAGGCTGCAGGTGAATGCTGTTTGGAAGGGGGAGGAAAAGGCTGGGGAGGATGGGTAAATGGATGGCTTAGGGCAAAACTCTCATAGTTCCCAGAAGAAACAGCAACAAGAACAACAAATGACCCCACACATCCCTGACCTGAGTTCAAATATTAACTCCTTCTACTCCTGTGACCTTGGGCAAGTCACCACCTCTATGGGATTAATTGCTTCCTCCATAAAATGGAACCTCAAGGATCTTGTCCAACTCTATAGTCTATAATATTTTGACTGACAAGGCAGGAGTCTCCATTTGAAATCACTGATTCAGAGTTGGAAGGGATCTTAAGAGTTACACCACCCAATTCTCTCATTTTCTAGAAAAGGAAACTGAGACATAGAGGTCAAATGAATTATGGCCTTATGGGTAAGAAGAAGCAGAACCAGGCTATGAACTGATACCCTTTTACTTCAGTTATGTTAGTTCCCTTGTACCAAATTGACTCATTGGTAAATTAGGGTGGGTTTTTTTTAAGAAGGCAAATAAGGTTAAGTGATTGACTAGGGTCACACAGCTAGTACAGATCTGAGGCCAGATTTGAACTGAGGTCCTCCTGACTCGAGGGCAGGTGCTCTATCCACTGCACTACCTTGGGTGGACAATTTAAAGGACGATAAATTCCCCTGCCACTTGATTTATAAATAACCATAGGACTGTGGCTGATCAGTGAGTCCTTCAGTTGGGAGAAATCCCCAGCAGGGGAACATTAATGGAAAGTATTCTCTTGTTGACCTGTAGGTTCTGTGAGTTTTATTCAAATGAAGGGCAGGACCCAGTTTCACTATGAGGAGAGCTGAAAGACCCCATCTGCAGGAAATACCTCTGCCCTACTCATGACAGTGTCTAAAATTCCATTCCCACTATCATGGTCAAATATTTGGGATTTGGCTTTGTCTACCTAGCAGATGTTACTTTGTGAAAGACAAATGCTCCTATCTGAGAGGGAGGCACCCACAACACATCAATCACTGCTAATAGACATAAATTTAGAGTGTCCAAAAGTGGAATGAGCTGTTCTGAGCCCAGTAAAAGGTGAGTTTCTGTTGCTATAGAAGTCTTCCCATGGAGGTGAATGGTCACTTATTGAGGATATTGCAGAAGGAACCCCAATACAGGTACAGGTTAGACTATGTGACCTCTGAAATTAAAATCAGATTAGATGATTTTGTGACTTGTCAGTTTGCTATTTATCACCTGATAGAGAGCAACACTCCAGAATGAATGTCACCACCATTATCACTATTATATCTGTAGAATGCTTTAAGGTATAGAAAGTGATTTACATATATTCTGATATTTGATTCCTATAAAAAACCTCATGAGGCAGGTACTATTATGATACCCATTTTATCAATATAGAAACTAAGGCTAAGAGGTTAAGTGACTAGCCCAGGGTCATGCATTTTATACCTGTTTAAGGTTGGATTTGAACTCAGGCCTTCCTGTCTCCAGGTTTTACACTTTGTCCCCTGTACCAACTTACTTCTAAGTGGAGTAGGTTACATTTAGATGTTAAAAAGAAGTTACCTATTCTTGTTCTGATTGGGGGTACAAGAATGGAAGGGGAGGGACAACTCAGTAGATACCTTTGTAAAATAGGGACCATTAAGAGGTAATGATGTTTTTGCCCTACCTTCACCTGCCTTTGCTTCTATCCAAGGTTGGAAGTCTGAGATCATTAGTTATGCAGTCAGAAGCCTGAATTCTCTGTCCCATCCCACTCTTCCTAGTTTGACTCTGGTGAGGGCTGCCCTCTGCAATAACTCCTCCATCCTCATTTGCTATGATTTAAGAATTCCCACTAACAGTCCTGGGGGAGGGGACGGGGGGTGAGAGAACAACAAAACAAGAGCTAGAAATGCTAAAAAAGAGAGATCTGAAACCACCATGGCAAAATTCATCTGCTTGATAACTTTCCCTGGGGATGGCCCTGATCAGATGTGATGGTAGACCAAGAAGGTGAACGGAGTAGTGTTTTCTTGTGAATTCCGATACTGTTCTATCACCATCATCTTCTGCTCCCCCTGTAGTTGGGGCCTGGTTCAGCCCTACTGCCTTCTCCGTTCCTGTTAAGCAGCTGATAACCCTTGATGTGGGTTTTGTGGTTATACAGTGCTCGGCCCAGCTCCCGTGGACGTGGCATATTTTCGATTTTTGACAATGCATCTCTTTCTCACACACACTTTCCTCTTGGTTGTAAAAGGATCCTTGTTCTAGGACTACATGACTAGAAAGGAGAAATGCCGGAGAGTGCTGACCTGTTTTCCTATGAGGCATATTGCTGGTTTTTGCTGGTGGTGTCATCAAGCTTCATTCATCTGCTTTGCCTTAAAATGGAGAAGTTTCGATTTTAGCACCTTAGCCAGTCTTCTAGGTTCTATTCAGAGACTTGCAGGATCTCATGCCTGAACAAAAATCTCCTCTGTAACTCCCCAAACTGCAGCTGAGATTGGGCCTGGGGCAAATTCAGATAGTCTGAGGTTACCTTTCATTGGAGTATTTTCTGTATTGCTATTTATTGTACTGGTTGTCTTCCTCCTTAAAATATAAGCTCCTTGAGGGCAGGAACTGCTTATTTTTCTTTGAATGCCTAGGGTATTGTACTGGGTCTGGAGTCAGGAAGACTTGAGTACAAAAAACAACTCAGACACTGACTAGTTGTGTAACCTTTGGAAATCACTTAACCTCTGTTTGCCCTAATCTACTCAAGAAGGAAATGGCAAATCACTCTAGTATCTTTGTCAAGAAGACCTCCTGGTCAGTATTGGTGTGCTATGATCCACGGGGTCATTGAAAAGTGGCATCTCATCTTCTTGATGATGCTTTAGTCCTTGCCCCAGATCGCCACATCTTAAGGCTTCCCAGTCACACTTCTCATTTTAGTCCCAGCTCACTTTCTCATCTGTTCCACATCCCTACAAGTTGCCTTAGCTTCCAGACCCCCCATGCAGGTACCTTCCATCCCTCTTGACTGTGCTTTCCAGTTCTTCATGTTTTGTTTTATTCTCTTCAAATGTATGCTCCTTGAGAATAGGGACCATTTTATTTTCTTAGTTGTCTTTTAAAAAAATCCTCAGTGCTTAAAACACTGTTTTAAGTGTTACATAGTAACTATGTTATGTGGTACATAGTAAGTTTTTACATGTTCTATCTATCTATCTGTTTAATCTGTCTATCCCATATCTACTTATTCAAGTGATTTTTAAAATTCAAATGTAGCACTTTACATTTATATCTGTGAAATCTCATCTTCTCTTTGTGCTCCTTTTGGGTTGGGTTTTAATAAAAATCTATCAGAATGTCACTATGATATTGGCTCCTGAGTGTCATGTCATAGGACAGCCTTATTGGTAAAGCTGCCTTATGAAAAGAGAACCTACGGTAATTTTCCTTGAACTGACTCCAAAAAGGAGGAAGTGGTTCTTTCCACGAATTCCATTCTATTAATTGCTCAACAAGTACAAATTAGTTACTATGTGATTAATATAAAAGTTCTCTATAGGATGTGGCAGAATTAAAAGACATTCTAGTTGCTTTTAAGAAACTTAAGATCTGGGTGTAAAATAGCCCATAAGTAGAAAGCACTTAGACACTGCATTTAATAAAAATAAACAAGACACTTGTTTCTACTTCAGAGGACTTAATTTGGAAGCCATTACCACTGGTTAACTCTCAGGTAGCATGCCTCCAATTTGTATAGAAGTTGGCAACAAACTGATATTAGTGCCTGTTAAGATAGTTTGGGGCCAATGTGTTTATTAAATAGGATATGGCTGGTGACTTAGAACATTTAGTATATAATTCACCTGATTATATCTTTTTAATACAAATATAGTTATTAATATAAGTATTAACTTCTAATTGCCTAAGTTAATACATTAACATGAAATAAAAATAACATTTGAAGCCAAATTTAAATAAATATATCACATAGGCACAGATTCCATCCTTTTAACCTTTTTATCTTCAGTCATAGATTAGCTCAGTTCTGGGTTTATTTCTTATTTTTGATACTTTCAATGAGTTAGACTTTTTAATTAAATTCAATATAAATTAGCTATCTATGGTATGCACTAAACTTTGCTTGGCTCTGCATGAGATACAACAATGAACAACTATATAGAATTGGGTGTGGTGGTATACTCCTGAAATTCCTGCTACTCTGGATGGTAGATTATTGGAACTCAGGAATTCTGAGCTGGAGTAGGACTAAGGTCCAATGTATACATGAGTTCTGCTACCAGTATGGTGAGCCTCAGGAGCTGGGGAATCACTAGGCTGCCGAATAAGAGAACAGAGACAGGTGCAGAAACAGAATAAGTCAAAGCTTTCTTGCTGATCAGCATTAAGATCAGGCCTATGAATAGTGCCTAGGTTCAGGACAGTTTCTTGTGTGTTATAAAGGAGATTTTAAAAATTGTCATGCTCACCTATTTACGTGTAATAACTAACTAGTAACAAGTTCACCTAGTTAGAGGTTAGCTATTCAAACCTTCCATGACTGCTTATCTAGCAGATACCTTCTGAGCATAAATTGACTAGCCCAATATGTCCTGTGATCTATAATTCTATGATCCTATGCATTAGGATTATCCAAAAATGAAATAGGTTTCTTTAATAGGTAGTCAATTTTCTGTTACCATGGATCTTTAAGTAGAAATGAAGTAACCACTTGTAGAGGTGATTTCTGTCTAAATATGGACAGTTTCTTGAAACTCTGAGACTCTCATTCTCTAAGGATATTTGTTGAATGAAGTTTCCTATACTTAATATAAGACAGGTAAAAAGCATCAGAGGACACTGATATGTTTCTGATTCTCTCTTTCAATCTCTCTCTCTCTCTCTCTCTCTCTCTCTCTCTCTCTCTCTTTCTCTCCCCTGTCTCTTTCCCCCCTTTCCACCCCCCCCCAGGGGAGTCAGGGAAACTCATCTTCCTGAGTTTGTCTGGCGTCAGACCTTTACTAGCCATGTGACCCTGGACAAATCATTTAACCCTGTTTGCCTCAGTTTCCTCATCTGTAAAATAAGCTAGAGAAGGAAATGGCAAACCATTCCAGTATGCTTGCCAAGAAAACCCAAAATGGGGTACCAAAGAGTTAGACATGACTGAAACAACTTAACAAAAACAAAAACATCCCGGGACTTAGAGAAACAGAAGAGTATTACCTTACATCTGTAACTTCACATCTATTATTTTATTTTACCTTCAAAACAGCCCTAAAATTGTTAGTGAGGCAGATATTAACTATATTTTACAGACAAGCAGCCTGGGTAAGATGGAGTAAAAGTGACATCTCCTAAAGTCAATACCGGCCAGTTCTGCAAGAAGGTTTTGAGGTCTTTGGGGCTTCTTTTTTTCTCCTTAGAAGTATTCTTGGAATTGATAGATTGGCAGTTTTGGGTGAAGACTGATTCTCTTCCTGTGTGGAAAATTGCACTTCTTATTCAAAGTGAGAAACCTCATGTAGCTCTAATTGGTGCCTTATGATATGTGATTTAATTCTTTCTGAGTTTTTTTGATACCATTTTATTGTCACTAAGGATTTGGAGTTTCATAACTACTTTTTTTGGCAAGCTAAATTTGGAGTTTCTAATAGTGTCTGCCTGGTCATATAACTTCCCTGCTATAGAAACTTCATTGGGTCCTCATTGCTTTTGAGGATAAAACAGAAACTTCTTTGGCATTCAAAGCTTTTTAGAATATGGCTCCAGCATATTTTCCAAGGCTCATTAAACATTAATTCTTCTCCATTAATCTAGCCATGCTGTTCTACCTGGAGTTACATATCTTGTCTCTGTGTCTGATCACCATTCCATTCTATGTGTTGTTTCCCTCTTTTATCAGACATAGATAAAGCACTGGGCCTGTAGTCAGGAAGACCTTAGTTCAAATTCTGCCTCAGTCATTTACCAGTTATGTGACACTGTGTAGGTCACTTAACCTAGATTGCCTCCAAAAAAAAAAATGGAGAAGAAGAAATGAAAGAGAAAAACCAAAGTGAGAAAACCCTATATTTAGAACTAGAAGGGACCTTATAGGTCATCAAATCATTTTAGAGAAGTAACTGAGACCCAGGGAGGTTGTCATTTGCTCAGGGCTACACAGCTAGTGTTTGAGGCAGGATTCAAACCCAGGCTTTCCTCACTCCAAGTCCCATAGTAGAGAGAATATCTAAGAATGGAGGTAATCAACAGATTACTTTAGAGAGTCAAAAAGGATTAGGGATTTCATACTGAAGAGGAAGACTCCAAAAGGCTAAGTAGAAGGTAGTTAGCAAGAAGAACCAAGGCAAGTAAAAAAAGCAATTAGAACGCTGTGGGCAAAATAAATTAATAGAGTGGATTGATGGGTGAGGCAAATTGATCAAATGTATCGGAGGTTAGTACAAGGCTGAAAGAAAGGTAAGTATAGTTGTGGAGTTGTTGGTGAGAACATGAAAGGGAAGTTGAGGGAGATAGTTGAGTTATTAAGGGTAACGATGTAGAAAGAGTCCTATTCCTAGGAAAGGAATATAAAGTAATATAAAGTTGAGATACCTTTTGCCACTAAATGTTTCCATATAAGGTGCTCTGTGCCATACCAGTTAAACCTTTTGGTAGCATGTCCAGTGCTTGGAAGATGGATACTCGACTTCTTTTTCCTTGCAGCTAAATGATTAGTTAAAAAAATTTAACCAGATTCCTTTACGTTGAGATGTGAACACCCATAAATATACTTTTAAAGATCTCAGCCATTGGGCAGAGTAGGGAAAACTGAGCCGTGACTTACAATGAGGGTGCTATTTCCCATCTTCTCATTGTTATTAGGGCAGTGTCTCTGGAACAACTGAGGCCTATGGATGCTTCCAGAGCCAAAGATGGGCTAGACACAGGTTGCAAATTCTACAAAGTATCCTGCAGAAAACTATACCATTCCTAAGGGGCACATCTTGAAGACTCGAGAAAATAAGCTTCTCTTGATGAAGTTCATCATAAAATGATGATGTATAGGGTTAGTGGAGGTATAAAAAGCCTCTGGATTTATTTTTTCAGTCACCCTGGTAGCAAACAGCATAGCCTAGATTAGAATCTGACTCTTAAACCAGTGCATACCCTATGTTTCTCCTTCTTGTTCTCAACCCTCCAGAGAGAAGAGAAGTCTAAACAGCCATCTCCTGATTGGTCTCTATAAGTCTCTTGTTTAAAAGAATGGAACCATTCTAGTTTGGCTACTATGGTGAAAAGAGAGGGTGCCATTTTAGCATATATGCTGCCTGCTTTCCAGCCTCCTGTTGTCCTGGTCTATATCTCACCACTGAACCCAGATGGCTCAGGGGAAGAAAGTGGGAAGAGAAAAAGTTCCCTTCCAACACACCAGCTCCCTCTTCCCCCTCCTTATTTCACATCACCCAGATGCCTTATTCTAGTATCTCCTCCTTAACTACTGTCTCACATAACGAGGTGGCCCTTCTCATCACCAAGACAAACCACTTTGCATGCATAAAGGATCCCATTGATCCTGTTTTCTCCAGAAGATTGCTTCATCCTTCCTCCAGTGTCCCTCCTGGTCAGATGGACACAGTTCTAGAGGCACCGGTTCCTGGGGCTCCCTCTGGAGGGGTGCCCTGGAGGGGCCATCCTTGGACCAGTGACCTTCCTTATGGCATCAAAAGCAGGTTTCTCCATTTCCCACTTGGGGACTGAGCTTCCTCCAAGGGGGTCCCCTGGAGGGGGCTTTTCCTGGCCATGGCAGCAGCCAAGAATTGAGCATGTTCTCTGTCTCTGGTTCATTTCCTTCATTCTTTCTCCTCTGCTGCAACAAGGTCTCTGTTGTTAAAGACTCCAAAGGCTGTCTCCAGTAATTGGGCCTGAGGTGTTTGGGGTCTCATTGACAATTTCTGCAGTTTCCTTCTAATATCTGGGGCAGACTGACTAACGAAATACATGTTAAGGACTGCTGCCCCTTCTATGGAGTCAGGATCTAAATTCATATACCTTTTAATAGCTTCTGCCAGTTGGTCTTGGAAAAGGGCAGGGTTTTTTTTCCTTTTCTCTGTGAGTAACTTCCCTAATTTTCTGACAATTCACTTGCTTTTGAAATGCAGTACTTTGGCCTTCTAACAGGCAAAGTACCATATGGTCTCTTTTCCCCCTATCTTGATGCGTTTGGTAATCCCATCCTGGGTCACTAGTGGGAACAGCTGCTGCTCCTGGGGGGTGTTTTCTGGGGTCATTGCTAGCCAAATGATCCCCAGATTTTGGGGCTTGTTCCCAGATTCTCCTCTTCTCTTCAGTGGAACAACAGGTAGAGAAGAGGATATGCAAATCACCCCAAGAAATCTCAAATTATAGGGATATGTCTCTGAAGCCACCAGTAAACTTTGTGGGATCTTGGAAGAACCTCTCCAATCTTTCTTTAACTCAGATGAGATCTGAAATAGAGAATGGAACATGCTTTCTAGTTGTCCCACAGCAGCCCTTAGGGGAAAAAGTCCTGAAGGTGCTGTGGGGACAGAGGCTTGGGAAAGGAGATAGGAAGTCCCACTTCCTGTGAGGGAGTGACTGAGGGGTACTGGCTGAACTGGATCAGACTGTAAGACCAGGGGATCCGACTGGCAAGGGGGAAGGTCAATTGGTACATGAAGAGGGGAAGGGGTCAGAAGAGGAGATACCCCTAAGACTGCCATCGGGATAGGGCCTGAGGCCTGAGTGGGTGTCGCTCAGGGGAGGGGGGCCAAAGAAGGAGGCACCTCAGCAAGACCAGTGACTGGGACCTAAGCAGGGATCACTGAGTGGGGAGGGGCCATGGTAGGAAATTCAGGGCAGGAGATATGGATGGTGTAGGAGGCAGGATACAAGGGGTGTTGGGCTAGAGGAAAAGGGAAGAGAAACCAAGGGGAAAAGGGTTGGGGAGCAGCAGGAGGGGCTGAGGAGCTGCCTTGGTGAGACTGGTGACTGGGACCTGAGCAGGAGTTGCTGAGGGCAGAAGTGCTGGGGCCAAACCTTGGGGGCCATTTAATTGGTCCCTATTGCCCCTTTGTAGAGGGGCTCTAGCTTCAAGTATCTCACAATCTTTCCTGAGAACCATTTTCTGAGAAAGTTCAATGACGGGCATTATATAGGCAACTTCTATCCATATTTCTTCTCTGTGACAGTATAATTCTAACTGCAAGAGAGTATTATTTTTTAAAGTCCCCAAAACAGGCCATGCTTTGTGGTCCTCTAGGTGATACTGAGGCCAAACCATGTTGCAAAAGAATATCAAGTTTTTCTTTTTAAGTTCTTTAGAGAAACTAAAGTTTTCCTAATGTTGCAAAAGACAGCTAGCTCAAAGGTGAACTTTTGGGAACTAAAAAGTATTGACCCAATATAGGCATAGGGCCTGGAAATCCCTTCCTCCATAAAGGAAGATTTGAGAGTAAGTCTCGAAAAACAAACAAAACAAAACAAGAAAAAACCCCACAAAAAGGTACCTAAAGTTTTCCCAATTTCCTAGCACTGAGAGAATTGAAAGAATCCCGATTACACTTCCAGATGGGGCATCTGTCCTTGTCCTCCATTTTTCAGAAGCTGAGCCCAGGTCCATGGCCTCTAACATAACCAAACTGGACTGAGAACCTGAGAGTATCAGGCTGAGTTTGAGATAAGCCTCCTGGATGTCTGACCTAATGGGACCTGAGAGGTCAGGCCCAAAAAGCACCTCCAAGGTACTTGGAGAGCAACAAGGGAATAGAGAAAGAGAGGACTGCGGATCTTCCAGTCCTGGCTGGAGAAGAATTTGAGATTAGCAGTGTTTCCCCTCAGGGAACCATAAAATGATGAGGCATAGGGCTTGGGGTGTGCACAACCCCAAAATACCAACATGCTGGGTCCTGCCAAATAAATTCGACTCAAGCCTTCTCTCAGCCAAAGAAAAATAAAGTTTATTAAAGGTTCGCCATAATGGGTAGACTCTTAAGGAGCCTCAGTATCTGTGATGCTTGTACTGGACAAGTGGGCCAGAATCATCTAACACAGAGTGAATACGCACTAGATAATTCTCTGGCTCATTCATGGAGGCAAGATGGGTCTTACATACAGAAAGGTTGTGGGAGGAATCTAGGGTGGTCTAGTGGAGAAGTTTGGGGAGGGTCTTCAGGAGGAGTCAAATGAGGTCAGACTCAGTAATGAGAGATTAAGGGTGGGAAGTAGCTGGAGGCTACCTGGAGATGACAAACAAAGGAGGGCTAGGCTAGTCTAAGGGTAACAGATTTCGGCATAGATATTTTGGGAGGATCAAGGGTGGGAAATAGCTGGACAAAGGAGAACTAGGCTAGTAACAGAGATTTGGGCTGAGCTATAATGAAAGGCTTATGGCCACAGGCAAATGCTTCTTGTTCGTAGATTCAAGGAGAGCTCAAGGGGGTTCCCAGAGCCTAGAGCATTCCAGGCATGGGGCCAAAGAAAATTCCTGGAGTTGAGAGATGAAATGTCTTGTTTCCACAAACAAGAGCTAGGAGGTTGTTGTCACTGGATTGGAAAATACATGGTGGAGAATGGAGTGTAAGAGGTAAAAATAGAATTTGTGCCAGAAATATTATTCAACAATCAAAAAACCCTCAAACAAACCCCTAATGCAATCACAAGCTTCATTAGAGGGGCAATAGATTTAGGGGCAATAGAAGATGATAATCTCACTGTACTTTGCCTTGCTCAGACCTAATCTGAAGTGCTGTGTTCAATTCTGCGTGCTGTGGTTTAAGAAGAAAACTGATGAACTGTATAGCATCCAGTGGAGGGCAACTGGGATAGATGAGGAACTTGAGTTTGTGTTATATGGGGATCATATGAAAGAACTGGGGATGTTTAGCCAGAAGAAAAGAAGATCAAGGGGGCAGTGAAAACTGTGTTCATGTATGTGAATGGCTGCATGTGAAAAAGGTAAAGTTAGACATTCTCTTTGGCTGCAGAAGGCAGAATGGGGGAGAATTTGCAAAGAGGTCAATGTAACCTAGATGTCTGGAAAAAACAGAGAAGCCAACTCCCTAACAATTAGAACTGTCCAAAACAGAATGAACTGCCTCAAGAGAGAGTGGGTTTCTCTCCATCTCTCCCACCTTTGGAAGTCTTCAAACTAGATGACCCTTTGCTGGGGTGTGTTACAGTGAGGATCCCTTTTATATATAAGATGGACTAGATGGGGACTAAGGTTCCTTCCAATTCTCCAATATCTTCTGTGTGTATACTACTTTTGGTAGGGGGTAGGGCAACTCCATAGGCCTGTGATTTCCCACTGTAAGGAAATCCTGGTGTGGAAATTCACTTTGCTAATATAGATAGGCACCTTGTCTGTAATGAATAGTCTTTGTAAGTTGCCTCTGAAGCTACAATGTTAAATGATTTTCCCATTGTCACATGGCTAGCATGTGACAATCAATCAATCAGTCAATTAGAGAGAAGAGTTGGATCCAGGTCTTCATGGGTCTAAGGCTTGTCAGATAGATTCCATACCAGGTTGTCCTCTTTGAAAATGAAAGATAAACACAACCTCTGAGTAGTTCAAGCTGCCTGAATCCCCATTCACACCCAGCCAGTTGGGTAACTCAGCTTGTCCTCTCTTTTTCCCTCTTCCTTTCCCTCTCCTCCTCTCCAAAGGAAGATAAATTTTGATTATTAGAAGCTGCTCAGTTAACTTTAGGGTTTACTGGCTAGATTCCTTCCTTCCTTCCTTCCTTCCTTCCTTCCTTCCTTCCTTCCTTCCTTCCTTCCTTCCTTCCTTCTTTCCTTTCTTCCTTCCTTCCTTCCTTTCTTTCTCTCTTTCTTTCTTTCTTTTTCTCTCTTTCCCTCTCTCTCTTCCTTCCTTCCTTCCTTCCTTCCTTCCTTCCTTCCTTCCTTCCTTCCTTCCTTCCTTCCTTCCTTCCTTCCTTCCTTTCTTTCTTTCTTTCTTTCTTTCTTTCTTTCTTTCTTTCTTTCTTTCTTTCTTTCTTCTCAAAGACCAAACCTTAAACCTATTTTACTCTGGATCTGGTAGATTTTACCACAATAGGTCCCTGCCAAAGCACAAACTTAATGGCTATATTTTGGCCCTCTTGGTTCATTGTGAATGTCAATAGTAACTCTTTTTTGACCAGCAACCCTGAGGGTCTTCCCTTCCTGGTTTGATTTTTTTTTTTTTAATTAAAGGTGCCATCTCTTGACTAGCTTCTTTAAGAGGCCTATTCACTGAATGGGCATTACCCCACTCAAAGTGAGAACCTGAAAAGGCCTTAGCCTAAAATGTCCAGGGTCTCTCATTAAATCCTGGGTCATCTCCAGTCACCCTGATGGATATATATTAGAATGAGAGAGAGAGAGAGAGAGAGAGAGAGAGAGAGAGAGAGAGAGAGAGAGAGAGAGATGTGGATATAGATATAGATATAGATCTCTCCTGGGATTTTGCTTTAGCCCTTTCAAGTAAAAGAACTGACAGGTTCCCAAAGTACTTGATATACATGACCTCCTTTGAGATATACAACAACTTTCTCAGGAAGGTGTTGAAGGTATTATCCTCATTTGGGGGCCAGGGAGAGGAGGTTAGGCTCAGACAGGTTAAATGACTTGTCCATGGCCATACACGAAAGGGCTGGAGACAAGTGTGCATACCAGGCTGATCCAGACTTTATTTTAACAAGTAACTGCTCTCTCAAAACATTGACTTCTATGATCTCCCTTAGAAAATCCCAGTGAAGTAGGGTAGGAAACTGGAGAATAGAGAAGGTTAATGATTTGGCCAAGGCAGACAAGCCAGGACTAGACCCAGGTCTTCTGTCCATAACCCAGTTCTCTTTTTTTATTACACTGTGTGAAACTGTATTCCAAGGAACTTTTCCATGGCTATATGAATGAAGAAAACATTTATTAGGTACTTGCTGTGCACAAAGCACTGTGCTAAGTACAAAAAGAAATGTAAGATAGTCTCTGCCCTTGAGGAGCTCATGTTCAAATGGGCTAAAAGTGAGATAGAAATATCCCATGGTCCCTAGGGCAGGGTGGCAAAGAAGATGGTAATGTCTGTTCTCTAATATCATTTGCACTGATGTAGGTAATAAAAGACAAGCATGATGTAGTATAGAAAGTCTCAGATTTGTAGAGGATCTGGGTTTGAACGTCTGCTTGGCCCTTTCCTATCTGTATGATTTGGGCAAGTTAACTCAATACTCAATTTCCTTATCTATAAAATGATAGGATTGGATTACATGACCTGTAAGGTCCCATCCAGATTTACAGTCTGTGTACTTTAGAAAGAAAGAAAAACTTCATCGGAGCCCTTTGGAAATAATTGTCAAGAAGGTAATCTTCAATAGTTGTCCACAAAAAACTGTACATTTCACAAGAAATAACCTTCAGAAATGACTTGCAGGAATAACTCTTCATGTACCTTGCTTAGCCCTGGTGAAAAGTTTGGGTGGAGAAATAGAAACCCAGATGGAAACCTGGCTCCTGTTCTTCATGATGGCCTTTAAGACCTAACCATGAAACTCACATGACTGTGAGTTCCCACCAGCACATTTCCTGCTCTTGTCTGGCGTGGTGAGGATTCTAGTGGGAGGTCTTTGGCACCAGTACCTTGTTAGATTATTTAGTCTTTTTTCCTATTCTCTGGTGGGCTTAACAAGTAAAAACAGAAGTCTCCAGTCAAACCACAGTAGCGACCTTCATCCCAGTCACACATGTTCTTCATCACCACTCCCCCTCCTACACATTGCCCCCTTTTGCTTCTGGAGGTGCTAACGATGTTCCGATTTGAAGGCGCCTGAACTTCTTGGCTTTGTGCTAGACACTGTGGGGTTTCCAGGATTTTCATCCTAAAAATGAATCTGTGGAATGCATAATCAAGTATAGTCCTGTCAACAGCAGAACTTGTGACTTATGTTATACTCCAGAGATAGACAAAGGTCTTCTTCAGAAGAACATGGTGACTTCACAAAAGAAGTGAAACTGTTGACGACTAAAAAGAAATGAGTGCAGTTGACTAATTTATTCATATTTGTTAATTAATGTATCAAGTTAACTAATGAAGTTAATCAATTAACTGATGTGGGATGGCACATTTAGGGGAAAAAAATCAAATATCAATGTAATAGAAAAGGTACTGATCTTTGAGTCAGGAGATCTGCATTCTTCTTGGTCCCAGATCTGTCACTATCTACCTATGGGACCTAAGGCAAAGTCACAGCACTTCTCTAGGCAGAGTTCCAATATCTGCAAAATGGAGAAGTTAGTCGAGATGTTCTTGGATACTTTCTAGCTCTATTCTACAATTCTGTGTTTCCATGACAAGAAGGCACTCTAATAAGAGGTACTTAGTTTATTCATAACAACACTGGTTCCTGTGGCCAGTGCAAATCGAATCCTGCTTCTTAACCATTCCTATGTCTCCACCAGCTGTCAGTGAAATGGAACACTGGATTTGGAATCCAAAGACTTGTATTCAAAGTCTATCTCTGTCCCTGAATATTTGTGTGACCTTGGGTAAATCACTTAACTACTCCCATTCTCATTTTCCTCAAGGATAAGATGCCTTTAGAGTCTATGATCTCTTACAATGAGTTTGTTTTTTTTTTTGGAGGGCAATTGGGGTTAAGTAACTTGCCCAAGGTCACACGGCTAGGTTTTTTTTTGTGTGTGCGTTAAGTATCTGAGGCTGGATCCAAACTCAGGTCCTTCTGACTCTAGGGCCGACGCTCTACTCACTGTGCCACCTAGCCGCCCCCGTACAATGAGTTTTTATTATCATAAAGGTAGTCCTTTATAATAATACAGGATTTTCAATTTAATCTTTACTTGATCTGTATTTAGTAAGGCAAGAAAATGGACTAAGACTTTTAGAATGACTTTTTAACAACCAGGTTTATAATAGGAACAGATTAAACTTGTTAATCATAAAATTGACTATAAGACCCCCATTTCTCCATGTTTTCTGTTTAATTGATATTTTATTGTATTAGTTCATATATTGTTAGATATTCTTTTACTAAAAAGGGGGAAAGCTTGGCCTTGGAAGAATAATGAAGGAGGGTTTGTGGAAAAGATCATCATTTATAGGTACAAAAACATATGAAATATGCACATTGGAAACATGCAGAAGTCCAATCTGTCACTTCATTGAGCAATATTTTCTACATCTAAAATAGGAGAATCAGAGTAGATGATCCCCAAGACTGTTTCCAGTCATAGGCCCTATAATTCCAAACTGCATATGCATTTACATCATTCCCTTCTTTGTCCTTCTTTCTTACTTTACTATGAAAATTATCTTCTGTCATCCTTTTGCTTCTATAGTGGCCCATGTTTTCCTTTATAGTTTCATGTCTTATTGTAATATTCCTCTTTTTCCCCCCCAATCCCAGAAAGTCTGAATTAAAAGGAAAATTAAGTCATGAAAGAAAAAATTAAACAGTTACTTAAATTAATAACATGAATGTTTATATAATTTATATAATAATAAATTAAAGTCATAAAGGAAAAAATTAGTCATGAAATCTTTATCATCCTAGTAGTTCATAGGACCTATTGTAATCCTTATGAAGGAGAGAGGAGGAGACATTGTTATTTTTGTCTTACAGGAGAGCTTAAATGAGTTGACAGTCTAGCTATGGGACTGGAACTCAAGATATCCTGACCCCATGCCAGGGCTCTCTCAGTCTGCCCCTTTAAAAAAAGCTCTTTAGCAATGAGGGTGTAAGCTGGGTTTGCAATGTTGCTTCAAGGAAATCTCTCATTTCCTCTTTTCTCTTATGGATTTCAGTCACCACCTTTGCTTTTGTTTTCTAGAAGACAGAGATAGAGGCAGATGGACAGACACAGACAGACACAAGAAGACAAAGAATCAGAGGGAGACTAATGAAGAGGAGATAGAGATGGAAAATGTAAAAAAATGTAAAAATGTAAAAAAATGTAAAAATGTAAAAAAATGTAAAAAACATAAAAACACATCCTCAAATAACTTTTAGACAACTTATCTTAGTGTAACAAGACACAAACCCATAAAACATATAATTTATTATGTCTCAGAGTGATACTTGTAATACGTATGTAAACTAGAAATTTAGATAGGGAAAAGATCAAGTTTCTGGAGTGGCTAAGGGAGGCTCCATTAAGTAGGGGAAGACTTAATTTAGTCCTTGAAGGATAGGCAAGATATCTGGAAAGGTGAGAAGAAAGTATTTGAGATAAGGGGAACAACATGAACAGAGGGTACTTGGAAGAGGGTACATGAATGGCATATTGAGGAGACAGTGGGGAGGTAAGGGGTAACTAGAGTGGAATGCTTATGTTGAAGAGGGACTGAAGAGCTTTTAGATTCTCCAAGAGGTAGGGTCAGCCTTCTCTTCACTTTCATATTCCACTTTCAGATCAACAATCAAGATCAAAGGAAATAATATGTGGAAAATACTTTGCAAAACTTAAAATGATCTATATGTGTTAATTACCATCATCAGCATCATCAGACATCACCTTCCCTCAGCTTCTTCCTGTCAGTCAAAGTCCACATTGTTCCTCTTCAACTCTCAATACTGCCTTTGTCCACCTTTGTCCACTATCTTTTCATATTCACTTCTACTTTCTTAGGTAATTATTGTACCTAGCTTATATTCTTCTCCCTTACCCTATCTTCTCTCCCCCTTCATGATGACCCATTGGATCCTGTGTTTAATTCATACCTCTTTAGCTCTTTAAAATTCATAGACCATCATCTTCCTTCCATATGAGCCATGGGGTCTTGTGTGGTTGCATTCCTTTTCTGATATCTCAAACTTGGCATGATCCTTTTTCTGATCAAAACTTACCTTATCTTCTCTCTTCCCCTTTGCATCTGTGGTGCCCATTATCTGGCCCCACTGGGATTTACAATTGATATAACCTTCCTTATTTTGTTCAATTTACCCTTCTCAACATGATAAAGTCCATGCTCATTCCAAGTTTCATGGTTAACTATTTTAAAAAATTATTGACATCTTTTGTTTTTATATTCCCTATATTCCCCAACATATCATTTCCTCTCTTCTCCCCAGAAAGCCATTCCTTATAACAAAATTTTTTTTAAAATAAGAGAAAAAATCAATACAGAAAAACTCAACAACACATTGGAAAAAGTCTGAAATCATATGCAGTATTCTATGGTCTTCTGCCTTTGCAAAGAAATGAGGGGAATGCCTTCTTGATTCTGTTTCTCTTTGGGGCCAAACTTGATCATTATAATTTCATAGAATTCAGTTTCAATAGTTTTGTTGTTGTTTTTCTTTCTACTTAGATTGTTGTGATCATTGTGTCTGTGGTTCTCCTGGTTCTGCTTATTTCAATTTCCATCTGTTTGTAGAATTCTTCTCTGTATTAGTCAAATTATTTCCTACAAAGCAGGACATTATATTCATGTATCACAACTTATTTAGCCACTCTGCAATTGAAGAGGGATATTTCCCAATTCTTTGTTATCACAAAAAGTACCACTATAGGTATTTTTGATATTGATAAAAACATAATAGGCTATAGCTCTTCATTTAGGAATGACTGAGAATACAGTAGAGTGACTAATCCAGGAATCTGAAATGTTATTTCCAATTTAGACTACTTCTCTGTTTTTACAGTGATGCCAGGTCTTACTGATCAAACAAGGCCTTAGATAATCCAAAACAGTTGTGGACTTTGCAGCTGCTTTGATTCCCCTTCAGTTCTATTATATTCTGCATCTAGTTTTTCTTATTGGGCTGTTAATTTGGTGCTCTTGGGAATGTATAAAGGTCTCTCTGTGAATCATCCTCTTTAGGGAGATAAATCTATTTGGGATTCCTGCTTCTGTCTTTCTTTTTCTATAACTATAAAGTCCTGTTCTGTTCCCAGGCTAATTTTATCTTGTTAGGAGAATTATTTTTCTATTTTTTTATTAATAATAGTATTTATATATATTTGAAACATTTAATTTTAAAACTATGAATTCCAGATCCATTCCCTTTCTCCCTTGTCACCCACTCCCTCTGGGAAGATAAGCAATTCAGTATGTGTTGTACATGTGTAGCTATGCAAAACAATACCATAGTAGATATATTGTAAAAGACTGCTTGTATTTTTCTCCCACCCATCCCACCCCCCACTTGGTCCATTCCCTACTTTGATCCTGTCCCTCTTCGAAAGTGGGTACCTTCAACCTCCCCTTCCCCCAGAATGCCCTCCTCTCCATCATCCCTATCTTGTCCCCCTTCCCCCTACTTTCCTGCAGGTTGAAATATCCCATTTAGTATGTATGTCATTCTCTCCCTGAGCCAAATTCAATGAGAATATGGTTTTGCCTTTTTGCCTTCTGTTCTTCCCCTCCCCTGCAACCACTTCCCCTTGCCTCTTCTACATGAGATAGTTTAACCCACCCTGTTTCTCCCCATCTCCTCTTGCCACATTCCTCTCTCACCTCTTAACTTCACCTCTTAAGTATCATCCCTTCCCACCAAATTCAACCTGTGCCCTCTATCCATGTATACCTGTAAACATACATACATACATATATATATATATATATATATATATATATATATATATATATATATATACCCATTCACATATGTATTCATATGCCCATATACCCTTCTTCAATTATTTTCATGCTGAGAAAGGTTTCATCAGTCACAATTATTGTTTTTCCATGTAGGAATGTAAATAGTTAAAGTCTGATAAGTTCCTTTTGATTTCTTTTTGATTACCTTCTCAAGCATCTCTTGCTTCTTGTGTCTGAATGTCAAATTTTCTGTTCAACTCTGGTTTTTTCCTCAAGAATGCTTGAAAGTCCTCTATTCTACTGAATGACCATATTTTCTCCTGAAACAAAATACTCAGTTTTTCTGGATATGTGATTCTTGGTTTTAATCCCAGGTCCTTTGCCCTCTGGAATATCATATTCCATGCCCCTCAATCCCTCAGCGTAGAAGCTGCCAGGTCCTGTGCTATTCTGATTGTGTTTCCACAATATTGAAATTGTTTCTTCCTGGCTGCTTGTAGTATTTTCTCCTTGATCTGGGAATTCTGAAACCTGGCTATAATATTCCTGGGAGTTTTCTTTTTGGGATGTTTTGTTTGGGATGTTTGGGAGGTGATCAGTGGATTCTTTCAACCTCTATCTCACCCTCTGGGTCTAAAACATCAGGGAAATTTTACTTGAGAATTTCTTTCTTTTTTTTTTTTTTTTTGCTTTTCAGAGGGCAATTAGGGTTAAGTAACTTGCCCAAGATCACATGGCTAGGTTTTTGTTTGTGTTTGCGTTAAGTGTCTGAGGCCGGTACCGGACTCAGGTCCTTCTGACTCCAGGGCTGATGCTCTACTCACTGCGCCACCTAGCCGCCCCGAGAATTTCTTGAAGGATGATTTCTAGGTTCTTTCTTTGATCATGGCTTTCAGGTAGTCTAATAATTTTTAAATTCTCTCTCCGGGATCTATTTTCTAGGTCAGTGGTTTTCCCCACGAGATATTTCACATTGCCTTCTATTCTTTCATTTGTTAGGATCTGTTTAACAGCATCTTGATTTCTCATAAAGTCACTAGCTTCCATTTGCTCCAGTCTAACTCTGAAGGAATGAAACTCCTCAGTGAGCTTTTGAGATTCTTTTTCCTTCTGGCAAATTCGGCTTTTTAAGGCATTCTTCTCCCCATTGCCCTTTTGAGCCTCCTTTGCCATTTGAGTTAGTCTATTTTTTAAGGTGTTATTTTCCTCAGTCAGGCTGTTGACTCTCATTTCATACTTTTTCCTGCATCCTTCTCATTTCTCTTCCCAATTTTTCCTCCTCTTCTCTTATTTGATTTTTAAAATCCTTCTTTAGGTCCTCTATGGCCTGTAACCTGCTCATATTTTCATTTGGGGATTTTGGTGCAGGATTTCTGACCTCACAGTCCTCCTCCTGTTCCATGCTTCAGTCCTCTTTGCCCCCAAAATAGGAGTCTAATGTTGAATTTTTCTGTTTATTTTGTTTCCTTTGCCTAGGCATGTTGCCACTTAATTACTTGACTTTTGGGCTTGTTGCCACAGTAGGACTCTGCCACCAGACAGGGGAGCTTCCGTCCCAAACACTGGGGTCCTCACAACTTCTGGAGGTATTAGTTGGATGGCCTCTGTGAAGCCTTCACATGCTCTGGCAAGCTGGATACCCACCCCAAACCTCCACCCCAGACCACAATCCAGATCCAGGGAGGTTAAAGCAAGAGCGATTAATCCCCAGACTGATCGTTGGATCCCCCTACAGTTCGCAGGCCAGGAGCTGAAGCTGCAACTGAAGCTGCAAAATGGCATCTTTGCCGTGTCTCCTCAGCAGCTTCTCTCCCCCAGGGGAAGAAGCCTGATGTGTTCCCAAAAACTGGTCCCAAAGTCCATAGGGCACTAACCTCTCACTTTGTCCCAGGTATATCTGTGTTGATAATTCTGGAATCGCCACAGCTGCTGGTGTTCTGGGGTCCCTCCAGCCAGCTGCTGGCCCTGCCACCCTGGGGCTAAAACCGTGATTCACACGGGCCTGGGCTCAGCTCCCAGAGCGCTGTGCTGGACACTCCTTGCAGGGCTGCCAGGCTGTCCTCAGTGGGAGGTTAGTTTCTCTGTGTCTTTCTGTGGGTGCTGGAGCTCTAGAAGTTGTTCAGAGTCCCCTTTTACATGATTTTGAAGTGGTGTGGAAGAGAGCACCTTGGAAGTGCTGTTTCTACTCTGCCATCTTGGCTCTGCCCCCCAAGAATTATTTTTCTTAACAATATATATAATACATACTAATTATATATATTGTATGGAGAGAGAGAGAGAGAGAGAGAGAGAGAGAGAGAGAGAGAGAGAGAGAGAGCAAGAGTCTTTCTTTGGTCATTGTTCTTCTTGGGAGTATAAGCCTAGCAGTGAGATCTCTGGGTAAAAGAATATATACACTTTAGTCACTTTCTTAGTCTAATTCCAAATCTTTTTCTAGAATATTTGGATCAATTCACAGTTCCACTATAACCTTAACCACTCATTCTGCCTTTACTCTCTAGTCCTCAGATCTTTTGTCACTCTTTCCTTGTCATGTCTAGCCCTTCTTCTTCTTGTCTTATTTCTGCCAAAGAACAGTAATGTTCTGGAATAGATCTCTCCTCATCATGGCCAAACTCCTAGAAAAAGCTATTTGTTTCCTCATCTTTTATTATTGCTATCTGCTTTTGTTTCTAATCTTTCCTATCAGAATGTAAGCTTATTGAGGATAGGGACTATGTTTTATGTACATCATTGTATTCCTAGATGAACTAGCTTTCTGTCTTTCATGTAGTATGTTCTCAAAAATATATATTGAAGTCAAGTATGTTAATATACACCTGTGATCTCAGCTGAAGAGGTTACCCATAAAGAGGGTTAGGGTTGCTCTGGAGACCCCAAAATACCAACACACCGGGTCTTGCCAAATGAATTTGACTCAAGTCTTCTCTCAGCCAAAGAACAGTAAAGTTTATTAAAAGTTCACTTGTATTGGACACAGAGTAAGTCTGTGCTAGGTCATTCTATGGTGCTCTCACTATTCTATGGTGCTCTCACTATTCTGTGGCACTCTAACACACATGGAGACAAAATGGGGTCTTATATACAGAAGGTTGTGGGGGGAACCTAGGGGTGGTCTAGAGGAGGAGTTTAGGGAGGGTCTTCAGGAGGAGTTAATGAGGTCAATGAGTGATTAAGGGTGGGAGGTCTAGTCACAGAGATAGGCTCAGGGTGGGAAGTCTAGTAACAGAGGAATGCCAGAGATTTGGGCTCAGCCACAATGTAAGGCTTATCACCTCATGCAAATGTCTCATCAAATGGGATGATTTAATCAGAGTTCAAGGGGAGTTCCCAGAGCCTGTACCTCAAGGACTCAAGGAGAGCTCAAGGGGGCTCCCAAAGCCCATACCTCATCACATCTACTGGGGAGACTGAGGCTGCCAGATTTCTTGAGTTCAGCTCTTCTAGGCTGCAGGGGTCTACTCCATACTAAGTTTGATACCAATATGTAGCCTCTAGGAGTAGGGTTTGCTAAGTTACCTGAGAAGAGGTGAAGCAGCCAAATTGAAAATGGTACAAGTCAGAGTTCTTTTTTTTTTTTTTAAAGCAATTGGGGTTAAGTAACTTGCTCAAGGTTACACGGCTAGTCATTATTTATGCGTGGGTGCTCATTTTCTGAGGCCGGATCTGATCTCGGGTCATCCAAACTCCGAGGCCCGCCCGAGCTCTTACTCACTGCGCCACCTAGCCGCCCCTTTAGGGCAATTGGGGTTAAGTAACTTGCCCAAGGTTACACGGCTAGGTTTTTTTTTTTGTTTGTTTGTTCGTATGGATTAAGTGTCAGAGGCCGGCTCTGAACTCAGGGCCTTCTGATTCCAGGGCCGGCGCTCTATTCACTGTGCCACCTAGCCGCCCCTCAGAGTTCTTATGATGGATAATGGAATTAGTCCCATGAGTAACTCCTTCTTGCTGTTTGTCCTTCATTCTCGAAGAGGGCCATGATATCAGGAAGGTGATGCCATGACTTGCAAGTGAATTGGATTTAAGTGAGGGAGGGCTGTGCACAGTCACCAGATTCACTTTCATTTCTTGAGCCATCTGGGTCCAATGTAGCCAGATATAGATCAGGCTACTGGAGATGTTGCAGTGGGGAAACTTGACCTTTTCAAGATAAGGTCCTTAATACGTCTCCTTTTGACTGAGACAAAGCCTATTCAGTGATTAAGGCTTAATAAGAAATGAGAAAAAGAATCGTCTCTTTAAAATAAAAAAGATCTGGAAGGGTAAGACCCTCAGGATTTCTGGCCAGAAACAATTGCCATTTACACTCATTCTGAGCCCATCAGGGCCCAAACAATGACAAATAGAGTTTGACCTGGAAAAAGAAAGGAAGGGAGGGAAGAAGGGAGGGAGGGAGGAAGGAAGGAAGGAAGGAAGGAAGAAAAGCAGTAGCCCCTTCATTTCCCATCTGAATGAGATAAGGAGACTCCTGCCCTTAATATGTGCATAGAAGTGTTGAGGTCAGAGTTGGGAGAGCAGGTTCAGATGTGAAAGAATTCACTTAGACTTTCTCTTTCAGCCAATGGGAGCTTTTTATTTTATGTGAAAAAGCATCATGGGCCTCCTTAGCAAGAAAGCTAAACCGGACTTTGATATTTAGGGGACTTATGCTTATGTAGAGGTTTCATAATGGGTAAGTAGTTTTCTCTAAAACTTTTATGGGAGTTGAAGATTAGGGACAGAATGAGGAAGATGGATGACACAAGATAGGGCGATGGGAAATTTTATGCCCCAGGATGGGGGGAGACAAGGAATTTTATGGTCCAGGATAAGGTGGAAATTTTATGATATTTCTAGATAAGGGGAAGAGACTTTAGGACACCTTCAGGTTAGGGAATAAACTAAGGGCTTCATAAAGTACTGGAAAAGCAACCTTAATATTATTTTTAACCCTTAGGATATTGTATCCACATCAGAAGTCTTTTTCTCTCTCTGGGTCTCTCTCTCTCTCTCTCTCTCTCTCTCTCTCTCTCTCTCTCTCTCTCTCTTTCCCCATCTATCTATTATCTATATCTATCTATATCATCTATAAATGCACATATGTGCATACATACATATGTTGAATGAATTAATTTTGCTACATATGTTCCTCTATGCAGATGATTAAATCTGAGCTTTTTATCTGAACACATACAATAAGTTTCTCATGGCAGAATTCTGTTCTTTCCTGAAATTTTCAGTCTGTGAGTTATTTCACTTGCTATCTTTAGGACTGAAATGATCACAGAATTCTTTGACTTTGGCCAGTTTTGATCAAACCTGCCTGTGACTGAGGGCATCTTGAATCAAGGGTGCCATCTGCTTAGATGACATCTGTACAAGAGATGGTTTAAAAAGAAAAAGGCAGATTTATATGATGTGAAAGGTCACTAGAAACCAAGAGTTTTGAAAAAATGGAGCTGAAACTGAAAAAAAAAAGTTGACCTAAATCCCTTCAAACCAAGATCCCTCTTACATTTTTTTTTGGTCCCCATGGGGGTTTGGGGGAGGTTGGTGGCAACAATTGTTTTTATGAAACTCTTTGGTTTTGACTGTGACCTTTACCATATACCTGTTCTTGGGGTTTGCATCATCTCAATGGAAGAAACCATGGTGGGGGAGTAAAGGAAACATTATAGGGGAACCTGAAGACTGGGCTCAGACTTGGTGCTTTAAGGAAAAGCAAGAAAGTAAAATTATTAGATCATACTTGTTGCTATAATTAGAAAATAAAAAATTCTCTGAATTTTATAACTGAAAAATTTCCATGGGCTCTGGTCAAATTTGTCAACAACTCTTTCCTACTTCTAGCCATGTTTATAACTCTGCACCTCCCATGCCACTAGGTCAGGATGACACACATGCCTGGCTATAGAATACACATGCAGAATTCTTCAAATCCTCTTTTTCTTCCCTAAAACAAATGTTCCCAGGAACCAACTCCTCCCTACTCCCTAATTTAAAATATGACTTTTAGAAATATGTGGAGGGGGGGCGGCTAGGTGGCGCAGTGAATAGAGTGCTGGCCCTGGAATCAGAAGGCCCTGAGTTCGGAGCCGGCCTCTGACACTCAATCCATACGAACAAAAAAACCTAGCCGTGTAACCTTGGGCAAGTTACTTAACCCCAATTGCCCTAAAGGGGCGGCTAGGTGGCGCAGTGAGTAAGAGTGCCGGCCTCGGAGTTTGGATGACCCGAGATCAGATCCAGCCTCAGAAAATGAGCACCCACGCATAAATAATGACTAGCCGTGTAACCTTGAGCAAGTTACTTAACCCCAATTGCTTTAAAAAAAAAAATATGTGGAGGAGTTTGTAAGTCAGCTAAATTTTTGGTAAGTCTTCTCCTTTTGACTGACTTGAAAATCACTAGATTCAACTGGATGCATTCAAATAAATATTGAAGTCCTATACACACAGTGGCATAATGAAGCACAATAACAAGGATCTAGATTAAAATTCCACTTATTTAACACCCACTTGAGCTCAGGTAAGTGACTTAATCTCCCTCATCCTCAGTTTCCATCTATAAATGAGGAGGTGGCCTCTGAGGACAATTCTATTTCTAGATCATAGACTTATGATGGGCACTGGGAATATGAAGATCAAAAATGTTCCAGTCCCTGATCTTGAAGAGCTTATATTCAATTGGATGGTGGTCAAGTAATCATATGCACTCAGAGAAATAAATCCAATGTGAAGTCAAGAATGAGATATTATTTATGAGTGATTGGTGAAGGCACCAAGAAAGACATTAAGTGAGAGGCATTATGTTAGCTATGCTTTGAGGGTAGTTTAAGCAATAAAGGTGAGGAGGGAGTACCCACCAGACAGGTACAAAGACATTGAGGTGGGGGCTGGAATGTTCTCTATGGGGGACAGCCAGTAGGCCAGTGTGGCTGGAAGATAGACTATAGAAAGAGCAACAGTATATGATAAGATTATAAAGAAAGGCTGGTAGAAGCTATATTGTAGATCGTTAATAGGCTGATGATTTTACATTTTCTCCTAGAGACATTAAGTAGACACTGAAGATTATCAAATAAAGGAGTAACATGGTCATATGAAATATCTGCTTGGCAGCTATGTAGATGTGAGAACTATTCTCTATATTGTTGATTTTTTTTATATGATGTTGGGGATGTTGCTTAAATTTTCAAGTTTCTCTTCAGTGAAATAATTCCTGTTTCTTATCTACTCTCTAGAGGCATATGAGGACTAATTAGATTTTTTTTTATTAGGAAAGCACTCTGACTGTGATACCACTGTATCGTCATTGATATCACCTTCAACTTGACCTTCAACTCAACCACAAGTGCTTACTAGTGAAGAGCATAACTCTAGGTATTGGAGAAGTACAGATTAAATAAGACAATCAATCTCTGTCCTATGGAGCTCATAGTTTGGTGGAGGGACTTAATGTATTCACAAATAAAAATCATACAAATGTAAGGATGGGGGTAGATTGAATCTATCAATACTTCCTTAAACAAACATCAACATCAACAACTTCAATATCACCCAGAGAATTTTAATGTACATGTATTTGTTAAGAGCAAAATGCTTGACTGGAACATGACTTGAATGTATTCGGGTTGACTTTTCATTTGGCATGATTTTGGTTTTGTTTCTAAGCTCATTTGCCTTCACTCAGTATCTGGACAAAGGCACAGAGTCACCAAAGAAAGAATACTGACATCTTTCTGAAAGGAAAACTGAGCAAATGAAAACATCCTTCCTCTACCCTTTCCTTCTAGTTCATAATTCCTTGACTCCGATGAATCCGCTATGTCCCTTGAGGAGGTATATAGTTTTTGACCAAAGCTGGGGAATTCCTTGGGTCTTTCCATTAAGTATAATTTCTGAAGAAACGCTTCTCCTTTGTACCTAACCCAAAGACAGACTTTTAAAATTCTGGAAAGTTATACCCCAATTCTGGAATAGAACTTTGGGCAAAGCCTCTAAAATAAAGGTTAAATAATGACTCATATCTCTTCAAAAAGAGATGAACAGAATCCCTTGTAGAAAAGTTATTCAATATACACAGCAGTGGATATAAGTGTAAGCTATTTCTTCTTCCACCAAAAAATGCTTAAAATAGACATTACCATGTATCGTGTAACTCATCACCTCTATTAGAGTCAACCAGGAGATAGGAAAGATTCCTGGTAAACTTGCAGAACTGCTCAAAAGGTATTTACACTTACCTCATGTTTTTCTATCTCATGATCCATATTTTCAGGCCAGACATGCATGGTTCATACACATAAAGAGACATATAGATGCAGATCCAGATCTAACTAGATCCCGAAATAACTACAGATACAAGATAGATGAAGATACAAGTATAGGCACAGATATAGATATATAGGCATATAGAGTTATATAGGTATAGAGATAGAGATATCTTATGTTTCTCATGGTAAGGAATGCTTAAAAGCTTTGTGATGGCAAATACCATTTTGTTTGTTCACAAGTGACTAGCTGCCTAATGGTAACTAATGGTAGTTATCTTTAGGATGGGAAAAGGGGGAAGAAAGAAAAAAAAAGAAATGTGCATGATAATTTTGCTGTACATTTCAAAGGATTAGCAAGTTATGCATAGTAGATTTGCAGTTTCACATGCAATTATCTTTTTTATTGTACTATGTCATAGAAATGCTTGTTTTATTCCATAAAGTTGAGAAAAAGACAAGTGACTAACAGCCTTTTTCCTTCCTTCACCATGTGGTAGATGCAGGGGCCCCAGGTTACCTGGTATAGCAAAAAGAACACTGAATTTGGAGTTGTAAAACCTAGATTCAAATCCTAGTCCTTCTACTTCCTTTTGGTGAAACTTTGGGTTAATCACTTTACCTCAGTTTCTTGACTTTTAAAATGTAGTGATTGCTAGAATGATGTAGACAGATTCCCCCTCTCCTCCCCTTCCCCCCAGGGAGGAAGATGTATATAGAAGCAGTTAAACAATAGTTATAATAGCTACTAGCATTTATATAGCACTTTAAGTTTTGTAAAGCAAAGCACTTTCCAAATATTATATTATTTGATCCTCAAAAAAACCCAACAAAACCCTGGGAGATAGGTGCTATTATTACTCCTGTCTTACAGGTGGGAAAACTGAGTCAGAAAGCAATTAGATGACTTGCCCAATGTTGAACAGCTTGTAAGTTTCTGAGGTCAGATTTGAACTCAGGATTTCTTGACCCCAGGTCCAGTGCCCTACATACTGTACCAATTCACTGCCTGTTAGAATAATTAACCATTAAATGTTAGCACTAAATGGATTTTGTTAACAACTATTTTTATCACTAGCAAGCCTATTTGTGATCCATATATACATAATACTTACATAGACATACATACACATATACATCCATATAAATACACACACATACATATACATGTGTGAATATAGATACATATACATATATGTGTATGAATATACTTACATATACATACATATATAGCTATACCTATATATATGGCTGAAGTTTGCTTGTTCTCAGGAAGCACATTTGTAAAGGGCTCTTGCTCCTAGGAATAAAACAGGATAAATCATCACAGGCCATCAACCTCTGAGATCCAGACCACATCTGGGTCAGGGCTGAATGTAATGATGAGAGAATTTGAATATCTTCCTTGCTTCTTAATAGGTCTAGGGAATTTGAAGATCTTCCTTGACCCTTAATGGGTCTCACTTAGAGTCCAACAAGAGAAGCTTGCTTAGGGGAGGCTTACTTTTCAGGAAAGCCCACACCTTTTGTTACTTTGTAATTAGGCAATGGGTCATGAAGGTTGTGATATCATCTGACCCTAAAGAAGGCTATATATACTCTGAGGTGAGATTTTGCTTTGGGGTTCTCTTGTGGGAAGAGTTATGTGATTTGGCCAGATGAGACTCTGGGCAGTGGTTGAATCCCCTGGCTTTGAAAACCCAGATGTTGGTGCTTCTCTCTCTGCTAACTATGTATGTATGTAATGATCACACAGCTGAAAACTCTGTTGGTCTGTTGAATTGTGTTATTTTCTCTGTCTGTGTCTTTTGTCTGCTTGTAATTTTTGTTTGTATTTTCTTTGAAGTTCAAGGTACTGACTTTCCCCCTGAACTAAGTAAATTTTATACACACACACACACACACACACACACACACACACACACACACACATATGTATGTTTGATTAAAGTAAGATTGTTAAACCTTTTTGAGTTGCTTTCCTTTAGTAAAACAGATCAAAGAACCTGTGCTACCAGCCATCCTGGGTATGCTAGGGTGCTTGCTATTACACTGACATCTGCTGTCTCATCTTTCAAGACCTTCAGAACCAGATGAACTAAAATTCAGGTTAAGGGCAAACACATTGGGCAAATGTAATCTCAGTATCCTTTGTCTACTAGTTTGGCCTACATACCATCAGTAAACATACCATAGTTAGATCAATTGAGCGAGTGGTACCATCGTCTGGAGTGTTAGAATCTGAATAATTTATCTCCAGTTCTATAATATATGATCTATGAATAAGAGACAGTGGGGCTGTAGTTATGGTATAAGAGGAAGAAAGGGAGATATATAGAGTTGGAATAAAGCTTTTTAAAATCCCCATTCCAATGCCTAATCAGTATTCTCCAAGTATAGACTTGTTGTAGGCAGTTAGTACTATGGTTCAAGTTCCTGGTACCCTTTCACCTCTGTCTTGACTTGATATTATTTCCAGTGGGCATTTCAGGGTTGGGACATCTGAATAAAAAAAATAGGTGAAGAGGAATTTTAGTTAATTTATGTTCAAATTTGTAATTTTGTCAGTATTGATAACTCCCTGGTGTGGAAGTTCCTTCCAGGACTTCAGATCAGAGCCTGGTCTGTTATTTATCATCTAAGAGGGTTGCTTGAGTCCCTGAGAGGTTAAATGATTGGCCCTCATCACATTTGTATACATTTATCTCTATTTATCCATCATCTATCTATCTATTTATCTATATCTGTGATTTCCTTGGTTTTAGAGAGCTCTCAGGAAACCCTCTCCACTGATCAGTTCAGCAGCTTTTCTGTCACTTGGAGAGTTGCCAGGGAATACCAGAGAGGTTAACCTTACGAAATCTCTGGATTTCTCACGGGCCTGGAATCCAGAGTAATTAATCATGGCCCAGAGAACTCAGTCTGGAAAGATTACTTCAGCTCTGCTCAAGGGCATATGACTGGGAAGAGTTCTCAGCGATCCCCATTCCATTCCCAGGAATATCTAACTTTGAGGCATGCTCTCTTTAATCAGCACATGTGGTTTGATATTCCCTAGGTGAAATCTAAGTCTTTGGGGGACAGGAATGCAAGGTGCTCATGAGGAACATGTGTATGCATGTGTATGCATGCATGCAACATGCATTTATTAAATGCCTACTGAATATAATACGGTGTTAAAGTAGATTCAAGGATAAAGAAAGCAGACTCTTGACAGCCCTTGTCAAGTTAGAGCTCACCGCCAGTAAAAGTGTCTGATCTTGTGTGTGGGCAGTAGATGAAAAGTGTGTCACCCTGGTTTTGATCTGAGTGAACTCCTTCAGTGGAGCAGTTGCTAGGAATTGAATATACCCAAGACCGTTAGTTTCAGCCCCATTGGACGGCTTGCTCAGTGCTTACTGGAGGCTCACTAGAACAGATCTTGCTTATGTAAAGATTTTGATTAAACACCCACAGACTCACAAAGTCTTTGATTATGAGCCGGCAGGGTATCTCCTCTTCCCCAACATCTCCCCTCCTTGCCGCCCACATCTCAATGCACTGAATAGAGAGATCTCTTGTTTTCAGGGCCCCTGGGGCCCTGTATTTCTCAGGTGGAGCAGCCACACTTGAATCTGATTTTTAATGTTTTGACTTGCTGAACAGATCTTATTCTGTTCATACATGTTGTATGTTCCCACAGAGCATGTGTGTATGTTTCATGGCATGGAGCTTATAGGAAAGGGACTCACAGTACATGTGTATGCGTATGGCAAGATGCCTCTAAACCTGGTCAGGTCAGCTGCAGCAGCAATGAGCTGCAAACATTTTGGGAGTTTATTTAACAAATGCTCTAATTGGTTCTGCCCTCATCCAACAGGTGCCAGGGGAAAGAATTCAGAGTTTTCTCTTTCCATTGATACTGGACTTTCCTTGGCTCAATCCTACTCTGAGCCTTCAGAAGTAAACAAATAAATTGTTTTTTTTTTTAAATAACTACTTGAAGTACCATGGGAACAAAAGTAAGTTCAAAATGCTGACTGCTTTGACAAGAAACCAAGATGGACAAAATCCTTCCCCCCTACTGCCTCCTCAATACATCCCTCCTTTCACTGTGTCAGAAGGAAAATGGGACACAGTAGTGAATGAATTGTAAATGGGGGACCTGGGTTGTTGCATCACCATCTACTGCACAGCTCTCTCTCCCTCATTCCTTCCCTTGCCCACTCTCTCCTCTCTCTCTGTCTCTGTCTTTCCCTATCTCCTCTCTCCTATCTATCTCTGCCTCTGTCTCTCTCTCTGTCTCTAACTCTATCTGTCTGTCTTGGTCTAGCTGTGTGATCCTGGGCAAGTCACATAATTTCTGTCTGCCCCAGTTGTGAAACGGAGAAAATAATAGCATCTATCTCCTGAAGTTATTATGGGGATCAACTGAGATAATGCAGGTGAAAATGCTTTTAAAACCCTACAATGCTATGCAAGTATTAGCCATCATTCTTATCACCTTTCACCTGGATGATTGTAACAGTCTCCCGTTTAGTCTCCCAGATTCCAGCCTTTCTTCTCTGTTTCATCCTTAAAAGCAAAATTCTGACCATTTTACTCCATTGCTCAAGAGACTCCTATGCTCCCTCTGTTTCTAGGTCAGATATTCTTAACCAAAGGTCTCTGTTCTCATTTTTTACAAAAAAACCATTTTGATAATTGGTTTCTTTTGTAATTCTATACATTTTATGTCATGCATTTAAAAACATTGTTCTAAGAAGGGGTCCAGAAGATATAAAAAAGTTAGGAATCCTTGCTCTAAAATAAAATAGGGGCCCCAGGGATCCCTAGAACACACTTGGAGAACCACTGGTGAGATGATTTTCTTTTAAACACCTACATGAAGTTGTAAAAAAAAACACTAGGGAACTTTTAACAAAATTTGGACTCCTCTCAATTCTCCTCTCTAAGAACAAAACAGTGAGAGGGGAAAGGTTGGAATCAGAGAGACCAATTAGAAGACTAGTATCATACATGGTCCAGGTAAGAGATGATAAGAACTTAGATAAAAGTAACTTGTTATTGTTGTTCAGTGCAGTCCAACAACTCCATCGGAGGATTTTCTTGACAAAGATACCAGAGTGGTTTGCCATTTCCTTCTCCAGATCATTTTATAGGTGAGGAAACTGAGGCAAATAGGGGTAAGTGCATTGTCTGGGGTCACATAGCTGCTAAGTAGCCAGATTTGAACTCAGGTCTTCCTGACTGCAGGACCGGCGCTCTATCTGCTGTGCTTCCTAGCTGCCCTTATTATTAGAATAGTAGCAAACATGTATATAACATTTTAAGATTTTCAAAGTATTTTACATGCATTATCTCATTTGATCTTGGCAACAACTCTGGCAGGTGGCTGCTGTTGTTATACTGACCTCTTATTGATAGGGACATGGAGAAAAGGATGAGGAAGAGGTTGTATTGCTAAGGGGGCACTCACTAAGACAAGCTCAGCAAACAGTCAGAGAAAGGGGGGTGGGATCTAAGGGTCTCTGGGTTTTGAGGCCCCCCCTGCCTCCCCACCCCCCACAATCTCACCATGGTTTAGGGAGGGGGGTAGAATCATAGCAGTGCCTAATGCTATCAATGTCCTCCAACCTGGTCTCCAGTACAACTCATGGTTCCATTTTGCCTATCTGACCTTACTTTATTCATATTCTCATCTTCAGATTCCTGTCATAACAGACTACAATTCTTCAGAATCTGCTCTAGCTCTTCATTCATTTATATGTGAATAAGGCAGAATCATTAATATAAAGGTCCTTACAATCCAGTTAGTTGTACTACATACACACACATACACACACAGAGAATATACATATATACTATATAAATTGTATAAACATATGCAATGTATAGTATATACACTATATAAACACATATAGTGTATACACTATATAAACATATATAGTATATATTCTATATAAACATATAATGCATATTGTACATATACATATATACTATACTACATAAACATATATCATATATAGATACACTATATATATACTGTATGTATTTAAATGGTATACATACTGTATATGTATAATTATACTGTATGTATTTAAATGGTATATGTACCATATGTGTTTATACAGTATGCTTATTGTACAGCCAACTGAACTGTAAAGACAGTGATAGTATTAGTGATTCTGCCTTATTCACATTTGTATTCCCAGTGTCTTTCTGGTGTCCTACACCAGTAAGGACAAGATAAATGTTTGTTAATGATGATGGTGAAAAAAACAGATGTTGTATCTGGAGGTGAGACCCGCCCAAACAGAGATCTTTTGGCCAATACCACCTCATATTATCTGCTGCTGGATTTGGAGGCCAGTGTGTGAATTCCAATTCAGCCACTTGTTGAAAGTCACTAGCTCTCATTCCTTTTAGACTACAATCTTCCATACCCACCCCCAACTTTAACCTCCCCTCCAACCTCAACCTTTTAAGCTTTCTCTTGTGTATTTTCTTCTCCCACTAGAATGTAAATTCCTTGGAATCAGTGGCTGTTTTCCCCCTTTTGTGTTTGTAGTCCCAGTGGTTTAGCACAAAATAAAGACTTAATAAATACCTGTTGACTGCCTGCCTTGGTTTCTCTGGGCCTCAGTTTCCTCACCTGTAAAATGAGGGGATTGGACTAAATGACCTCTAGAGTCATTTCCAGCTCTGCCTAGGATCCTGTAATCCTAAGGAAGGGGGCCAAGAGTCTCCTCTTTGGCCTGTTGTCTGCACCAAATGTTGCTGCCTTAGACAAATTCTTTCATGTTGAGTCATTAGTATTTCCATACTAACAGCATGTCATGCAGAGAGGAAGAAATTATTACAGTGTGAGAAATCTCAGCAGACAAATTGTATGCAAGCAGCAAAGTTGCAGGAACACAATATAGTCAAGGAGGTCAGTTTTGTGCCTCTGCCTGAGGGTAGGGCTTCTTAACCTGGCACCCTGGAAAGTTTTTTTTTTAAATAACATTTTTATAACTATATTTTAATACAATTGATTTTCTTTTTAACTGAGTGCATGCACGTGTGTGTGTGTGTGTGTGTGTGTGTGTGTGTGTGTGTGTGTGACTTATATCCTGGGCCATTTCCATATCCTGATGAATATTAGGCCCCTGGACCCAGATGACTCTGGAGGAGAAAGTGAGGCTGATGACCTTGAACAGCCCTGCCTCACTTAAATCCAATTCACTTGAAAGTCACGGCATCATCTTCCTGATCTTCCTGATGTTATGATCTTCTTCTAGAATGAAGGATGAACCACAACACTTTCTAGCTTGTCTAGAGATAGTTCTTTGGTCTCTCCTGCCTCTCCCTCTATGGAAATAATTTTATTATTTTCTAACTTCTTTCCTGATTACTTACTGGATCCCCCTAGTGTCCTTCAAAACTCCACTCAAATACCGCCTCCTATATTGTGGGTCCTTTGATCACCTTCCCCTTTTTTAAAAAAAAAGTATTATTTTTTTCTAACTACATGTAAAACAATTAACATTCTTCTTTTTAAAAATTGAGTTCTAAATCTCTCTCCTTTCCTACCTCCCATCACACTGCCCTCCCCACCCCACTCTGAGAAGGCAAGCAACTTGATATAGGTTATACATGTCTAGTCATGCAAAACGTATTTCCATATTAGTCATGTTGTGAAAGAAAACAAAGACCGAGAAAAAAAAGTGAAAAAAAAGTTAAAAAAGGAGTATGCTTTGATCTGCATTGAGACTTCAGCAGCTTTCATTATAAGTCCTTGGGGATTGTCTTGGATCCCCATATTGCCAAGAATAGCTAAGTCATTCCCAGTTGGTCATTTTATAATATTGCTGTTCTTGTGTGCAATATTCTCCTGCTCCTGTGCACTTCACTTTGTATCAGTTAATGTAACTCTCTAGGTTTTTCTGAAAGCATCTTGCTTATCTTTTCTTATAGCACACTAGTTTCCCATCACAATCATACCACAACTTGTTCAGCCATTCCCCAGTTGATGAGCATCTCCTCAATTTCCAATTCTTTGCCGCCATGAGAGTAACTGCTATAACTATTTTCATTCGTATAGGTCCTCCTGACTCCACGGTCAGCACTCTGTTCACTGCACCACTATCCACTTTTCAATGGCTAGTTGTTTTATTTATTTTACATGTCTTTTCTACATACTCAGCTTATATTGGCTAGTGAGAGCCAATTGTTAAATTCTCAGTGTGTATATTTGCACCTGGAAACTGGCAAACATAGAAATCAAGGCTTGATTTATTGCATTTAAAAAATTGTCTAGAGATTTGAGAAATGAGAATAAGAATAATGAGAAAAGGAAAAGAGGTAATAATGACATTTAAAGTAAAAAATATGGTATGTAGACATTTTTCCCTTTAGAGATCTGGTTGTTAAACACAGATCAGTACATCCTTTTGTGCACAGTAACTTCCTAGAGGGCAGAGACTGTTTCAGGTCTTTGTGTCTCCCATAATAATCACAGTACTTGGCATACAGTAGGTGTTTAATAAATGCTTGTTGACTTGATTTACTTTATTGATTGATTTCCTTCCTCATCTTATTTCTTTTCTTATTCATCTTCTTTTATTTACTTCTGGGTGAATTTATCTTATCTTTCACATTTCTCTGGTTCTATCAACCCTGAACACCAGTTTGTTTTCTTATCATTTATTTTCTTCTAGTAAATCAGATGATACAATTCAGAATTGAAAGGGATTCTAAAGATCATTTAGTTTAACTCATTGATCTTTACAAGTAAAGAAACTGAGGCCAAGGTGGCTTAAGTGACTAATCTAAGCTCACATCCTCTGATTTTAAGTCCAGTGCCTTTCCCCCAATGCAATATCCTACGTCACATTTACAAATGGGGGCAATCTTTATATTAACATAATTTTGTCTATTGCAAAACCAAAAATGGAGTATGCAAGAGCATTATGTAATTGAGAACCTTATAACTAATGTTCTCAATCACATAAAGCAGTCTCCTACTTCCTCTTTTTCGTGCTGCCCTATCCTCTTAGAAAACCACCCCAAACCATGATCTCCAGGCTGACCTTCACTAATGCTACATAGTTGGTGTCTTGTTTGTTCCCCATCACTGCCTATAAAAACATGGCTTATCTCACTTTATTTTTTGCCCCATTATTAGAATGAGAGAAATAAGAGAGCTGACATCTCCCCGTAGAGATCCATATGTTCCCTAACTTAAGAGTATACCTCTTCAGAGTAGAAAATCACCCTGTACTGTTTAATCAAAAATATTTTTCTCTTACAAAACACACTCAAGCGGGGAGACCGAAACTCAATCGGACAGGATTTTGGTGAGGTTTTAAAAGTTGGGCTTTTTCATTTTCATTTTGAAATCTGAAAATTATCATACACTATATATGCCACTGCAATCTTTCATTTCTTTATCTTCATGCACTTTAACACATATCCACAAGATGTCACTTTTCTTCAACAAAGCAAATGCTAATTGTAGAGCCTAGCAATCACAGGAAGTGAGTTTTGATGCAAAGAATCATCTTTTAAAAATTGATTTCTAAATGTCCAATTACAGCAAGTCTCTCACTTCCAAATTCTAGAATAAGTATCTTTTCCCCCATACTAAATTTATTTACATAAATTTATGTAAATAATGATATCCTTTGATTCAGGAAGACAGTTTCAGATACTCTCCCATCACCCCCTTTGACTTTTGTTCACTGTAAGACTATTGGCAGTAAATCTGTTAATTTGTCAAAGACTCAGTTTCTAAATATGTAAAAAATGGGGACAATAATACTTAATAATAATAGTTCTTACATCATAGGGTTGTTGTAAGACAGATGAGGTTATACATATGGATGTGTGTACATATATGTATATATGTGTGTACATATATGTATATGTATATATGCCTATGTGTATATGTACATATGTGTATGTATGTATATACACACACATATATATGCCTGTATATAATATCGCTTAATAAACTTAAAAGTGCTTTATAAATGTATTAGTTATTGTGTATGACTCAAATGAGATAATTTATATAGAGTGCTTTAGAAACTTTGTATAAGTGGAAGTTACTATTATATGACTATAACAAAACGCCATTGATTCCATCAGAATCAGCTTTTTAACTTTCATGCCAAGGGATAGGGGATGTTATTGATGGGAACATTCTCTCCAGTAATGCTGACCGCCATGCTGTAGGATATCTTGTGGGACTGTTGCTTATGGTCTCCCATAAATTCACCACAAAGTATCTATTCAATTGTGGGAGGAGGGCCTTCCTTAAGCTCTCTTGTTAGTGAGATGCAATCCGTGGGCTGTCTAGGGATATTTGTCGATCTCATAATGTGACTCAGTCATCTTCTCTTTCAATCATGTGTTTGTATGATGACTTCCTTCACAATGCTTTGTTTGTGGTGTGCTGCATCCTGCTCATGGCCAACATCTCCATTTCCCTTTGGGTGATCCTCAACCAAGGACTTATGGCACACAACTTACAGTCCATACACTATTACCATTCTTATTTCTCTTTCCATTTTTGCTCTACTTCTCTTAGTTGATTTTTAAAATCCTTCTTGGGCTCCTGCATGGCCTGCAACCAGTTCAAATTTGTCTTGGAGGCTTTTGATTTTGTTGTCTTCTTCTGGTTCTATGTTTTGATCCTCTTTGTCCCCCCAAAAAGATTCATATGCTATTACCTCAGAGAATATTGCTATTAAAAAGTTGGATCTTTGTTTCAGGGGGAAGTATAGGGCCCTTAAAGTCACTTTTAATGACCTTAAGTAACTCTGTAGTAATATCAGGGATATGGAGTGGTTTAAGTGGGAGACTTCTTGCATTTTTGTTAGCAAACCCCTTTCTTCAAACAGGGTAATGGAAAGACTTAAGAGAGTGTTAGGGGAAAACAGTGGGGGTTATGATAGTAAAATTTCAGCTTGGTTGAGTAATCCCTAAATTTAAAAGATGACTATCAAATTGCTGCCCTATGGAAGCAGTACACACACACACACACACACACACACACACACACACACACACAATATATATATATTTTTTGTTGCATTTCATTTGTAATTTTTGCTACTAGGGAAGAGATACCCTATGATTTTAGGTCAGATGATTTGGAGTGAATTCTTCTTCATTTCTTTGGCTATACTTAGCCTATAGTAAATTGAGAGTTGTCTGTGATAAGGGGTGAATTTGAGGATAGCATGGAGAGCACAGAATCAGAATTCTGGGAGGAGATAATAACTTAGAGGTATGTCAGTATTAAATATATACAATAATGTTGGAAAGAATCAGTAGTCTGAGGGCATATTATCATTAATCTGAAGAGCCAAAGAAACAAAGATACCAAAGGAAACGAAACTGATTAAGCAGATGGAAGAATTTAGGGACAATTAAAAGGGAGAGTCCAAATAGAAATTACACAGATGGTCCATCCCAAAGGAGGATCATAGAGTTTGGATCCTGAAAGGACCAGGATGGTCATTTAGCCCAGACTTCTTGTTTTACACATGAGAAAAGAAGTATGCTTCCTGATGCTACCTAAGCCCAGGGAGCTTAAGTAATTTGCCAAGGTCACATTGGGGCAGCTGGTGGTACAGCAGGTAGAGTGCTAGGTCTAGCGTCAGGAAGACCTGAGTTTAAATCTGATCTGACATTTACTAGCTGTGTGACCTTGGGTAAGTCATTTAACCCCAGTTTGCCTCAGCTGCAAAATGGGAATAATGATAGCACCTATCCTACAGGGTGGTTGTGAGGCTCCAATGAGATAGTATTTGTAAAGCATTTGGCATGGTGCCTGCCACGTAGTCAGCACTCTGTAGATGTTAGCTATTATTTAGAAAGTGGCAGATTTGATGCTTCAGCTTCAGTCCTCTCACTTCCAATCAACATTCTTTCTCTTGTTTTATTACCCTTGAAACTAGAAATAACTGAGTCACACAAAGGCAAGAGGAAGGGGAAGGATTATTTAAACAGAAGCAAAGGAAAATAATGAATCCCAGAATATGTGATTATGAACTCATGCAAATATATGCATAGCGTGGATGTGCCATTTCTGAATTAAAGATAAGTCTTCACATGATAGGAATAGTGGATCAATAATTAAAGAATGTGGGCTCCAGTGCCAAGTAGTGTGTGCATTGGCCATACTAGGTATGTATATCTATCTAGATGGAGGTGGAGGGAGAGTCAGGGAGGGAGGCAAGGGTGGGGGGAAGAGAAAGAAAGGAATTGGGAATGTCTTCTGAATGTACAATTGGATATGGACCTGTTTGATCGTTTGGAAATCTTTATATTCAGCCCTTAAGTGAGTCTGATCTACCGAGATAGTCTTTGTGGTGCTGCTGCTTTCAACACTTCCATGCTTTCTAAATCCTGTGTGATTTTTTTAAATGTCTGAGCATCTATAGCACAACTCTTCTTTTGGCTCTTTTAGCATCTCATGAGTGCCTGCCCCTTTAATGTCAGACTTGTCACCTGCTTATACTTGACCAATCTCCCTGCTGTCCCAATCATGCATTTCTTGTAGCTTATTCCCCCACATCACTTCATGTACACAAATTGTTATTGATAACATGCTGCAACTTAGTCACACTCGCCATATTGGGCATTCTGCATTGCCCTTTTGGGCAAAGAGTGAAACCCTTCCATGAAGGCCTGACACAGGAAGTTTCTCCAGATTATCTAGCTTCGTTCCTGTTTAGTTCTTCCTTCCAACCCACTCATTTCTTAGAATAGTTCTTTTGCCTCCCAGACTGATACAAAGCACCATCCTGAAGGAGAACCACTCTCTTCCAGACCTTCTCTGCTGCAAGGACACTGGTTAATTGTTTTGATGTGGAAATACTTCTCTGCTGAGGTGCAACTACTTGCAGTGAGTAAATGAAAGAGTTCCAGATATTAACAAAAAGTATAATTAGGCATATGTTCATAGATGCCAGATTATGGTAATAGGATACTTATTGGAACTCAAATGAGAACTTTTGAAAGAAAGATAACTTCCCCTTAGAAAATAGTGAGTCCTATAGATAAACCAAAGTCTTAGAAAGATTGCAAAGAAAGAAATCCCAAGTTGTCAGGATTGGCAAATGTTCTCTGTTGGGTTATTTCCCAGTCTATTCCTCAAAAGATTACTGTAAAAGTAAGAGAGAAATGTTTGCTTTTTAAAAGAAGCATGCATATGGACTTCTTCCCTGTTAAAATTCTTTATGACTACAATTCTTAGAAATAAAATGGAATGCAGTGATATTTGCCAATTTTAATGAGGAAGGGAGGCAGACATAAAAACAGAAAGAGGTAATCTCAGAGGGAAAATATTAACATTAAGGATGATCAGTAAGGGTTACTTAGAGGTCAGATTTGAGCTGAGTAAGTAAGTAAGTAAGGGCAACTAGATGGCTCAGTGGATAGAGTGATGAATATGGAGTCAGAAAGACTCAAGTTCAAATTTGGCCTTCGACACTCACTAGCTGTGTGATCATGGACAAACCAACCTCTGTTTGCCTAAATTTACTGAAGAAGGAAATGGCAAGCCATTCCGGTATCTTTGCTAAGAAAACCCCACAGATAGTGTAGTCCATGGAGTCATGGCTGAATAACAGCAACAAATTAAGTAAAGCAGAAAAGCCAAGAGGTAAAAGTGAACCAGGAAAAGCATTCCAGGGAGAGGGAACAGCCAGGGATACAGGTGGGAGATCATGCTGGAGGAGCAGTTAAATTGTAGGTATATATCACTGAGCATGTGGAGGAAAGTAAGGTGTTAGAAGACTGGAAATGTAGGAAGGAGTCGGGTTATGAAGAACTTTAAATGCAAAATAAAATTTTATATTTCCTACTAAAGATAATAGGGAGACACTGTAGCTAATTAAGTAGGAGAGTGACATGATCAGAGATGTACTTTAGGAAGATCACTGATAACTGAGTGGAGAATAGATTGGGGTGGGGAAGGTCTGTGCAAGAGATGTGGTAAGAATTGACTTTAAAGGGCATTAGACCTGGAGAGGAAGGGAGTGAGCAAGGATGACTGTCAAGTTCTGATGAGATGTGAGCAGCTTCGGTGCTAGATGAAAAATTCCCCACTGTTTTCTCAGAACCTTGGACTTTTCATTCATTGCAAGTTTCTTGTTTGTGGTAGTGGTGGTGGTAATAGTTTTGGGTTTAAGGAAGGATTTGGCTCTCTGGAGGGTTTCTGATGAGCTAAAGAGAAGGCTGCCATCTAAATGCTCACCTGGGAGGTGCTTCCTGGAGGGGGTTTCCATAGCTGAAGAAGGAATCATGTAGGGTATGGAGGAACCCAGCCCTAGAGAGATAAAGCCCCTGATGATCTGTGAAGATTAAAGGGGGATTTAGACAACAAGCTGACTAACTGTGTCTAGTTGAATCCGTTTATGGGTGAGAGGCTAAGGAATCTTAAGGTACAGAGTAGAATATCCCCAGAAACCCAAGGGAAAACTAATCTTAGCAGATTATATTTGGATCACCCCCTCCTGCATCCCCAACTCTACAACTCCACTTTTCCATACATAGGGGTTTCAGAGCATTTTGCCGATGAATGAAATTTGCAGGGTAAGATAAGGAAAGAAAGTGGGTTATATCCCGTCCCCCTTTCCCCTTCCCCCCCACCCGTGGGGATGGAAGAGGCTCAGAAAAAGCTCTTGTGACATAGAGCTGCTCTCATGGCTTTGGAGATAGTCAAGAATCATAAGTGCACAAAATATAAGATGGAAAACAGATGGATTCCTGATACCTCCATGGTGGTAGATACATAGATTTATTACTTCATGATTTGTTTAGAGTTATTTGGTACAGGCCTATGGTTTCATTCCATTTCCATTAGTAGGGAATTCCTAGTGTGGAAATTCCTTTCAATTATCATTTCCTTCCTTTCCCCAAAGCTTTACTAAGGGTTTTTTTTTTAATGGAAAACTACAAAAAATAATTTTTTAAAATTACATAATATCTTTTCATCTATATATATATATCTGCATAGCTATAGTGTATATATAGATAGATACATAGAAACAACTATATACACATACACATTGTTCATATATACATTTATATGTATATTATTGATCTGAACCTGTGATCATTGATGGGGAACTCAATGTTGAAGCTCCTTTCATTGATGCTGACATCATCTCTTTGTAATGCATTTTGCTTTGGAGCTTACTCATGGGAAAAGTGTTTGAGTGATGGAGCCAGATGAGACTCTGGGTAGCCATTAAGGAGTCCCCTGGCTTTGAAAACCCAGATGCTGGTGCTTCTCTCTCTGGTAACTATGTATGTGTGTAATGGTCAGACAGCTTGATCTGTTTGTTGATCTCTGATGTGTGCATTATTTGGTCAGATGGTTAGAAGCTGATTTTTGGTCTGCTTGTAATTTTTATTTGTATTTTCTCTGAAGTTCAGGGTGCTGACTCTTTCCCCTGAACTAAGTAAATGATACATATGTTTGATCAAAGTAAGATTGTTGACCCCTTTCAAGCGGCTTTCCTTTAGAAAAGCAAATCAAAGAAGCTGTGCTAGCACCCTTCCTGTGTGCTGGTTATTGGTCTTATACCTCCACAGCAGCTGCAATCAGCATTGCTGTTAGACTCTGTAACTAATAGTTTTAGAGAGTTGCCTGGGGTTCTAAAAAGTTAAGTGACTTGTCTATAGTCAGACAGACTGCATGTGTCAGAGATAGGACTGGAACCCAGATTGTTCTGACTCCAAAATCCATTTTAACATGTTGCTTCTGAAGGTCACAAAAGTTGCAAATATTTGCCTTTTTCTTGGCTTATTGAATTTTTATGGATAATACTATGCAGCTATTTGGGAGAGGTTGTGATGGGGTAAAAGTTGAAAATAAAATCATTATTATTCTAACTCTATTCATCTAGAATAATATTGATGATGATAAAATCTAGCCTTTATGTAGTGTTTACCATATGCTAGGCACCCTAAAATGTTATCTCATTCAATCTTTTTTTTTTTTGGTGAGGCAATTGGAGTTGAGTGACTTGCCCAGGGTCACACAGCTAATGAGTGTCAAGTGTCTGAGGCTGGACTTGAACTTAGGTCCTCTAGGGCCAGTGCTTTATATCTCATTCAATCTTCACAACAACCCTGGGAGGTAGGTGCTATTTTTATCCTCATTTTAGAGTTGAGGAAACCAAGGTAAATAATGATTTCTCAACTTGCCCAGGGTCACACAGCTAGAAAGTATATAAGACTGTATTTGAATTTAGGTCTTCCTGACTCCAGGCCCTGTGTGCTATCTTCTGCCCTACCTAGCTATTGGTCTTTTGGAAGAGATTCATATGGAATAGTGGTTCTCAAACTTTTTGGTTTGGGGATCTTTTTATGTTCTTAAAAATTATTGAGGAAATCCAAAGAGCTTTTGCTTATGTATACTTATGTATTAACCATACTAGAAATTAAAATGTCTTAGCATTATAATGAAAATACTTTTGATCTCACAGACCCCCTGAAAGGGTCTTGGGAACTTCCAGAGGTCACCAGACCACACTTGAAGAATTATTGATATACAGGGCATGTTAATATCTGTGTCCTGGGGATCAAGTTTAGGAAATTCCCTCCCTGACAGTGGGTACCACCAGATGGGAATTCCAAGATACTTTTCTCAACATTTGTTGCTGGTTGTTTCCAGGTTAGATTTAGTTTAGGCTAGCATAGTCCCCTTCCTACTCAGCATATGAAAGAAAGAATCCAAGTGTGCCCAAGTTCTTTTACACATAGGATTTGCTATGAGATATACTTCTGACTCTTTTCCTGACTTCACCACCATGACTCAGTTTTCTTCTTATCTTGGAACTTCCCTCTGCACCTGGGGGACATCTCAACCTGGAACATCCCTCCCCCATGCTAGCCCCCTTCTCACATTGGTGAGTTTCCTACATGGCCCCTCCATTTGGGGGACAGGCCCAGGTGATCCATGCTTCATTCTGGTAATGAGAGTTAGAGTTCTAACTCTCTCTGGACTTCACCACCATGACTCAGCTGCCTCCTCACTCTGGGAATTACCATGGCACCTGGGGGTCATCTCACCATAGAATATCCCTCCACAATACCAATCCTCTTTTTCTATTGGTGACTTCTTTCCAGGGCCTCCATTTTGGTGATGATCTGAGAATAGCTACACTTCATTTACCTCCTGACTATGCTCTTGACTTTTTTTGTACTCTGTCACCATGCCCCATCTGTTTTTTGTGCTATTCCATCTGTTTTTCAGCTTCCTTTTCTTCTCTCATTAGAGTCTAAGCTCCTTGAGGGCAGGAACTGTCTTGTTTTCTCCTTGTATTTTTATATTTGGGGCTTAGTGTAGTGCCTACCACACTAAATAAATACTTGTTGTCTATTGTTTTATAGCACATATTCTATTTTTTTTAGTATTTTTTTTAGCAAATGAGTGAAAAACTCACAGACTCTATCCAGACAAACAGCCCAAAAGTATAGGAAACATGCACAGACAGTGTGATAAAGTGCATCAATCAAAAAGCTCAATGGGGGAGGATCATCAGTTTTGACTCACAGTATATCGGCAAATTGTTTTATGTAAAAGCAGCACTAGGTTTGCCGGTGGTACTTAGCTGATTGCTTTCCACCTTTAATCTCATTCTCTATTTCTCTCTTTCATTCCGTCTTAAAACAACCTGGCCAGAGGTACTTCCTGGACTTCCTCCACCATGCCAGACTTTTCAACCTACTCCAATCCTGGAATTCCCACCTTTGCTTCTCCCTCTGATTGTATGGCTTCTCCCCAGAACTTCCATTTTAGGAGGGGCCCCACATAGTCTCACTCATGTGTCTCTTCTCAGAAGGCTACACTCCGGACTTTCACCATAGGGTACCTTTGTCTCCCCCAATCCCATTTCAGCTTCCTTTTTTTTCCATTGCTGTTATCTTGCCTTATCAGAATCGGGCAGAGACTGTCTTTCTACTTGTATTTCCATTCCTAGTCTTGTGGTTCAGTCACGTTCAGCTCATTTTACAGATGAGAAAACTGAGGCAAACAGGGTTAGGTGACTTGCCCAAGGTCACACAGCAAGTAAAATGTCTGAGGCTGGATTTGATCTCAGGAAGATGAGACTTCCTGAATCCAGACCTAGCACTCTCTCCACTGCAGCAGCTAGCACTTAATAAATTTGCTTAATAAAAGCTTGTTGACTGACTCCCTTCCTCTCCTACCTTTATCACCACTCCCTTTCCTTCCCCCTTCTCAACTCCTTTTCTTTTACCTTCTGTGCCTCAAAGAGTACTCACCCCTGTTTCTAGCACTTAGGATTAGAAAGTTCATTGTTTCCAGCTGGTGAGCGATTTTCTAGACAATTTCTAAGGAAATCAACCAGTCAGACCCATAAGCCTATAAGGTAGATTTCTATTGTTGTCCTCTTGTTTTAGATGTAACATGGGGTGACATGATAGTTGCTCTTTTGTGGCAGGGCTTCTTCCTTCATAGAGATGCTGCTGAAAGATTAGATCATCCAAGTCAGGGCAAACAAATGTCAGCCTTCAAATAGAAACCAGCAAAGGTTCTAGAAAATAAAAGTTGATGATGATCACCCTATCCCATAGTCCCTGAAGGCAGAAGGGGTTTCAGTGTATGTGTCTGGCCCATTTACTATCAAACTTCCTTCCCCACAAGGAATGTGAAGCATCAAGCAGGCCACATCCCCAGGAGATTATAAATTGCTCTAGGAGGAACTTCGGTTACATCTAAGTTTACAAATTGAATATTGCATATGGTTCCTGATATTCCATGGGAGCTCATTAAATATTTTTGGATGGTGACTCAGCATATCCAAAGCTGACTTCATCTTTCCCTCTAAACTTGACTCTTCTCTCAACTTCCTTATTTCTCTTTGAACATCTAATATCTTCTCAAGGACACAGGTTTAGAACCCCTAAGAATCTTTTTCAACCCTTCCCTCTCTCACCTTCTACCCCATATTCATCCATTTGTTCTTAGTCCTGTTGGTTACACCTCCTAAATATAGCTTATGTCCATCCTTTTGTCTCCACTCACAGAAGCCACCACAGTTCAAGCTCTTTGTCCCCCTTCTAACACCCCTTTTGTAGATTGTTGTAAAAGTCTATCCTAAGAGATCTCCCAACCTCCAGTCTCTCCCCTGCCCAATCCCTTCTTCATAGTTTCCAGAATAATCTTTCCAAATTGCAGATCTTATTGGGCATTACCCTACTCAAAAATCTCTAATGGTTCTGACTTATCCAAAGGATAAAATTCAGGTTAATTAGCTTGATTGATTCATTCCTCACTAACCTGGAAAAGGTTAATGACTTAATGAGAGAGTCAATAGATGACTGTCAGCAAGTATTTGAAGAGCTGCCCATATGAGAGGATTAAATTTAATTTTGTCTAGAGGGCAAAACTAGTAGTGGCTATTGGGATGGAAGATACAAAGGCTTGAGGTAGGGGAAAACTGAACAATTCAGGTTTTCTAGAAGAGGAACTAGCTGACTTGAGGTAAATAGTAGACTTTCCTTCACTGGGAGTCTTTGAGTAAAAGGGGGATGGGGGATTCTTTTTCAGGTGAAGTTTGCCCTTAGACAACTTCTAAGGTCCTTTCCGATTCTGAGATTCAACGGTTCTATGATATTTCAGGCCTTCCACATTCTGGCTGTAAAAATGCTGATTTTATATATATATATATATATATATATATATATATATATATATATATATATATATATGTATATATATATATATATATATACACACAGAGAGAGTGAGTATGTTGTATGTATTATATAAGAATATACAACATATAGAGTCCCTTTCACAGCCAAACTCCTTGAAAAAGATGTGTGTTCATGTTGCTTTCATTTTCTCTTTCCTTATTCACTTCTCAGTACTTTGCCATTTGGTTTCTCATCATATTACTCAACTGAAATTGTTCTCTCCAAAGTTACCAATGACTTCTTAATTCCCAAGTCTTCTGGTCTTTTATTGACACTTATCCTCTTAACCTCCCTTCCACATTTGACATTGTTGACAACCTTATCCTCCTGGACACTCTTCTTAGTGTTTTTGGTTCTTCTATTCCTACCTTTGGTCATTCTCCTTTGTTTCGTCATGTATATCATGCCCCTTAACTATGGTTGTTTCCTAAGTCTCTATTCTGGGCCCTGTTCCTCTCTCTCTAAAGTCTCTAACTTGGCAATATCATCAGCCCCATAGGTTTAATTATCATCTTTATGCAGATCAATTCCAAATACATATATATATATATATATATATATACATATATATGTATATATGAATGGATAAATGAATGAATACAAAATAAATAAATGAATAAATAAATAAATAGGGACCTTCTCTCTACTTGCCTGGACCATTGCAATACCCTCCTAAGTTGGTGTAATGTTAATAGCGTTTAAGATCTTCCCCACCCATTAATAGATCTTAGGTGGAGCCCATTAAGGGAGCTCACTTAGGGGAAGCTTGCTTGTAGGAAGGCTTTCCACTTTTTGCTAATTTCTAATTAGGCACTGAATCACAAGGGTTGTGATGCCTTCTGACTCTGAGAAGTGTATATATACTCTGAGTTGGTATTTTGCTTTGGTGGCTCACTTATGAGAAGGATCTTGTGATTCCCCTGTCAAGATTCTGATTCTGTATGTTCAGAGTTCCCCGATTGCTCAAGAAAGCTCAAAAGGATTTCTTGATCCAGGGATGTATGTAAAGTGCATAGCAATATTGCTTTGATTCAGGCAGAGTCTGTTGGTCTTTATTTCTTTGCTTGTACTTTCTCTGAAGTTCAGAGTGCTGACTTTTCCCCTGAACTAGAGAATGTAATTTAAAAAAAGATCCTTGACCCTTTAAATAGCTATCTTTCCTAGTGAAGCAGATCTAAGAACCTGTGCTAGCAGCCATCTTGGGTATGCCAGTGTGGTTGCTGCTACAACTGGGTTTCTGCCTCAATCCCCTCCACCCCCATCCATCCTACACACATATGCCAAAGTGATTTTCCTAAAGTACAGGTATAAATATGAAACTTACTTATTCAATAGACTATAATGACTCCCATTACCTCTAAGATCATCCATCAGTGCCTTGTAGGAGCTTAAAACAAACTCTAGCTATCTTTGTTTTTATATCACCTGTATTTCCTAGTATAGCTCCAACTGATTGATTTCAGGCAAGTGTGATATCATTTGCAATATTCCTCACAATTTGTCTCTTACCTCTTCAAAGAAGTATGAGGGAGGCAACCCCTCATATATTTTCTTGACCAAATTTGGTCATTATAATTTCAGTCTTAAGTTTTCATTGTTTTGTTGCTTTTCTTTACATTTAAATAATTTGTTGTATGTATTATTTTCCTGGTTCTGCTTACTTTGTATTAATTCATGGAAATCTTTCCATGCTTCATTATTTTCATTATATTTATTATTCCTTAAAGCACCTCTAAGAAATGTGGTACATTCATACACAATTCTTTTTTGCTCTTCCAATTGATGGCTATTTATTTAATTTACAATACTGTTACTACAAAAAAAATGCTGACATAAATATTTTAGTGTACATAGGGAGTTGCCTGTATGTAGTTAATTTCCTTGGGATATATACCTAGAAGTGACATCTCTGAGTCAAAGGATATTGACATCTTAGTGACTTTCTTTGAATAAGTACAAACTGATTTCCCAAATGGTTTAAAAAATCTACACCTTCACCAATAATGCATTAATGTACTCAAACATCGACTATTCTTATCTTTTGTTATTTTTGTCAGTTTGTTAGGTGTGAGATGAAACTTGAGTTGTTTTGATTTGGTATTATTAGTAATGTATAAATTAATTTACATGATTGTTAGTAATTTGCAATTATTTTGATAACTATTTGTTCATATCTTTTGACACTTAGCCATTGGGGAATGGCTTTTGGTGTTTATATATTTTTCTAAGATGTCTTTATCTTAGATATCAGACCCCTTTCTGAGATATATACAAATTTTTTTTTCCAGTCAATTGCTTTCCTTATTATCCTAGTTTTATTTTGTTCATAAAAATTTCAATTTCATGTAATTGAAATTACTTTATTTTTTGAATCACCCCTATTCCTTTTTTGGATGAGAATTTAAACTGTATCTATAACTGTGAAAAGTTTATACTTTACTTCTCCTCTGAGTTTGAGGTATGACTCTTAATATTGATTGTTTTGAATTTATTGCTAATATATGTTATAATACTTTGTTCTACATCTAATTTCTTCTAGAATACTCTTCAGTTTCTCATTAATTGTAAAATGGGAGGTTTTTCCTGAGTACTTTATGTTTTCACACTAATTGAATAATAGCTTATTGAATTAATTTATTTTTAATTCTTCCTTTTTTAATCTGTTACATTGATCTATTTCCCTGTTGTTTTTAACCAATACCAAATTGTTTTTAATAATATAGTTAATATTAGAATTTTATAGTATAGTACTGTTTGACTTCTGGAAGTTTTATTCCCCTTCATTCCTACATTTTTTTCCATCATGTCCCTTGACATTCTAGATCTTTTGCTCTTCCAAATGAATTTATTATTATTTTACCTAGTTCCATAAAGTCTCCTATTGGTGGTTGACCTGTTTGGCTTTTAAAACTCTTCATAATCCAGTCCCATCCCACCATCTTGCATTCTGCAGTCCAGCCTAACTGGTTTTCCTATTGCTGCTCCCATTCTACATGTAATTTCCTGTCCCTATGGATTTTCCTAGCCTCATACCTCAATGCACTCTTACCACCATTTTAGAATTATTTATTTTAAACCTTTGCTCAAGCACCACCCTCTATATAAAACCTTCCCTGGTCCTCTCCTACTAGCACCCTTTCCCTAGAATTTAGCTTCTATTTATTTTGTATATGCTTGTGTGAGGTTGGGGAGGAGACTTCATTGGACCAATCAATCAATCAGTTATGATCCCACTCCACACTTAAAATAACTAAGATGATGCTGTTAACTTTGCATGGTTTAGACAGACTATATGTGGTATGGGAATACAGAGATAGGGTAGAATTCTTAACTCTACATTCTTTGCCTTTCTAGTTAATACTAGATTTTACAAGTAAACCTCAGTCCTAAACCAGAGGTTTATTTATTTATTTATTATTTGTGGGTTATTTTTTATTTGTTTTGGTCCAAATATGTGATTTCATCAATGTAGAGAACTTCTACTATGGAAACTCCCTCCACCAAAACACATCATCTACTTATCTATAACTTTTAGAGATTTATTTAGGAACCCTGTTAGGTTGTGACTTGCTTGTTGACCCCTCATAGAGACAGGGCTTGAAACTAGATCTTGACTCTGAGGCTAGCCCTCTTTACCATTACACACAAGTGCCTCTCTGTTAATATTGTTAAACAATGCCCTCCGAAGCTGTTACCCAGCTGTCTGAAAGAGTGGTAAGGTGAATGTCACCAGTAAATTCCCTTCTTCACTTCTTCCTTTTCTTCCATGCCTCAGAAGGGAAGAGAACCTCCATATCCAGAACTCTCATTCAAGACTAATGACTTAGCCTTGGTGCTGCTGTGGTACCTTTTTTTGAAACCACATCCCTCATTCTGTCCTTCCTTGTAGGTCAGTGTGTGGTATCCTATATTAGCGTCCCCATCTCTGGAGAGGAAAAATAAGGCTTTTTTTTTCTAGTGAGAGATGCCACTCAGAGAGGAAGGGCTGGGGCAAGAGTGGGCAGAAGCAATATAGGAGAAACGGAAGGTCATCTTACTCATTAGGAAATTCTCCATCCTCAGTTTATATGATCTATAGCTCCTCTTTCCTCAGATGAAAGGTCATGGCTTGCTCCTTGATGACAGGGGATGAATTGCTTTTGTATTTATCTCCCTTGAGACTATTGCAGAGTAGGCAGGCTTTTAATAATGGTAGAGGTGCATAGATTCCAAGTTACCAGGGTCCTTTTTATTTTATAGTTGTGGAAACAGACCTAGAGAGAAGTGACTTGCCCAAGGTCACAGAGGTAGTAAGGCTATAAACTCTTTTTTATAGATGAACTTTATAGGCAAATGACTTGCTCATGATCCTACAGCTAATATATAGCAGAGCTTATCTGAACCCAGGTTCTGTTCAATTTGACAAATATTTATTATTAACAATTTGGTCTCTGCAGAATAGTAGATAGAATGCTCTACCTGGTGTTAGAAAGATCTGAATTTAAATCCAGTCTAAAATATTGGCTGTGAACCTGGGAATGTCACTTCATTCCTGTCTGCCTTAGTTTTCTCATCTATAAAATTGGGATAAAAATAGCATCTACCTCCCAGAGTTGTGAAGATAAAATGAGATAATATTTGTAAAGTATTTTGCAAACTTGGAAGCATTATGTAAGTACTAGTCGTCGTCGTCGTCATCATCATCATCATCATCATCATCATCATCATCATCATCATCACCACCACCACCACCATCCCCCCACTTGAAACTTCTCTCTCCATAGGTAATAATGTTCTCTTTCTTACCTATATGCAATAGACTTTCCTTAGTCTTTACCCTTCACTAACTCTTCAGAGTTTGACACTGGGTATCAAGTTTCAGTCCTCTTCTCTCTATTCACACAGTCATCATTTTAGTACAGGTTTTCATCTTTTTCCACCCAGACTATTGTAAAAGACTCCCAGTTGCCTCTGTGTCTCAATCCCCCACCCCCATTTCCCTCTCCAATCCATCCTATACACAAAGGCCTAAGTGATATTTCCAAAACCAGGGTGTGACCTTGTCTTTCTCCTCCTTAACAAACTCCATTGTCTCTTTAATCATTTCTAGGATCCAACACCAGCTTGTCTTTTGTTTTTAAAATCCTTCATCACCTTGCTCCAATCTAGCTTTCCAGGCTTATTGGACATGATTGCACTCTATGGTCCAAACAAATTGACTTTTTTAATCTTCTTCACGCAAAAACTATCGCCTGCCTCCATGCTTTCGCTTGGTCTGTTTCCCATGCCTAAAGTGCAATCTCTTTTAACTTGCACCTCTTAGTTTCCTTCAAGGATCAGTCAGTGTTATCTTCTACACTAGCCATGACCTGGCCTCCCCAGTTGTTAGTGTCACCTCAAAAAAAGTAACCTTTTATTTATTTTGTGTATACTTATATATCTGTGTTGTGTGGCAAATAAAATGCAATAACAGGGAAACTGAGGCAAATTTCTCCAAGTAAGAATCAGTGTATGAACAGTGATGCATATATTTGTTAATAAAGTAGGGCAGAATGATCCCCCTCAGACCTCTGATTTCCACAAGGAGGAAAAAACCCTCTACTGATATATAGGAAAGGAGTGGTTGGGGAATGTTACAGTTGGTTACAGCTAGAAAAAGTGGGTTGGCCTTGATGTGGATGATTACTGCCCCTCTCAGACAAGAAGTACTCTTTTTTTTTATGGGATTCATCTACTTCTTGTATTCTTGTCTAGGAGACTAGAACCACCCAGTTTGGTCTCCACAGAGGGGGAAATCACACTTGCCCTAATTTCACTAGGAAGACCAGAGCAGAAGAATTGTTTGTTTTTTTTTTTTTGGTGGGGGGGGTCTAGCTTAAACTGATTGGTAGTTTACAGACAACAAACAGAAGACCCAGGTTAAATTGGTCAGCAACTACACCTATAAGCCAATTTGGACTGGAAGAGACACAATTTTGAGCAGGGTGACTTCAGATAGATTCTAACCATTATTAAAAAAAAATCAGTACAGCATAAAATCAATCACATTGTAAAATCAGGACAGCAGAAATCAGAGGAAATGTTTATTTCTATCTTTTTACAGTTGTTTACTCCATGGGAATGTGAGCTCTGAGGGAAGAGTCTGTTTCCTTTTTGTTCCTGTATTCCTTGAACTTAGTCTCTCTCCATAGTGTGTTTAATAAATGCTTGCTGATGGATTCAATGATAAGAACTTGCTAATTACAAGGCACTCTTCTAAGGTAGTAGCAATACAAGGAAATGGTGCCTGTTCTCAGGGGGCTTGTAGTCTAATGGAACATAGATAAGTAAATATAAGGCCATCTGGAAAGATAAAAAAAAGCAATAGTCCTGGGGTCATCAGGGAAGGTTTCATGGTTGAACTGAGCTGAACCTTGAAGAAAGATAAAGATTTTGAGCAGAGGAATTATACTGATGGCATGGGGGACCCATTCTACAAATACACAAAGGTGGGAGATAGGATGTTGAATGAGGCAAATAGCTAGTCCTCTAATCTGGTTTGGAACTTACACTGTCTGAAGAGAAGGAATTTAGACTGTATGAATGTGAACTAAGGCTCCAATGTAAATTGTTGAAGGGCAGGCTTCTTTGCTCCTACTTCTTGGTGCATGGAATTTCCAGATAGTCAACATCTGTTTTGATTGTTGTCATCAGTGGGCAACAAAGTCAGTCTAGAGCTGAGCAATGTTTGATTCCTGAAAGGTCACCTTGAGAATGGGTAGGCATTTGCCATTTCCATGGGCTTTGGAATATCTGTTCCTTCCTTTACTCCCATTTCTTTGTCTTCCCTATGTGTTGTAATAAATGTCTAGTTCTATTGATGAGGAATGGGCTCTGGTAGCCCTCTTGAGCTCCCCTTGAGTCCTTGAGGGAACCCACTTGAACTCTGATTAAATTATCCCATTTGATGAGGCATTTGCTAAGGCCATAAGCTTTACATTGTGGCTGGGCCCAAACCTCTGTTACTATACTTCCCACCCTTGAGCCTATCAAAATATCAATCCACCCTTGAACTGGCCTAGCCCACCATAGTCAGTAGTCTCCAAGTAGCCTCCAGCAACTTCCCACCCTTTCTATGGCTGAGAGAAGACTTAAGTAAATTCATTGGCAAGACCCCGAGTGTTGGTATTTGGGGTGTCCAGAGAAACTAAGTTTTTTCCAATGTTGTAAAAGACAACCCAAAGGTGAACTTTGGGAGCTACAGGCATAGGGCCTGTAAGTCCCTTCCTCCATAAAGGAAGGTTTGAGAGTAAGCCTTAAAAAACAAACAAAAAAACTCCACAAAAAAGTACCTGAAGTTTTCCCAGTTCCCTAAGCACCAAGAAAATTGAAAGAATCTGGCTTACACTTCTGGATGGGGTATCTATCCTTGTCCTCCATTCTTCAGAAGCTACACACATGTCCATGTTCTCCAAAATAACCAAACAGGACCAAGAACCTGAGGTCAGGCTGAGTAGGAAACAGCCTCCTAGCTGTCTGACCTAATGGGAACTGAGAGGTCAGGCCCTCCCCCCCCCCCCCAAAATCAACAACACAAAAAAACCCCACACTTCCAAGGCACTAGGGAAATAGAGAGGCTTACATATCCTTCCAGTCCCAGCTAGAGAAGAGCTTGAGATTAGCAGTGTTTCCTGGTCAGGGAACCATAAAAACGAAGAGGTTACCCATAAAGAGTGTTAGGGTTGCTCTAGAAACCCCAAAATACCAACATGCCAGGTCCTGCCAAATGAATTCGACTCAAGTCTTCTCTTAGCCATAGAAAACTAAAGTTTATTAAATGTTTGCTTGTATTGCACAGCGATTAAGTCTGTGCTAGGTCATTCTGTGGGGCTCTCATATATATGGAGACAAGATGGTGTATAATATACAGAAGGTTGTGGGAGGAATCCAGGGGTGGTCTAGAGGATGAGTTTGGGGAGGGTCTTCAGGAGAAGTCAGATGAGTTCAATGAGTGATTAAGGGTGGGAAGTTGCTGGAGGCTACCTGGAGACTACAGACAATGGTGGGCTAGGCCAGTTCAAGAGTGGATTGATATTTTTTTTTCAAAAAAAATTTTTTTATTTAAACAAATGCTTTATTAACTTCTGTTTTACATCATTCATTTCTGCCAGATTTTGAGTTACAATCATTCCCCCCCACCCTGTTTTTCCCCTACCCACCCTGCCAGAATAGCAGTCCCACAAGATATCGCTTCCTCCAATCTGCTCTCTCCCATATCATCTCCCATACCCCCTTCAACTTTTGCATTAGAGGAAGGTGAATCTTCGTGTCCCAATGCCTGCATATCTTATCTCCCAATTACAAGCAAAAGAGTATTAATAATAGTATTTATATATTTGAAACATTTAATCTTTAGACCTTGAATTTCAGATACATTTCCTTCCTCCCTTGTCACCCATTCCCTCTGGGGAGATAAGTAATTCAGTATATGTTGTATATGTTTAGCTATGCAAAACATTATCATATATTGTACAAGGCTGCTTATAATTCCCTCCCACTCATCCCACCCCCGACCTGGTCCATGCCCTACTTGATCCTGCCCCTCTTCTATAGTGGGTACTTCTAACCTCCCCTCCCCCCAAGGATGCCCTCTCATCCATCATCCCTCCTCTCATCCCCCTTCCCCCTATTCTGCTGCAGGTTGAGATATCCCATTTAGTATGTATGTCATTCTCTCCCTGAACCAAATTCAATGAGAATGTGGTTTTGCCTTTTTGCCTTCTTATTCTTCCCCTCCCTTGCAGCCACTTCCCCTTGCTTCTTCTACATGAGATAGTTTACCCTACCCTGTCTCTCCCCATCTCCTCTTGCCACTTTCCTCTCTCACCTCATAATTTCACCCCTTGAGTATCCTCCCTTCCCAACAAATTCAACCTATGCCCTCTATTCATATATAACTGTGACCATATACACACACATTCACATATGTATTCATATGACCATACCCCCTTCTTCCATTATTTTCCTAGTGAGAAAGATTTCATCAGTCACAGTTATTGTTTTTCCATATAGGAATGTAAATAGTTCAACTTTGATAAGTTCCTTTTGATTTCTTTTCCCTGATTACCTTCTCAGGCATCTCTTGCTTCTTGTGTCTGGATGTCAAATTTTCTATTCAACTCTGGTTTTTTCCTCAAGAATGCTTGAAAGTCCTCTATTCCACTGAATGACCATATTTTCCCCTGAAACAAAATACTCAGTTTTGCTGGGTAGGTGACCCTTGGGTTCATTCCCAGCTCTTTTGCCCTCTGGAATATCATATTCCATGCCCTTCAATCCCTCAGTGTAGAAGCTGCCAGGTCCTGGGCTATTCTGATTGTGTTTCCACAATATTGAAATTGTTTCTTCCTGGCCTCTTGTAGTATTTTCTCCTTGATCTGGGGATTCTGGAACCTGGCTATAATATTTCTGGGAGTTTTCTTTTTGGGATCTTTTTCAGGAGGTGATCTGTGGATTCTTTCAACCTCTATTTTGCCCTCTGCATCTAAAACATCAGGGCAGTTTTCCTTGAGAATTTCTTGAAGGGTGATTTCTAGGTTCTTTCTTTGATCATGGCTTTCAGGTAGTCCAATAATTTTTAAATTGTCTCTCCTGGATCTATTTTCCAGGTCAGTGGTTTTTCCCATGAGATATTTCACATTGCCTTCTAATCTTTCATTTGTTTGGATCTTCTTAACAGCATCTTGATTTCTCATAAAGTCATTAGCTTCCATTTGCTCCAGTCTAACTCTGAAGGAATGAATCTCCTCAGTGAACTTTTGAGATTCTTTTTCCATCTGGCAAATTCGACTTTTTAAGGCATTCTTCTCCTCATTGCCCTTTTGGGCCTCCTTTGCCATTTGAGTTAGTCTATTTTTTAAGGTGTTGTTTTCCTCAGTCAGGCTGTTGACCCTCATTTCATACTTTTCCTGCATCCTTCTCATTTCTCTTTCCAATTTTTCCTCCACTTCTCTTATTTGATTTTTAAAGTCCTTCTTAAGGTCCTCTATGGCCTGCAACCCACTCATGTTTTCCCCTGGGGCTTTTGGAGCAGGACTTCTGACCTCACAGTTCTCTTCCCCTATGGTTAGACCCTCTTTGCCCCCAAAGTAGGAGTCTAGGGTTGCATTTTTCTGTTTAATTTGTTTCCTTTGCCTTGGCATGTTGCCACTTAATTACTTGACTTTTGGGCTTGTTGCCACACTATGGCTTTGCCGCCAGATCGGGGAATTTTTGTCCTGAATGTGTGGGGGGGCAACTTCTGTTTCTGGCAAGCTGGAAACACACCCACGACCTCCACCCCAGATCACAATCCAGATCCAGGGAGGTTAAAGCAAGAGCGATTACCCTCCAAGACTGATCGCTGGATCTCCCTTCAGTTCGCAGGCCAGGAGCTGGAGCTGCCTCTGAAAACTACAAAATGGCGTGTCTCCTCAGCAGCTTCTGGCCCCCAGGGGAGGAAGCCGACCGTTCCCCAAATACTGGTCCCAAAGTCCATAGGGCACTAACCTCTCATTTTGTCCTAGGCATGTCTATGTTGATAATTCTGGAATCTCCACAGCTGCTGGTGTTCTGGGGTCCCTCCAGCCAGCTGCTGGCCCTGCTGCCCTGGGGCTAAAACCTCAACTCAGGCAGACTTGTGCTTGGCTCCCCGTGCTCTGCACGCTATGCTGCCAGCTCCCAGACCACTGCGCTGGTCCTTCCTGCAGGGCTGCTGGGCTGTCCTCAGCGGGAGGTTAGCTTCTCTGTGTCTTTCTGTGGGTGCTGGGGCTCCAGAAGTTGTTCAGAGTCCCCTTTTACATAGTTTGGAGGTAATCTGGGGGCAGAGTGGCTTGGACGCGCTGTTTCTACTCCGCCATCTTGGTTCTGCCCCCAAGGCTCAGAACTGTGTTTTTAAATGGTGGATTGATATTTTGATAGGTTCAATGGTGGGAAGTCTAGTAACAGAGGTTTGGGCCCAGCGACAATGTAAGGCTTATGGCCTCATGCAAATGCCTCATCAAATGGGATGATTTAATCAGAATTCAAGGTCGGGGGGCGGGGGGGCGTTCCGCAGAGCCTGTACCTCAAGGACTCGAGGAGATCTCAAAGGGGCTCCCAGAGCCCATACCTCATCACTACTGTTAGACAAATGATGGGTTAAAACCTTAGGGGCAAATGGATACCCTCTAAGATCCCCATGAATGCTAATATTTGATGACTCTAGGGCTGGGAGCTTCTGATTCTCAGATGCACCACATTTAAACTGTTGCAATTAAATGAAAGCCTTATTCAAATTTTGAAGAAACCCCTTTCAATGTATTTAATCAGAGGATCCTCAAAGGGATGCCCATCAATTGGGGAATGACTAAACAAGCTGTGGTATATGATTGTGATGGAATATTATTGTGCTATAAGAAATAACAAGCAGCATGATTTCAGAAAAATCTGGAAAGACATATGAACTGATGCATAATGTAGTAAAAAAGAATCAGGAGAATGTTGTACAGTCACAGCAATATTGTTTGATGAAGTACTATGAATGACTTAGCTATTCTCAGCAATACAGTGATCCAAGATAAACCCAAAAGACTAATGATGAAACATGCTAGCAGCCTCCAAAGAATTGAATACAGACTGAAAAATACTATTTTTTGCTTTCTTTCATTTTTTCTTTTATTCTAATCTTCTTGTAAAAAATGACTAACAAAGACATGTTTTATATAACCACACATGTATAACATATCTGATTGCTCACCATCTCAGGGAAGGAGTATGGGAGGGAAGGAGAGAAGAATTTGGAACTCAAAACTTTAAATAAAAATGTTTAAAAAGTGGGAAAAAAGACATGTTTTATACTGAGACTGCATTCTCATTGTTCTCCCACCCCAGAAAGATTAAAACAGTGATATGTACACAACCACAGGGGATAAAATCAGCTTGGCTTTCCCCATGGGGGTTCTGTGACAACTTTTCCGGTGGAAGTTTTCTAACCTCATGGAGGGCATGAACAAATCCAGAATGTGTAATTGCCCATAGAGGGCATTTTGTTGCAAAAACATTGCCTACTCAAAAATATCTCATACCTCATCCCACCAGCCAGACAAACTTTTTCAGGGTCATACAACTAGATCCTTGACTTTTATTCAGTTTTTTCAATCATAATCAACACTTTGCAATCCCATTTGTGGTTTGCTTGACAGAAATACTGGAGTGGGTTGCCATTTCCTTCTCTAGCTCATTTTATAGGTGAGGAAACTGAGGTAAATAGGGTTAAGTGATTTGTCCAGGGTCATAGAGGTAGTCTAGATTTGAACTCAGGTCTTCCTAACTCCAGACCAGGTATTCTGTTCACTATGGTGCCATTCTAGCTGCCTAGATCCTGATTAGTATGAATAAAGTGTTCCCCCAGAAATTGTTTCATTATTTGAATTTACATTGTTTGGGGCTAAAACTAATTACCACATTTTAAATAATTATAAAAATTATATAATGTAATTATATTGCACATAATTATAATAATTATTTGTACTTGAATAGTGTAAATTTGAATACATGTGACCACTTTAGGGAATTTGATATTTGCATGAATGTGGATAGAATACTGGGTCTAGAGTTAGGAAGACTCATTTTCCTGAATTTAAATCTGGCCTTAGACACTTACTAGCTGTGTGATTCTGGGCAAGTCGCTTAACCCTGTTTGCCTCAGTTTCCTCATCTGTAAAACATGCTAGAGAAGGAAATGGCAAGAAAACTCCAGATGTGGTTTGACTGTAGTATTATATGGTGGGACCATGGCCTTTCTTGTTCTGGACACTTTACCAGTCTCAATGCTGCCTATATTTGCATTAGCTTTTTTGACTATCTGAGTACACAACTGACTCATGTTGAGTTTACAGGCCACTAATACTACCAGATCTTGATCAGAAAAACTGCTATGATGTCAGATTTGCTCTAGGCTTATTCTTGTGTGAGAAAAATTATCTGGTGTAGATAGGAGATGATAAGTAGTGGAGTGGGGTGGGGACAGGGAAGACTATCTTTAAAAGGCTACTATTAAAATGAGAGAAAGGACAATTCTCTAGGTTTTTTTTTTATCGACTTATTCCAAAGATCTGGTGGTTAGATAAGCACATTCACAAATTAAAAAGCTCTGAGAGCTTTGGTCCTAAGGAAATAACATCCCTACTGAGACATTGTGAGTGTGAGGGGAGAATAGTAACTTCAAGAAAAAGTTGTGGGGAGAGAGGGTTACTATGGGGCCTCAATTAGACAAGGTAAGCCCAAGGGTGCCATACCTGGGCAGATGAGGAGGAAGGAACAATAAGTAGCTTGAGGTCAGGTATCAATATTGGTGTCTCCCTAAGTAAGAAGTACATAGTATATGGTTAATAAATATTGAATTGAATAAAGGTATTGGACTCTTGGGAAAGGTTATGATGGCAGTAGAAGCCTCCTTAGCTTGATTGCCACTATCCAAAGGTGTGGAATCCTTTCTGATGGCTACAGTTGATGGACTTACCAATATTTATCAAATACTTGCTTTATGCCAAGTGCTGCCCAAAATCCCACAAAGGACATTAGGAGCACGAGACAGTGTCTATTCCAGCATGGTACTGCAATACTAGCTTTAAAGTCAGAGAACTTGAGTTTGACTCTCACCTCTGAAACTTACTACCTGTGTGGCCTTGGGCAAGTGACTTCACTCTGGGCCTCAGTTTCCTCATCTGTAACATGAGGGAGTAAGGTAGGACTAGACAGTATTTGAAGTCTTCCTTCAATTCCAGATCTGGTATACTGTGTTCCCTCAGGAGTTGAGATCTAAGGAAGACCAAAGTTTTCAGTAATTATAATTTAGTGACAAAGTCCACAATCAAATGCTAAGAGTAATAATGCAGATTTTGAATGTTAGTGGGGGTTGAGAAGGGAACTTTGAGAACAGATAACTTTCCCCTTACTCCTATGCCTTTCCTTCTGCATGGTAAATATCTTTTTTTTTTTTTTTGCTTTTTGGAGGGCAATTGGGGTTGTGACGTGCCCAAGGTCACATGGCTAGTTTTTTTTGTGTTACGTGTCTGAGGCCAGGTTTGAACTTAGGTTCTCCTGACTTCAGGGCCAGTGCTCTATTCACTGTGCCACTTAGCCACCCCCATGGTAAATATCTTGATAATAAAATACCCAGAGACCATAAGAATGGAAAGAACACTAAATTTGGCATCAAAATCCTGAGTTAAAATCCCATCTCTGCTACAATTAATTTTGTCTCTTTGAGCCTCAGTTTCTTCATCTGTCAAAAAGTTGGACTAAGGTACTTTCCAGCTATAAATCCTTCACTACTGGCAAGAGGCCCTTCAAGGATCCCTAAGTGCTTATAGTCACACAGAGTAGAGGCCAACTCCAGCTTCCTTGAAATTAGGAGTCAGGCTCTTTAGAGCCCTCAGGGCTCTAAAAAGATAATCTACACGGAATCTTAAAGTTGGAGTTCACCTCAGAGGTCTTCTAGGCCAGGCATAAACAGGTCCAGACAATTCTCAGTTCAAGTGTCAATGACAGAGAAGAAATTTAAATCTGAGTCTCCTGAATCTAGATTCAATACTCTTCTGTAATATCATGACATCTTCATCAAAAAAAGTCTCCTTATCTTATAGATAAGAAAAAAGAGAGCTAGAGAGACAGAAGTGTGACGCAGTTCATAGAGCCCAGGACCAGGGATCAGAAGTACTCAAGTTCAAATCTGACCTCAAATGTTTACTAGTCGTGTGACCTTGGACAGCTCTCTTAACCCCTCTACCTTAGTTTCCTATTCTGCAAAATGGGGGATACTAATCATACCTACCTCCCAGGGTTGGTGTGAGGATAAAATAAGATGAAATTAATAACAGTATTTTGTAAAATTTAAATTGTTATATACATGCTAGCCAGTGGCGACACTGAGATAAGCCATAATTTATTAAGCTTCTTAAAATTTTCTATCCTAAGTGACTCAGGTAGGTACACTCAGTTGTCCAAGGCTATGTGTGTATATAGGGGAGGAGGCGTGGGATAGAGCAGGGAGGAAAAAGGCAAGATATTATTCCAGAGATGACCTTTTCCAGTGCTATGTGATAATAAGACTCAGTCTGGCAAGATTTTAGACGGTGGTTGAAAGCTGAGCTCTCCCTGGCCTATGACAAATTAGAGCAAACATCCCATGGCCCACATTTTGGGACAGTGGGAGGGTACCTTAGTGGCTTCAGGGAACAGATACTGAGAGTAACTTCCTATAGTGGGAGGAAGATGAGGTGGTAACACCAGCTGGTGCTGAAATGGACCTGGAGTGGGTATATATATATATATATATATATAATATGCCTAAATCCCTTGTTAAAAATCACAGGATTGGGGACTGCTAGGTGGCTCAGTGAATAGAACACTAGTCCTGGAGTCAGGAGGACCTAAGTTCAAATCCAGTGTCAGACACTTGACACTTACTAGCTGTGTGACCTTGGGCAAGTCACTTAACCCCAATTGCCCTGCCTTCCCTCTCCAAAAAAATATTCACAGGATCTCAGAGCTGACAAGAACTTCAGAGCTCCTCTATTTCAACCCATACTTGAACTTTGTAAGGCACTTAATGAATGATTATTGACTGATTGATTGGTTGAACAGGGATCCCTTCTACAATTCCCCTGATGAGTGATCATCTGGAGATTTTTGATGACTGAGAATCTTTGTCGTTCAGGGCAGCCCCAATTGTTAGGAAATTTTTCTTTATATCTAGCCAAAGCATCTTTTCTCAATCTCTCACCTCCCCATCCCGTCCTCTGAAGCCAAGCAGGACAAGCCCTTTCCTATCTGACAGGAATTTATAATATGCCAGGAAGAAACTCTTATGAATGAATAACTGACTGGATTAAAAAGCATTTAATTAGTATTTCCTCTACCAGTGCCAGCCTTCAAACGACTTACATCCTTTTTGGGGTGTGTGGCAAAGCAATGGAGGTTAAGTGACTTGCCAGGGGTCACACAGTTAGTAAGTATCAAATGTCTGAAGTCAAATTTGAACTCAGGTCCTCCTGACTCCAGGGCTAGTGCTATATCCACTGCATCACCTAGTGCCCCCAAAGGGCTTATATTCTAATAGGCTGAAACAACACTACTATAGAGAGGAGTGGTGGGTCATAGGGAGGGTGATTAAAGCCATAAGACAATTACATGATATACCCTTTCCAGAAGCAAATAAAGTGTTCACTTGGTTACTTTTCTTACAGAAAGGGTTGGATTTGAGGGTAGAAAAAATCTTGCATAGGTAACATTAGCAGGAAGTTGGCTTTGGAGAGGCATGGTCAGCTAGGTCTGGGGCCCCTTTAATATAAAGGGCTCATGCTAGTGAAGATAATGCATCCCCAGGCTGGGTGCTCTAAAGCTGTGCAGCTTAGTTCTCCCCCTTCCACCACCACCCTTACCCCTTAAACATAGCTAGTTCTTTCAACAGATCATCAAATGTCATAGCAGAATGGGGTAGTGGAAAGTGTGTTAGATTTCAGGACAGAGGAGTTTAGTTCAGATTCAATCCCTGATATTAACTACCTGTAACTATCTACTTGGGGCAAGCCACTTCATGGCTTTGAGCCTCAGTCTCTCTTTCTGTAAAATGGTTGTATTAGATAGCCTCTGAGATCTTTTCCAGATCTGATCCTATGACATGATGGTTTCACCCCCTTCAGCAATTCTGATTACTCTTCTCTCCATCAAATAACCAACAAACTTTTCTTAATCACCTACAATGTGCCCCTCCATAGGACTGTATTAGGCACTAGAGATAGAAATTAAAATTAAAAAAAAAAAAAGGGAAACAGCTCTTAATTTAAGAATCTACCAGTGGGAGATAAGTCCACAGAAAATAAATATAGGATATATAAAAAAGCACACAATGATGGGATAGTAGTGTGTGCTCAAAATCTTCCAGATCCTACCTAAAACATGAATTTCCTCCATTCCCTTTTGCCAAGGGATAATGCAGAAGGAATTAGGACTGGAGAGTTGCCAGTTATGCCTCCTTTGTCCCTCAACCACCTTGTACTATACACACACCTCACATTGCCCTTTACTACTTTAGTCATTGTTCTTGGTCTTTATTTTCAGTATGGTTGACCGAGGTCATGTTGATTTTAACTGGAATTCACCCATGTAACACTGTAACCGGATGGAGTGATGAGGAGGGGGGACCCAGTGTAATCTACCCTGGGCATTCTGAGCCACTCGAATGCCCAGGGATCACCCTATCCGTAAGACATGTCTTTTTTGTGATGTGGTGACATTTGTAATTTGTTGCTGGCTCACCCTTTCAGTGGGGAGTGGGGGGGAGGTGTAACACTCAGGCATCCTTTGGCTTATTGATTTGGGGAGCATTAGACCATGAACTTGACACCTTTTACTCATCTGTCTCATTGAGAATGTCAGCAGGTGTCATTTATCACATGTCTGGGTAAATTGGAGCTGCCCAAATTGGTAAATGATGTTAGCTCTTGGGTAGATGAAATATGTGATGGCAGAGGAGTTGGGGCAGGACCAAGGTTAAGTTAGGGTCTCATTTCTCATCCAATTTATGTCTCTTTCATCTGCTTCTTACTCTAAAGGGCCTGGGTGGAGTTCCCCTTAGCTTCCCCTTTACTTTGTGGTGGGGCACATCTTGCTATTTAAAATAACCCAATAAGGTCATTTTCTTGGGGGCCGCCTAGAAGTTGAATCCACTGTCAGAAATGTCTATTGGTTTCAGTTTCTGTCCATTTACTGTGGACAAGGGAAAGAGCAGAGTTTCTCAGTTTTGCTTTGTCCAGTGGCATACTGATGACAGGTTCAGTTTCCCTTCCTCTCCCAGTTTCCTTATATTTCACCAGTGTAATTTCCATTGGACAGGAAGGAATTTATCCCAAATCAATAATTTAGCCTAATTTTGTGTAAGAACTTGTCTTTCATGAAATCATAACCCTGGGAGGGAACTTGGGACTCCATCAAATCCTTTTTACAGCCAGTGCCACACCTCATCACTTGTGGCAAGTGATCTTGCCTTGGGAGAAGCAGAGTGATTTGGTGGAAAAAGGTGGATACAGGTCTTATAATCAGAAGACTTATTTCTGAGTCCCCAACACTAACAGCATGATCCCACTGGAGCAGGGAACTGTATGTAGTTCAATACAGTGGGGGGAAGCATCAACTTTTGAATCAAAGAACTTGGGCTCAAATTCTATTTTTGTCACTTCCTACCCATGTGACCTTGGATAAGTCACAACCTCCCTGAGCCTTGGTTTCCTCATCCGAAAATGAGAGATTGGACTACATGGTTTCTCAGTTCCCTTTTAGCTCTAAATCTATGAGTCTATGGATTCACTGTTCCTTAGCTATTTCATCTGTGAAATGGAGATTCAATGCTTAGGACTTCCTTTTTTCATAGGACTAGGATATAAAAAGTGCTTTGAGAGCCTTGAATTATTTTTAGATAGGAAACAGTCTATTTTATATTATATTAGATAGGAAACAGTCTATTTTATATTATATTAGATAGGAAACAGTCTATTTCTAAATGTTAATCTTCTACTGAAGGAAAGCTCATAATCTTAGCAGGTTATCTGTCTATCTACCTACCTATCTACCTACCTACCTACCTACCTACTTATCTACCTACCTACCTACCTATCTATCTATCTATCTATCTATCTATCTATCTACCTACCTACCTACCTATCTATTTACCTATCTATCTATCTAGTTGATAGCAGAGCCAGCACTAATTCTTGGGTGTCCTGCCTCTCAATCATGTGTTCTAATGGACCATAGAAAAGAAAAATGAGACTATAGTAGACTGAATGAGTATTTGTTTTTTTGGTTTGCTTTTACTTTTTGGAGGTCAATTGGGGTCAAGTGACTTGTCCAAGGTCACATGGCTAGTTTTTTGTGTTAAGTGTCTGAGGCCAAATTTGAACTCAGGTCCTTCTGACTCCAGGGCCAGTGGTCTATTCATTGTACCACCTAGCCACCCCTGAATGAGTATTTGTAGAATATCTTGGACTATGACTTCTGAACAACAGAGGTTGACTTGTTGCAAGTTACATCTCCTCTCTTCCCATCTGTAAAATGAAGGTGTTAGTTTAGAGCTTCCCTAAGGTCCCTTCTGAGGCAGCTAAGTGGCATAGTGGATAGAGTGCTGGGCCTGAGTTCAAATCCAGCCTCAGATACTTACTAGCTGTGTAATCTTGGGCAAGTCACTTAACCCTGTTTGCCTTAGTTTCTTCGTCTGTAAAGTGAGCTGGAGAAGGAAATGGCAAGCTACTCTTTTATCTTTGCCAAGAAAACCCCAAATGGGGTCACAAAGTGTCTGAAACGACTAAAACAACAAAAATATTTCATTATGGAAGACTTTGCAACTGAAGAAAACAGGGGAGGGGTGGCAGTGCTCCTTTGTTCTGAGATGGGGGCAGGGGTGGAGTGCCATTGAGTGAAGGTTGGAGCAAAACTAGTTTTCAAAAATGCCATTCCCAGCATGACCACAAGGTGATGCAATAACTGCACAGTGGCCCTCTCTAAGGACCCCAGCAGGGGAAAAGAACGCAGATAATTGTGTCTGACAGCTTGAATTCTCATGGATTTCAGGAGACTCCTAGGAAACTCATTGAGTTGGCAATTTTGTCTGCTTCTGGGTCCTGACTAGAGAAGACCTGGGAAATCCCTAATTTTTCTACAATATACCTTCTGGATGACTTAGCGACAGCCTGAAGGCAAGGGAGAAACACTCAAGTTTTCTCTGTGTATGTATTTACTCCCACTCTCCCTAGGTTCTCTTTATGTAGTATCTTCCCTCATTAGAATGTAATTTCCTTAAGGATAGAGACTCTTTGTTTATTTGTATTTGTATCTCTAGTGCTTAGCACGGTACTTGTAACATAATAAACACTTAATAAATACTTTGTCATTCATTCATTTGTTCATGCAGTCAGACTAGGGCAGATCTGATTCCTTTTTTCTTTCCTCCTTCCCTCCCCCCTCAGCCAGTACCACACCTTATCACTTGTGGCAAGGAATCTATGAGAAGCAGAGAGATTTGGTGGAAAGAGGTGGATACAGGTCTTATAATCAGAAGACTTGTTTCTGAGTCCCTGACACTAGCAGCATAATCTCACTTGAGCATGGAACTGTATGTAGCGTAGTACAGTGAGGAAGAGCATCTGCTTTTGCATCAAAGAGCTGCTTTTTGTCTCCCTCCTTCCTTTCCTTTCCTTTCCTTTCCTTTCCTTTCCTTTCCTTCCTTCCTTCTTTCCTTCCTTCCTTCCTTCCTTCCTTCCTTCCTTCCTTCCTTCCTTCCTTCCTTCCTTCCTTCCAAATGAGAATAAAATTCATTAATGGTTGAAATTTTATATCTATTGATATATCATGTATATGGTATGTGTAAACATATATATGCACATATATGTATATTATATATGTGCGTGTATATACACATTTTTATACAGATACATAACTATATAGTTCTTCTCAATTATGCATTGTTTCATTATTTATACTTGTATACTTAGAGCACAGAGCCTGACACATTAAAGATGTTTAATAAATACCTGTTGATTGAGCATTTATTGCTTCTTATTTTGTTACCTTATTATTTATGTACAAAACAAAATGCTAAGAACTGGGGATGAATCATCAGACAAACAGAACCAAAATAATCTGTGACCTAAAAAAACTAACATACTACTGAATGGGGGTTGGGTGGGGAATCAACAAAAGCAGTGATAAGCATACTGTATACAAAATAGATGCAAAATGATGAAAAACATTTTTTTTGTAGGAGGTGCCAGAAGAAATAGAACAAGGTCTCTTGGACCTTGGAGAGAGTTAGAGATTCCAAGAGGTGAAAGCAGGGAATGGCATAGAGATAGGAAGTAGACCATGGTGTACTGAAAAGATCAAACAGGCCAGTTTGTTTGCAAAAAATGTGTGTGTATGTGAGTATGTGTATGTGTGTGAGTATGTAAGTCTGTATGTATGTGTGTGTGAATGTATGTAGGTGAGTGTGTATGTGTGTGTATGTGATATGTGTGTGTATATGTGTGTATGTGAATGTGAATGTGTAAGTGTGTGTGTATGTGAGTGTGAGTGTGAGTGTGTGTGTGTGTGTGTGTGTGTGTGTGTGTGTGTGTTGGGAATAATGTGAAATCATTCTAGAAAGATAAATTGAAGTCAGGTCATGAAGGGCTTAAAATGACTAATAGTCGTGTTTCTATTTTATCCTAGAGGCAATAGGGATCTACTTCTTGAGCTGGATAGTGAGCCCTATGCTTTCAGAATACTGATTTATGAGCTCTGTAGATGATAAATCAGAGAAAGGAGAAATAGGATGCAGAGAGATTCATTTTAAAGTTTTTACATTTGCCTAGGTGAGACATGCTGAAAGCCCTAAACTAGGATTATGGCCATGTGAATGGGAAGAGAGCATGAAAGTAGAACTGACATGCCTTGGTAATTTATTAGACATGGAGAGTAAGTGCAAGTGGAAGCAATGAGGAAGATTCCTAAGTCATGAATTTGGGTTGACTGGAAGGGTAATGACAGAAATAGGGAAATTAGAAGGAGTGGACTTGAGTAGGAAGAGAATGAGTTGGGTTTTAAAACCTACTGAGTTTAAAAGCCCTAGGAGACATCTAGGTGATATTAAGCAGATAGTTGATGATGCAAGACTGGAACTCAAGAGAGGGTTGAGGATAGGATAGGAATCATGCTTATAGATGATAATGAGGTCCATGTTACTAAATATCATTTATGTTTGAGAAATGAAGAGATCAAATTCTTATGGTTTACTCAGAAAACTCACATGTTTATTTTATAAATGCTTTCTTCAAGAAGAGCAACACTGAATGGGAAGAACATCAAACATTTTCACCAAAAATGAAATTGATTATTTCTTGACAGGAAATAACTGGTTACTGATGTGGGAGTAATTTCAAAATCAGCTGTCTGTGACTAATCAGATCCCTGACTGGTTACAACAAAGGTCAAAATCAATTACAAATTAGAGAGAAGTATATAGATGAGAAGATACTGCATACAGGTACAACACCCACTTGACCTATTTAAATGTGTTGTTGACTATGAAAAGTGGAAAATAATAAAAGTAAAGACATTGATTCTGATTATACTGTTTCTTAGAAAAGATTAACCAATAAAAAAGTTGAAACAATGAAGATCTAAAAGAGTCCTAAAACTCTTCAGTAAAACAAAACAAAAACAAACTGAAAGAAAAAACAAAAACCCTTGATCTCTTTTCCAAGCAGGAAGAACACCACTGGTTTAGAGTGAAAGGTCTTTATCAAAGCATTAGACAGAAAGATTATGGATAGTTAAGAGACATATCATCTCACAAAAAAAAAGAGTGAAAAGCAGTGGAAAGGACACAGCCTTCAGAAATATCAATGTGAGATTCATCTAGGGAAATATTTATGGGCAAAACTGGAAGAAAAACAGTAGATAGACATAACATGGAATAGGCTAGTATTGTTGTAGTAATCTATTCTCATTATCAGTGATAATGGGTGGAATCATTACAATTTGACTGGAAGTTAGGAGATTTTGGTTCAAATTTTTGTGAAAAAAAGGGGTTAGATTAGATAGCTTTAGAAGTCCCAGCTTTAGAGTATTCCATCTTCCCACAAACTCAATACTCTCTATACTATGTGAGGAAATGCATTTTGGAAGAGGATTTGGGGAATGTTGTAACCTAAACAAATACACTCAAAAAAATGTTTTTAGAGGTTATAAAATATTTAAATGGAAGTCATGGATTAGTTTTCAAAGCATAACAAAGTTAGAAAGATTTCAAAAGAATAGGAAAGATCAGTACCATTTTTAATATTCCTCTTCTTCCTTCTCCTCCTCTCCCTCAACCCCCCAGATCACTGAAAATAGAAACTGTCATTCCATATTCTTTCTTTTGGATGCCTAGTATTTAACACAGTGCCAGGTATGTTCATTGTTTTTCCATCATCTGTCACATCTGACTCTTGTGACCCCATTTTGGTTTTTCTTGGCAGTTACTTTGCCATTTCCTTCTTTAGCTCATTTTACAGATGCAGAAACTGAGGCAAACAGGGTTAAGTGGCTTGCCTAGGGTCAAACAGCTACTGAGTGTCTAAGGCCAGACTTAAACTCAGGAAGATGAGTCTTCCTGACTCCAGACCTGGCACACTATCTACCATGCCACCTAGTCGTCTAGCACATAGTAGGTGATTAATAAGTGCTTGTTGACCTGACTATAAACCTTTTTGAAAATGGTTCACCCAAACATTCTTTAGCAAAAATGTTATAAAGAAAAATGTAGATTTTTTTTTTTCTGCGGGAGAACATAGTCTGGGTCAGCCCTAATAATTCAAGATTGAGAGTTAAAATGCAAAGCACATTCATGGGCAGTAAAATGTAATTAAGAACCAATTTTAAAATAAGAGATTAAAAGAACAAAGCTTTTAAGGTTAAAAGAGTGTACACTTTTTTTTTTGGTTCTGACCATTTCTTTTTTTTTCAATTTATTTATTAATTTTTAGTTTTCAACATTCATTTCCACAAGATTTTGAGTTGCAATTTTTCTCCCCGTCTTTCCCCTACCCCACCTCAAAATAGAAAGCCTACTGAATATCCCTTCCCTCAATCTTTTCTCATATCCTCCCCCATAACCTCCCCCCCACAACTTTCTAGTAGGGCAGGGTGGATTTCTATACCCCAGTGCCTGAGTATACACATTTCTACTCATAGGATTATAGATGTGGAGCTAAAAGGGACCTATGAGACCATTTTGTCCTTATTTTACAGAGGAAGAAACTGAGACCCAGGATGATTAAGTGACTTGCTCTTGATGACTTAGACAATAGACATCAGAGTTTAGATTTGAATCCAAATAAGGGAATGCTGCACTCATTCTAATGGGTAGAGAAGTTCATTGAATTAGTTCATCAATTCTTACATCCAGAGCAGGCACTGAATGAGAAAATGGGCTGACCACAAATTTGAATAGGGGAGTAAATTAGGCTGGATTACATTTGGAAAATTGTATAGCATTTTCAAATGCCCCAAGCTGCCACTTGCCAATGATACCCATCTTTTAATTTTCCCAGTAACACTTGATAATCATTAAATATCATATTTTGGCCAAAGTCTGAAGTAAATCAAACAAACTGCTCTGATTGATTTAAAAATGCCTTTCCCCTCTGTTAGCCACTTCAAAGACAAGAGGTGAGATGCCCCATATCTTGGCGATGAAGTATGGGCTCTGGGAGCCCCCTTGAGCTCTCCTTGAGTCCTTGAGGTACAGGCTCTGGGAACCCCCCTTTATTTTTTTATTTTTATTTTTTTTTGGAGGACTATTGGGGTTAAGTAACTTGCCCAAGGTCACACAGCTAGGTTTTTGTTTGTGTGTGCGTTAAGTGTCTTAGGTCGGATCTGAACTAAGGTCCTTCTGACTCCAGGGCCGACACTCTACTCACTGTGCCACCTAGCCGCCCCTGGGAGCCCCCCTTTAACTCTGATTAAATCATCCCATTTGATGAGGCATTTGCATGAGGCCATAAGCCTTACATTGTGGCTGGGCCCAAACCTCTGTTACTAGACTTCCCACCCCTGAGCCTATCAAAATATCAATTCACCCTTGAACTGGCCTAGCCCACCATTGTCTGTAGTCTCCAGGTAGCCTCCAGCAACTTCCCACCCTTAATCATTCATTGACCTCATCGGACTTCTCTTGAAAACCCCAAACTCCTCCTCTAGACCACACCTAGATTCCTCCCACAACCTTTCTGTATATAATATCCCATCTTCCCTCCCTGTGTGTGAGAGTGCCGTAGAATGACCTAGCACAGACTTTGTATCCAATACAAGCAAACTTAATAAACTTTACTTTTCTTTGGCTGAGAAGACGAGTCAAATTCATTTGGCAGGACCTGGTGTGTTGATATTTTGGGGTCTCCAAAGTAACCCTAACACTCTTTATAGGTAACCTCTTCATTTTTATGGTTCCCTGGTGTTTTTTTGCAACACTGGCCTAGATAGGGCCTAGAAGACCATGAATTGTGGCCTGTTGTGGGGACTTTAAATACTCTCTTGCAGTTAGAATCATACTGTTGCAGAGAAGGAAGGATTGAAGTTGCCTACTTAATGGCCTTCATTGAACTTTCTCAGAACAAGGTTCTCAGCGTGTAGGGTACAGAGACCCTACCTATCCCTACCCAAAATTGACTACTCAAGAGAGGTCTCAAGGTGAAAGCAGAAAGTTTTATTGAATCTCGAGAGAAGTGGGTGGTCCTGTCACTGGGAAGTCCAGAGAGAGGAGGCCACTGTACAGAAGCCAAAGCTGGGTTATATAGCCAAGAACTGAAACCCTCCCCTTCCTCATGTAATTGTTTAAATTGGTTGGTTGTTCTGTTAGCATTCCCTTATTTGGCAGGTAGGGTGACAAGGGGGATTTCTAGAGTTTCGTTTTCCCCAAGGTCGCCTAACTTCTGAGGCCTAAAGGCTTCTAGTACTTTAGCAAAAGAAACCACATTTCATTCTACATATCAGGAAAGACTGTGAGATACTTGAAGCTAGAGCTTCTCCACAAAGGGGAAATGGGGACCAATTAAATGACCCCTTTCCTATGGCTTCAGCCCCAGCCCCTCCCCCCTCAGAACTCCTGCTCAGGTCCCAGTCACCAGTCTCACTGAGGCAGCTCCCGAAGCCCCTTCTGCTGCACCCAACCCTTTTTCCCTTTGTTTTCCTTCCCTTTTCCTCTAGCCCAACACCTCTCATTTCCTGCCTCCTACACCATATCTCTTACTCTGCATCTCCCAGCATGACCCCTACCCCTTCAGGGACCCCTGCTCAGGTTCCAGCCACTATTTCCCCGGTTGGAATTAAAGATGACTATGGCAAGGCCAAAACGCTGTCAGATATCCCTTTCCTTTCCAAACTGCTCTATGGACATTTAGCACATAGAAAGTGAAGAGTTTACCCACTAAGAGGGTTAGGGTTGCTCTGGAGACCCTAAAATACCAACGTGCTGGGTCCTGCTGAATGAATTCGACTCGAGTCTTCTCAGTCAAAGAAAAGTAAAATTTATTTAAAGTTCGCTTGCATTAGACACAGAGTAAATCTGTGCTAGGTCATCCTATGGCACTCTCACCCACATGGTGTGAGATGGGGTCTTATATACAGAAGGTTGTGGGAAGCATCTAGGGGTGGTCTAGAGGAGGAGTTTTGGGGAGGTTCTTCAGGAGGAGTTAATAAGGTCCATGAGTGATTAGGGGTGGGAAGTTGCTGGAGGCTACCTGGAGACCACAAACAATGGTGGGCTAGGCCAGTTCAAGGGTGGATTGATATTTTGATAAGCTCAAGGGTGGGAAGTCTAGTAACAGAGGTTTGGGCCCAGCCACAAAGTAAGGCTTAAGGCCTCATGCAAATGCCTCATCAAATGGGATGATTTAATCAAGAGTCCAAGGGAGGTTCCCAGAGCCTGTACCTCAAGGACTCAAGGAGAGCTGGAGGGGGCTCCCAGATCCCATACCTCATAAGAAAGCAATAGCAGCCAATGGACACAATTCTGGGCCTGGAGTCAGTTCAATATAGAATCAGTTCACACAGAATGGTATATTTTGAACTGGAAGGGACATAAGGGCCAAGAAGTCTCATTTTAAAGACAAAGGCACAAGGTAAGTTAAGTGTCTTGCTAAGGGTCATATAACTAGTAAATGTCTCAAACAGGACTCAAACCCAAGTCTTTCTGACTCCAATTTCCATGCCTTATTTACTCTACCATGCTGTTTTTTTGAGATAATCTATGCAAAACACTTTGCAAACCTTAAAATTCTACATAAATGTCAGACTGGAAATTAAGGTAGGAGAGGAGAGATGAACAGTCAGAGTTTTGCATTGGTCCTTCATGAAATATTAATAACCAGTCAATAAATATCTATTAAACACCATCTATGTGCCAGACACTGTGCCAAGTTCTAGGGTTAAAAAAAGGGGGGATAAAAGACAGGACCTACCCTCAAGGAGCTTATAGTTTAGTGGGGAAGACAACAAGCAAACAAATTTATACAAACTACATATAGGATACCTAGGAAACAATTAAGAGAGGAAAGGTACTAGATTAAGGAGTGCTGGTAAAGTCTTTTTGTAGATGAGATTTTAACTAGGACTTAAAAGAAGTCACAGAAGCCAGGAGGTGGAGGGAGGAGAGCGTTCCAGGAATGGGGGAAATTCCAGTCCAGAGAAAATGCCCAGAACTGAGAGAAGAGTCTTGTTTGGAAGGAGCATTTTGGTGTGTTGGATGGATCCTTCAGAGAGGAATTATGGAAGAATACACACAAGAGAAAAAGAATAAGAGGGTTAGGAAAGATTTTGCTCTATACGACTAGATCCAACAACATATAGGTAGAAATGTGAAGTCTTACCCATGATATCAAAAGCAAGCTTCCCACCTCTTGACTAAGTGGTGATAGATGAGAGGTGTGGACTAAGGCCTGCATCAATAAATCTATATCTATCTCTTCACACATACATATATCTGTATCTACATGTATACAAAAATGTGTGTATGTGTGTGTGTATTTTTTCAGATACTTCCAGTGTGTGGAAGGGGGCAGCTGGTTGTTTGTTGCCCTTCATTCTTGAAGAGAACCAAAATATTACTATGTTGGGGTCAAGGTACAGTGTGTCTGACTGTTGCTGATCAGGTTGATGAGCTCAGAATGCTCCACCACAGGTTGGGCACAAATAGTCTATGTCAACATATGGAGTGGAGATGTCACTAAATTTGCATGTGTCATGTTTCTTTTGAACTACTGCAATTCTGCTTTGTTGGTATAGCACAGTGCCTTCTTTGATGTCATGCTGAATGGTCCTGTGCTAGTGTTTCCCATGTTTTGTAATTGATTACAAAGTCCTTCAGAGAAAACTTGAAGGTGTCCTTGTATCACTTCTTCTGACCTTTGTATGAGCAGTTGCCTTGTGTGAGTTCTCTGTAAAATAGTCTTTTAGTCAAACATACACTTGACATTTGAACAACATGGTCAGCCCATTGGAGTTGCACTATCTGCAATTGAGTTTGGCTTGGCAATCTAGCCTAAGAAAGGACCCCCCCCACTTCCCTGCCCTCTGCCTCCCCAGTGTCCAGTATCTTATCTTGCCAGGTGATCTTCAGAATCTTCCCAACTCAAATGGAAGTGACTTTGTTTCCTGGCATGGCGCTGGCATATTGTCTAGGTTTTACAGGCACACCACAGCTTTGTAGATCTTCAGTTTGGTATGGATCCTAATACTCTTTTCTCCCACACTTTCTAGCCTTCCAAACATGGAGTTAACTCTGGAAATGGATGTGGCAACCTCTTTATCTATGTGTACATCCCTGAAGAGTATACTGCCAAGGTGGGTGAACTTATCCCCAGTATTCAAAACTTCTCCATTTGCTATAATCAGTGGTTCCATGTATAGATAAGTGTGGTCCTGGCTGGTAGATAATGTCTGTTTGCTTGGTGTTAATTGTTAAGCCAAAATTAGCACCTGCAGCAGAGAATGGATCCACAGTGTGTTGCATCTCAGCCCCAGAGGCTGCATTGAGCATGCAATCATTTGCAAACAAAAAAATCACACACCGATTCTCCCTCTACTTTCATCTTGGCTTGTAGCCTTGTCAAGCTAGATACTTTAGTCAGTGTGGTAGCTGACCTTGATGCATTTTTCATCATTGTTGAAGGCATCTGATACCATCTCTGAAAATATCAGGCTAAAAAGCACAGGAGCATGCACACAGCCCAAGGGCTAAAGCATTGGCATCTATGCAGCTAAGTGGCACAGTGGATAGAACATCAGGCCCAGATTCAGGAAGATCTAAGTTCTAATCCTAGCCCAGACTCTTAATAGCTGTGTGATGCTATGCAAGTCTCTTAAATGCTTTTTGCCTCAGTCTTCTCATCTATAAAATGAGGATAAAAATAGCACCTACCTCCATGGCTTTTGTGAGGATAAAATGAGGTTTTGAAGAGGACTGATGACATCATGGGGTGATGTCTAGACTTGTGGGAGAATTGGATTTAAGTGAGGCAGAATTGCACAAAGTCCTCAGCCTCACTCTCTCTTCCAGAGTCATTCAAGTCCAGTAGCAAGACAAAAGTTAGGATGACTGGTGATGGCCCAGAACACGGTGGATGGATGACCTTGGTGTTTTTGATGTCTGGCCAAGCTCTAAGAGATCCATGGTGCCTGCTTCAGCCTCCTTCATGGCCATTGGAATAGATTGTTCTCATCTCCTTGTGCTTTTAGGAGGAGTCTTCACATGCTTAGGGTAGATATCCCCCTAATTTACCGACGGTTTTGTTGGCTACAGTCAACCTGGTCTGCTCGTTGGCTGAGATGGTTTTACTGGAGTGTGACCCCTGTGCATGCTACAGCTTCTCCAAGCCACAGGTGACAGGTGGATGAGCAGCCCTGAAAAGGGCTTGGGGAGCCCTCTCACCAGAGGTGCTAGTCCTCATACACTCCAGTCAGTACAAGTACATGTATGTGGTTAGTCAGATGTACTTCTGATAACCTTCAATTTGTCTACAAATTAGCATAGTGCTGTACATTGAAGTTAAACTTGTTTTCTGCAAATATCACCTTTGTTTAAGATGATGCTTCCTCATAAGAAGTGTCTGGGCTAAACCTTGGGGAACTCTGACTTAGATCTGACTTATTGCCTCTAACTAGGAGATGCTAGAAAATTCCATGTTTGACCCTTTTCCAAGGTCCTTTTGTTAAAAAGCCTCATAGACCTTTAAATATAACACACTTCTGTTTTTATTGGAGGGCCATAGAAAGGACACCCACCTGAGTTCATAGAGTTGAGATAACCCCTTTGAAGTTTTTATAATCTCCTGTCAAAGACCTGTAGAGTTCCCATGATTCAAAGCACTACCATGGATGGGACTCTGGCAACAATGGGCAGGACTTGAGACCCAATCTTTCATAGTGATGCTCCAAGTAAGATTAAGATTAAGAAGCCTCTTCAATACTTCACATTTCTAGAGCATTTATAGTTGCAAAGCACTTTCACAGACATTATCACATTTTATCCACACGATAATTCTTTGTTTTTGTAATTTTTAAATTTTAAACTCAAATACAAAATGAGAAAAGAAACAAACAAAAACATCACCATGTACATAGCAGATCATAAGAGAGAATTCAATATAAAACAATAAATTTCCATTTCAAGAAAACCTATATAATAAATACTACACATTGTCTCCAAAGCTGCCTGGCTTTTCTTTGCTTCCTTGGTTTTCTTTTGTTCTCCGCTGTGTCCTTTTTGTTTTATTTTTCCCCTCCCTTCCCCTGCCCCATCCTAAAGAAGACTGCAATTAAGTGTGTATACACATATATACACATATACACTCATACACATACATATAAGACCATACTATACTTATTTTCACCTGTCATCTGTTTCTCTGAAGGTACATAGAAGCTTCCTTCATAAGTCTAAGTGTTTCCATGTTTTCATAAATCAACCAGTTCATCATTTCCTACACCACGGCAACATTCCTACCTAATCACATCCTGTCTGAGAGATTGTTTATAAAAATTCTGCCCCCCTCCAATTTTCTGCATTTCTTCTGTTCTTGACTACATAGGTTTCATTTGTACAACAACATTTTCATTTAAAATAATCAAAATTATCCTTTTTACACTTCAACAATGTTCTCCCCTTATAATATAGTTTAAGGTCTGATACTGCCCTTTTTCCTGGTTTCTTTGAAGTTTTTCCAAATGAACTTTGTTATTATTTTTTCTAGCTCACTAAAATAATTTTTAGTAGTTTAATTGAGGTGACATTGAATAAATAGATTAGGTAAAATTATTTTAAAAATTATATTGGCTTCATCTACCCATAAACAATAAATATTACTTCAATTATTTAGATTTATTTCAATTATTTAGATTTATTTGTATAAAAAGTATTTATGTTCATGTTCATATATTTCCTGTGTTTGTTTTGGCAGATATACACTCAGGTATTTTATACTGTCTAGGTATTTTAAGTAGTCTAAAACAATATTGAACAATACTGTTGTCACAGTGTAGTTTCTTTATTTTTCACTTCTGATTTAATCTATTTTAACTTTATCTGAGATCATGATGACTATCCTTGTTTTTTCTTATATACTAAATTCTACTTTTGCTGTTATTTTATCTTTGTCTATATCTTTCATTTTAAAAAAATAATTCCTAAAAGCAACATATTGTTGAATTCAAATTTTTAATCTGCTGTCCATTTCTGTTTTATGGGTAAATTCAACCCATTCACATTCTAAGCTACAATTACTTGTGTACTTTCCTCCTTCCTATTTTTCCTCATTATCCCTCTGCCTTTATTTACCCCATTCCTCCTTGCTCCTCTGCTTTACTTCTATCTGCTACCTTGCCCTCCTATTCCTTGATCTACCCATCCCTCTAACAGTCCCTCCCTTATCCTCTCATTTCTGCCCCACCCCCCATCCCCTTGCTCTCTTATTTCTTTCTGGAGTTAGAAGACTTTTATACCCTTCTACATATACATGTCATTCCCTCTTTAACCCATTCCCAATGATAGTTAGGTTCCAGCACTACCCATCCTAACTTCTTCTGTATCAGTTTTTCCTTTTATGCCTCATTTGTATGAAATAATTGCTCCTTTTTATCTTTCTCTACATAGTTTTATTTTTTTTAGAATCACCCCATCATACTCAACTCAGCCCATGCCTTTCTTCCAAACTGCCCAAATAATGACAATTATAAGAGTAATGTTAGTATTTTCACATATATGAAGTAAACAATTTGACCTTATTGAGTCTCTTATAGTTGTTCTTTAATATTTATCTTATATTTCTCCTGGATATTATATGTCAAATTTTTCCTTAAGTTCTAGGGTTTTCATTACAAAAACTTGAAAGTCTTTGACTTCATTAAATATCCCTTTTTTAAAAATTTAAGATTATATTTAACTTTGCTGGGTAAATTACCCTTGATCATAACCCCAACTCTTTTGCTCTCTGGAATATAATATTTCAAGACCTACAGTCCTTCAATAGAGAACCTGCTAGGTCTTGTAATCCTTATTGTAGCTCCATGCTATTTAAATTCTTTATTTTTTCTTGTTGCTTCCAATATTTTTTCCTTAATCTGGAATCTCTGAAATTTAATCATGATATTACTATAAGTTTTCTTTCTCAGATCTCTTTCAGGTGGTAAAGCAGTGGATTTTTTTCTTTTTCTATTTCTACTTTGCCTTCTTGTTCTAGAACTTCAGGGAAATTTTTCTTAATAATTTCTTGTATTATTTTATCAAAAGTCTTCTTTTGAATCATAATTTTCAGGCAGTCTGACTATTCTTGTGTTGTTCTCCTCAATCTCTTCTCTAGATCAGTTCTTTTTCTAATGAATTTCACTTTCTTTTCTATTTTTTCATTCTTTTGATTTTGTTTTATAGTTCTTGATTTTTAGAATGTCATTAGCTTCCCCTTACCCAATTTTAGTTTTCAAGGAATCATTTTCTTAAGTTTTTGATTCTCTAGTTCCAGGTGGTTGATTTTCTTTTTATAATTTTCTTGGATTGTTCTTATTCTTTTTCTAATTTTTCTTCAATGTCTCTTATTTGATTTTTAAAATCCTTTATAAGTTCTTCCATGAACTCTTTTTGCTATTGGGACCATTTGACATTTCTCACTGAAAAAGGAGTGACTTTTTAAGCTCCATTATCTTCTTCTAAATATAAATTCTGTTCTTTATCCCCATAGTAACTGTCTATAGTTGGGTTCTTTCTCCTTTGCTTACTCATTTTTATTTAGTTTTTGTTTTATTTTGTTTTTAGAAGCTATAAGTGTAATCAAGTTGCACTCCTGAGGTAGGGGGAATGATTCCCCCAAGCCTCGGGTCTTCTTACTATTATTTTCTGAAGTCTGTGTCAGGGCCCAACCTTGGGCTCTCCTCTCCACTGCTAAGCCATGATTAGGGCCTCCAGCCATACTTCTTCAAATGATCTTGCTCCCTTTGGTTCTTCCTGTGGCTACAAACTATAGCTGTCCTCTCTACCCCAAAACTGACACCAGGAACTCTGCTCTCCTGCAAGTGTCCAGAGCCAACAGGGTCCTTGCCCCTGGCTCCTGCACTCACCAGGTGCATATCAGCTCCTTTTCTCTGCAGCCACAGCCTGGGATGCATCTCAACAGCACAGTTGTGATTGGCATCTCTTGACAGAGGAAGGTCCTTCAGGCTTCTTCTATTAACCTTAAAGACCAGCACACTGTTTTTGAGATGAAAGTTTCAAAGGCTGAGGCTATGTCCCAAGGCTTGTTGATTTGTTGAGAGTTGGCCTGGAGGTATTTGTACTTCACTCAGGCCAAACCTCTGCCCCTGAAGGTCCCCTCTTTCTGGAGGTCCTCTCAAATTGTCTTAGGAGGACAACTGCTTTACCGTGTGCTTATTTCTACTGCTCTGAGGTGATTTTCTGTTTTTTTTTTTTTTGCTTCTATTTTTGTTTTTGTGGAGGAAATTTGGACACCTGAAAGTTTTCTGCCATCTTCACAGAATCCTCCTCTATATGATAATCCTAAGAGAGGCAAGTGGAGTAGTTATTGTTATCTCCACCATGAAGATGAGGAAACAGGCTGAGTGACATTCTATGACTTGCTTAAGGTTCCATAGTCAAGAATGTGGTGAGATAGAGAGTTGAACTAAGATCTTCTGACTCCAAGTCCAGTGCTGGTAAGTCCTTCCATCTTTTCCTTCCACTCCTAAGTCCAAGTGGAATGCTGCTGGAAGGAATCATGCTGGCAAGATCTAATACATTTCTAACCTCAACTTATGCCATCTAAACTCAATGCCACTACTCCATGGTGATCTATTACTGACTTTCTATGATAGTCCACACAAAGGATACTCCACACTTCTCTTCCCTCCTCAAACTGACTTTATGCACACCCACTCTCTTTTGGAGGGTGACCTTACTTCCCTACTTTGCTGAGAAAATTGAGCTCATCAAACAAGAATTTCGTCAATCTCACCTCTTCTATTTCTTTAAACCTTTTGATTTCCTTACCCGCCCTCACTTCCTTTCCTTCACTCCAGAAAGAAGTGGTCTTTCTTCTTGCCTCCTTCATATTGCATAAAAATTCAAAATCTAACTTTTATTTTCAAAACAAGCTGTTGCCCAAAGGGGAAAAAATGGGTGGGGAGGGATTTGCCTTAAACACTGAAGAGTTCTGGTTATTTATTTTATTGTTGTGGATTAGATGTTTGTGTTGTGTTAGGTAAGGTTTGATATAATCTATTCATTAAGTAGAGAGTATAGTTATAGCTGTTTTCTTCTTCCTGGGCATTCCATGCCACAGACTTCCTGTGTTGGCACCATACTCATCAATCTGCTCCAGATGGTGAGGACTTCTGACTCTACCCATTAATCTCCTTCTGATAGAATTCCTGGGTCTTCATCCTCCTTTCACTCATACTGGCACAGAGTTAGCTGCTCTGGCCCAGAAGGATTCCAAGATATGAAACAAGAAACATTTTTTCTAATTCTCTTAGTGGCTAAAGACTGAAGATTGGTTTGAGCAGAGCTGAAAAAAAAAATAGAGCATTTTCCATAGTTAGAAGAAAAACTTGATATATATATAGGACTTTGGACTGTGTTTGGTGGGTTTGAATCAAACACTCAACAAGTATTTACTAAATATCTCCTATGTGCTGGCACTGTGCTAGGCACTAGGGGCATGAAACAGAAACAGGAAGCAATCCTGGGCTTTACTATGTGCTAGTTACATGATCTATAACACTTAATTTCTTTGAGCCTCATTTTAGATCGAGGATAATGCTATTTGCCTTACCTGCCTCTTAGTGCTATAAACTGCCACAAGTTATTGAAATGCTAATTAACATTGCCAGAGGCCTTTTGGAATATTTTTATTTCACCCAGTGCCCAGCATAAGGGCAAAGTCTTTCATTTCTTTGTATCTCTTACCTTGCCCAGGTAAGCCATCAATACACATTGATTGTTCTATAAGATAGGACAGTTTGACTGAAAACTGTTTGACAGATTAGGAAACTGAGACCTAGAGAAACACTCAATGTTCCTGCCAGCCAGTCCTCTAGATGGGAGTCTAGAGTGTGCCCTAGATTTCAAGCTTTGTTTCTATCCCATACTTGCACTTTTACTTTTGCTTTCTTACTTTGGCTGTTGTAGGGCCTGCCTTTCCACCTTCTTTGGGGATGTTGACACTTAGTCAGCTGTTGTGGGTCTGGGGAGTCCAGTCTGGTACCTTGTTTTATCTACAGACCTTACTTGTCTATGTCCTTTGCTTTATGAGCTCAGCCCTGACGTCAAGTCTCTCATCTTGTAACCTCTAACTCTTATCTTTTTTGCTATCTTTCATCTGGGGTTTCCTTGGGTTTGTTCCAAACAAAGAAGCTCTATCATATTTTTAACTCATTTCCCCCAAAAGAGATTCAATAGACATCTTTTATTATCCATGTTATTTATATTTTTAAGCAGTCTTCAAATCCCTAATTCAATTATTCTGTGAGTTCCTCAAGGTTGGGGACCATCTTTTGCCTTTATTTGTATCTCAGAGCTTAGTACAGCACATAGTAGGTTCTTAATAAATGTTACCGACTATGAGGAAATTCTTCTGTCTAACATCCTATGTGATTCTATGATCTTTTATTTATTTATTTTTGGAGGGGGGAAGGCAAGGCAATTGGAGTTAAGTGGTTTGCCCAAGGTCACACAGCTAGAAAGTGTCAAGTGTATGAGGTCAAATTTGAACTCTGGTCCTCATGACTCCAGGGTCAGTGCTCTATTCACTGTGCCACCTAGTTGCCCTGATCCTATGATCTCTTAAAACAATATGACATAGTGATTTGAGAATTGGACTTGGAGGAAGATGAGCTCAAATCTAAGTGCAACTGGGGGAATTAGGCAACAAGAATTTATTAAACCTTGTGAAGGAAATGCCATTTGAGCTAAGCATTAATGGGACCTAGGGATTCTAAGAACTGAGGGTGAAGAGTAAAGGCATGCCAGGCATGGAGGAAAGCCTAAGCACAAAGGCACAAAGACAGGAGAATGAATTTGATGTACAGGACACAGTACCTTGATTTAGCTGGACTGCTGAATGTATAAAGGAGAGAAATGTGTGATCAGCCTGGAAAGATAGGTCAGAACCAGACTGGGAAGGACTTTCGAGGCTGAGCAGAAGAGTTTGTGTTTTTATGGTAGAGACAAGAGAGAGTCATCAAAACTTTTTGAGTTGGGGAGCATCCTGATCAGACTTGAGCTTTTGAAATATCAGTTTGGCAGCTATAGGCATGCTAAATGGAGCCAAGAAAGATTGAGTGCCCAGAGACCAATTAGGAGGGATTTGCAATAGTCTAAATAAGAAATTACATGGATCTGGATCAGGGTGGCTTAGGCATGAATAGAAAGAGTAGGATGGATGGAAGGAGGCAGAAACAATAAGATTTAGCAAATGATTCTATATGGAGGGGTAGGAAACAAGATTGAAAAGTTATGGGTGACTCCTTGGTTTCAAATCTTGTTAAATAGAAGAATGGCAGTACACTTGATAGAAATAAGGAAATTAAGAGGGGGAGGGGAAAAGAATCAATTCTGTTTTGGACAAGTTGAGCTTGAGATGTCTATTGCATTCCCAAGTGGGGATGTCCAGCAGACAGTTGAAGCTGTAGGACTGGAATTGGGGATGAAGTCTTATTAATTAATATGAAGATTTGGGAATCATTTGCAAAAAAGTAATAGTTGAACCCCAAAGAGTTGGTGACATTACAGAGAGAGAATGCAGTGAGAAGAGAAGAGGACCCAGGACAAAGCACGAGGATATGCCAACACACAGGAGATGACATTTAAAAAAGACTGAGAAGGATTAGTCAGACAGGTAGAAGAACCATGAAGAATAAAGATGCAGCATGAAAATCCATGGTGGAGATTCTTTGTATTTTAATACAAGGAGATGAGGACTGAGAAATGACTATTGGATTAAGTGATAGAAAGATCACTGATAACCTTAAGGACAATAGTTTCAGTGAAGTAATAGTGATGAAAGTCAAATTGAAGGGAATGAATGGGAGGTGAGAAAATGTAAGTAATAAGTATAGACAGCTGTTTTTTTTCCTCAAGATCTCTAAGGTCCCTTTCAGATCTGGCATTTCAATTCTAATGACAATTCTGCTTATTTAGTATTTAAGTATAAACAATGTGTTGAACAATTCATCGATCTCTTATAACTGTGTGATGTTGGGTAAGTCACTTACCTCTCTGTGTCTTGGTTTCCTCACCAGGAGAATTAGGGGATTGGCATTAAAGGATTTCTAAAATCCTTTTTTGGACTTTGGATTTTTGGCAGTTAGGTAGTACAGTGGACAGAACACCAGGTCTATGGTCAGAAAGACCTGAGTCATCTTCCTGAGTTCAAATCTGACCTCAGAGACTTACTAGCTATGTGACCCTGGCAAGTCACCTAACTCTATTTGCCTTAGTTTCTTCATCTGTAGAATGAGCTGGAGAAGGAAATGGCAAACCTCTCCAGTTATCTCTGCAAAGAAAACCCCAAATGAGGGTCATGAAGAGTTGGATATAACAGAAAGATGACTGAAACAATAACAAAGTCCTTTCAGCTCTAGCATAATGCTCTATAATTCTGTGATCCATAACAGTCGCAGACAAATGCTTCATGCAGAATCACATCCAGACCAACTCAAGAAGATGAAAAACCATATCTAAACTTTTCCCTCACATCTCCCTAAAATGACTTACCACCTTCCTCTGTTCCTTTCTTGTTTCCTCCTCCACTCATCATACACTATAGTATGTATGCCTCTTCATTTATCCCTGCTCTCCTTTCCTTTTTGTTCTTTAAATCCCACCTTATTTATCCATTTGTTTTATATTTTCAGGTTCTTTTTTTCACCACAGAGAAGTGAATTAATTGGGAAGGGGTCAGGGGCCCTGGGCCATCCAAGTGCATATCCTATTCTGGATAATATATACATTCTTCATCTATTTGTTTTTTCCTGTGTGGATTTCCAAGGCTGAAGAAACATGTGCCAGGGTATAGTGCTGATAGAACAATGCTATTCAGATATAAGGCAGAAAAGCCTATCATGGTGATACATGCCTAGAATCCCAGCTACTTGGGAAATGGAGGCTAGCAGCTCTCATGAATTAGGGAATTCTGAACTGTAGTAAATTATACTAATGGGGTACTCACATTATGTTTAGCATTAATTTGGTGAGTGCCCAGGAGCAAAAGGTCATCAGTTACCTAAGGAGGAGAGAACTAGTCGGGGATGAAATGGAAATGGGCAAGATAAAAAGAGCCAGTCTTAAAGCGCACATCCAGCCACATGTCTGCCACAAATAAGGCAGGTATATCCTCATTGTCCTTCATTACCACATCTCCTTTTTGTAAATAGATCAAGGATATGATTAAGGTGTTTTCTGAGCTCTTTTGACTTCTCATTGTGAAACTTAATATTTTTTGAGAATTTTACAGTAGACTTTTCTAAGAAGTAGAAATCATTAGAGTTAATGCCTTTACTTTTATCCATTTCCCATTCTTTTCTCTAGTCAAGAGTTCTTTTAAGTAGGTTGGGTTGGAGCCCTTGTCATAACATACAATGTCTTATTTTTATACTTTATTCTATTTTGGTAATAATTTCAACCTTTCCTTTAAGCAATCTATGATATGACTTCACATAGACAGCTGATTCTGAAATGACTCCCACACATTTTGGTAGGCAGTCGTTTCCTATTTCCTAAGATATGGTCAATTTTATTTTTGTGCAATGGTTTTCTTCAGTTCTTACCATTTCCAATATATTTCAGCTCCCTTCTTGAAGAAAGTATTCATGATGTATAAGCTTGAGGTCTCTGAGTAATCTATAAGCCTTTGTTCTCTTTCACTGCTTAATCCTGAAACCCATTTTCTACCACATTTTTTTTTTTTTTTGCTGGTCCATGCTGTGAGCATCTTTGCATTGAAGTCACAAAGGATTGAGATAGATGTTGACTTGACCTGGAAGTTCTTGTCCATTCTTTTGTTGAGTTTTTCTATATTATTTCATGGGACACTTGAGGAACATAAGAAAAGGATGACCATGAATACAGTTCTAATACAACATGTTCTAAGATGTGATGCAGAAGATGAAGTAGAAAAACCTTTGGGTTCTATGATGAAAACAACTCCTTTATTCTTTCTGAGGAAAAACTGTGAACTATCCTTTCATTTAGTTTCTACTTCTTAATGCTATCTACTTTCATTTACAGCAAGAATGCCAGTATGGGTGAGGTTCTTTTCCTCCAGGTAATTAATGGTTGGGCAGCTAGGTGGCCCAATGACTCATCTGTAAAATAAGCAGGTGAAGGAAATGGCAAACCATTCCAGTATCTCTGCTAAGAAAATCCTCAATGCAGTCATGAGGAATTGGGCATGGCTAAAATGATTGAACAACAATTAATGGTGGCTATGATAATTCAAAACTGCCACCAGGGAAGTCTGAAAGGCTATGGAGAGTAGGAGAAGTGGTTCCAGACAAGGATTCAAGGTGCAATAGAAAAAATGCTGGATTTGAGTAAGATGAGTTAGCTTTAAATGCTGCTCTGCTACTCACTACATGTGTGACCTTGGTCAAGTCACTTAACCTCTGGGGGAGGGGGAGTGCTGCTGAGTCTCTTCATCTATAAAATGAGGGGGTTGGACTAGCTGACCTGAAATTCCTTCAAGATCAAAAGCTATGATCCTATGACTGGAGAAGGGCAAAAGTAGTCTTGATTTTCAAAAAGAGAGCAGAGCATAGAGTCTACTAAGTATAGACAGATAGATGAGCTTGCCTTTGATTCCTGGCTGTTTGCCTGTCTCTTTAAAGCCCACTCCTTCCCACTTTTGAAGAAAAAAATCTAAGCCCTGGAAAAGTCCTATGACTGTCCCCTGTGGCAATCCCCATGCTGGGAATCGAAGTGGTTTATCCTCCCACTTAAAGCTGTTGGCCTACTTCTGGATTTTACTGTAACTTGCTAATAGCAGAAGGTGCTGAGGGTGCAGAAAGACCTTTTGTGGGTTTGCTTCTGACACTTTTCAAATTATTTTCAAAACTGTTGAGCATTTCCTGTCTATCTGGCACTCTCTCTATATATATTAAGGACCTTGTGTGCTCATTAATTTTTTTCCTTCCTCTACATTAGCGCTTATTTATACTGTAAACTTGATAAAGCTTTTTTTTTCCTTCCCTATGATAAATGCTGTGAGGTAGAGAGTGCAAGTATTATGATTCCCACTTCCATTTGACAGTTAATGGAACTGAGGGTCAGAGAGGTTCACTGATTTGCTCATGATTACATGATTAGCAAATATAAATTTTGGGGGTGGGATTTAACACCTCATATATTACTGAGAAATAAAACCCACTTTATGTGAGCTTCCTCCTCTCTTCTGAAAACCTTTGACAGTATCTTATTTTCTCTCCTCTTCTGCTCCTGTCTCTGAAGAAGTGACCTTTTCTCAATGCCCCTGATGTTGTGAGTGCAGAGATAATGGATGTAAAGCACTTTGCAAACCCTGAAGCATTTTATATAAATGTCACTTAGGATGACCATGATGGTGATGATGATGAAGAACTACAGTTAGTCACCAGGCCTTTAGTCTGGGCCTGAGTCTTTTACTGCCCTCTTGCTGCGCTCAAGCTGTTTCTATGGCAATACCTGGTATGCTGGTAAAATGTTTAACAATGAGGTTTTTGAAGGAGAAAAAAAGAGTCCACACAATTTAAAGTTTCATCTGCATTTTTAACACTTTCTTAAATTTCGATAATCAACAAGACAACAAATCAATCCCTAATTTGTAATTTCTGAGGCATAAATGCTCACCCTGAAAATTTTACAACAGGCTTTCTGAAGCTGGCTTGATCCCACCACTCACACTTCCTCCAGTAGATCACTCCCACAATCATCTTCCCTCTCTAACCTTCCATTCATTTCTTTATACAGCTTTCCTTTCCTGCTGCCTAGAAACATAAACATTCTTCTCCCATCCTAATGAAACATTCTCTTCATCCCACTATTTCCCAAACTATTTTCCTATAGCTTTCCTATGGAAAAGCTCCTTTCCTAGGAGTCACAGCAAAACTAGAAATAGACATTTACAATCTATTTTGTCTCCTCTCTCTCTTTCTACTCTTTTGGAATCTGGCTTTCAACTTTCAACTTCACCACTCAAATGAAAACTGCTTTCCCAATGATCTCTTAATTGGTAATTCTGGTGGCCTTTACTCAGTCCTCCTTCTTCTGGATATTTCTGTATATTTTTTCTGTATATTTCTGCATTATTCAACATTTCTGACCACTCTTTTATTACTTTCTCCTCTCTCTTGGTTCTTCTGTCTGTCTATCTGCTCCCCTCAATCCCCTTTGCTGCTCTATTTGCATCCTCTCTCTCCCTCTTTTTTTCCCCCTCTCTTTCCCCCTTTCTTCTCCCTCTCCCTCTTTTCTTTCCTTCTTCTCTTCCTCCTTCCTGCCTTCATTCTCCTCTCCCCTTCCTGTCTGTCTGTATTTATTTCAAACTAGAAGTCCTATAGAGACCTCACACTTGGCATGACCAAAAAAACAATAAAAACCAACAACCCAAACTCATTATCTCCTCCCTGCCTCTGTCCAAACCACTCACTTCTCCATCTTTATTGAAGGTACCAATATCTCTCTAGTCACCCAGATTTGGGACCTCAGTGCCCTCCTGGGTTCCTTACTCTTTCTCCACATACCCAATTAGTTTTCAAATCTTGTGGATTGCACTTCCACAACATGTGTCTACTTTTCTCCACTCCAATTTTTATTTTATCATTTTTATCATGTTTCATCATTTCTTTTCTGAATTATTGCACTAGTTTCATATTTGACACCCTTGTCCCCAAAACCTCCCCTTTCTGATACGTTCTTAACACATCCGCCAAAATGATTTTCCTATGTCCTGATCTGACCATATCACTTCCCTACTCAATAAACTCCATTGTTTCTCTATTGCTTTTAGAATCACATGCAAATTCCTGTTTGATATCTAAAGCCCTTTGAAAACTTGCTCCCATCTATGTTTTAATTTTTATTATACATCAACCAATCAACTTTTAAACATTTTAAGCTCCTATTATGTATTAAGCATTGTGTTAGGCTTTATTCCCTTTCAGGCACCCTATGGTCCACTTTCTTCCTTGCTGTTCTCCACAGATGGCCCTCTAAATCCTACCTCTGTGCCTTTTCTTGGTTTCTCCATCCCTGGAATGCCTTCCTTTCTCACTCTTAAAATACTTAATTTCTTTCATTGTCACCCAACTGTCCACCTAGCATATTTATTACCTACACTTTCTTTTCACCCTTCTCTTCAACTATAACAGTACCCTCCTGATACCATACTCTTTCTCTCTGGGGGCTTTATGGCCACTGTGCTAAGTTCTTTATAATTATTATTTCAGTTGACCCTCCCAACACCCCCGTGAGGGAGATATTATAATGTTGATGATGATTAACTGTCAAATGTTATTATTGCTATTATTATTATCATTATTAACAACGGAGGCAAATAGAGTTGAAGTGATTTGCCCAGGGTCACACAGCTAGTAAGTCTCTGAGGCCAAATTTGAACTTAGGTCTTTCTTACTCCAGGCTAACTTTTTATTCAATGCACTACCTTGCTCTCCAGTCAACCAAATCCATCTTGGGGGTGATTGAAAGTCTGGTAATTGAATGAAATTTGATTTAACCCAATCTATTTAGCTCATTCCAAACTGTCCTTCACACCCCATCCATCCATGCACCCAGAAAGTCTTGCAGGTGTGGTCATTCTGTTCCCCATCCCCAAACCCCCTACCCCATCCCTGCTTTGTACTTTTTGCACTGTGAAAAGTAATCCAACTCTCGCCAGTGTTCTGAAAAGACCTTGATGACTGACTGCCTTATGACTTTACTCACCAACTTCCAGACCAAAGCTCCCTTCTCTGGCCACCATCTTCCTATATGTGCTGTCTCCTTTCACAAGACTACAAACAGGAGATATTTTATTTTTATATTTGTATCCCCAATGTCTGCCACAGTGTAGTGGACTAGGACACCAAATTACATCTGCTTATGGAACAGAAATTCTGGGGAAAGAGGTACCCAAAGCCAGGGTGATTAATCCAAATCTTAATTGGGGATTATATTTACTATAATCCCTGCAGGTAGACTTTGCAATGCAAGGCAAGCAGCAGCATAAATTTATACTGTCTATACATAAGTTTATACAAGGGCTTTGTTCTTAAACTATTAATTTGCTTTGCTGAAATTGCTTAAGGAAGGAATAGGTTGAATCTTGCAGGGTATTCACGGGGACAAAGCCTAGGTAAGCAAGATGTGTAAATGTCCAACCAAGGCCAGATTACATCATTCTTGACCTATCAAGAACATTTGTGAGTTTCTTGCTCCTAATTGCAACCACGATCCCTTTAATCAACACATAGTACCCAGTGCATACAGTAAGTGCTTAATAAATGCCTTTCATTAATTTATAGCACAGCACAAACACCATTTAATACATGAGGTTTTTTTCCAATCCCTTCTCCCAATTGCTAATGCATCTCCCATTTCTTTGTATTCATTGTGGAAATATTTTCCACATACTTCTTGTTGTTCAGTCATTTTTCAGTTATATATGAATATTCATGACCCCATTTGTAGTTTTCTTGGCAAAGATACTGGAGTTGTTTGCCATTTCCTTCTCCAGTTCATTTTACAAATGAGGAAACTGAGGTAAAAGGGGTGAAGTGACTTGCCCAGGGTCACACAGCTGGTAAGTGTCTGAAGTCAGATTTGAATTCACTATATTTGTGTAGCTTTTTATTAGTAAAAGAGGTTAATGGAAAATAAAGTTTTTCCAGCTGGAAAGAGTGACTTAAAGATAATGGGAAGCATAAGTTGCATGGGAAGCATGGGTTGGGGTAAGACCAAGAACTTTGGAGGTCCAAAATGGGGTCATATACCAGGTAAATGACCAACCAATTGCAAGGGAAGGGACACTACTACCCTAAATTGAATATATGCATGAACATTTGGGATCTTTTCTGGCTCACTGACCCACTTAAGAAATGATCTTTTTGTACAGAATTTGCTATTTCTGGTCCTCGTAAATTTACCTTCCCTTAATCTACCACCCTACTGCCTAATGCTGCCGATTCAAAGCGTTTCCTGTTCTTTTTAAAGATTTTTTATTTGCTATTTGTACTTTAAAATAATGAGTGTTATCTCCAAAAAAGGATAAGATGATTAAAAAAAATCATTTTCTAACTGATTTTTTTACTACAAAAGAGCTCCATAAAGGTGTATTTATTGATTGAGAATTTGCTTAATATGGTTACAGATCCTGAAATGTTTTTACATTTATGTCAACTATTGTGGAAGAATGTGTTAGGTCATGATAGATAGGTTCATAGATAGATGGAAGGATAGATTCATAGATGGATGGATGGATGATGGATAGAATAATAGATAGATGGATAGACAATTTATTAAGCATTTACTATGTGCCAGGCACTGAGCTAAGCCCAGGAATATAAAAACAAAAAGAAAGATAGTCCCTGCCTTCAAGGAGCTTGCAATCTCATGGGTAGAAATAAGACAACCTATAAAAGGGAGTGGGAGAGAAACAGATCAGCAAAGTTACCTGTGCAGGGACAAGATGGAGAGGGGTCTTCATAGACCAATTCAGATTTGAAAAAATCATGTTAGCTGGCATAGACACTTTCTCAAATGGAGATTTAGAGAGGGGAACTTACCAATGAGAGGAAAAGTCTGTATGAGTGGCAGTATTTCCAGAATGAGAATAAGGCTGCTGAGGCAAAGGCAGAGAGGTGACCTGGGTCATCAGGGGCTGATCTGGGTTTAAAGAGAGATAATGACTAGAACACATCAGCTTTTAACATTTACTGTTTAAGTATAATTGGTCTTCTAGTTGGATTCATGCTATCAAACTCCAAAAGGGCATTTGGAAATTCTATCTAAGTATGTCCATTTCCTCTTCAAATCATTTGAGATATCAGTACTCTTCTTTTAACCATCCATTTCAGTATTAAGTAGAATTTCTGGAGTTTTTGCTAAGTGCTGATTTTCAATGACCTGAGTCCTTCAACTTCTCCCTGCTCAGATTTTAGCAACTCCTCGATTTTTTCTCTTAGGAAGGCAGTTATTTCTTACAACTGCTATACACAGAAAATAGACTGCTATAAAGTGTGCTAGGTGTTGTACTCAACTCTGGGGATACAAGCAAAGAGAGGCAAAAGACCTCATTCTCAAGCAGCTCATGGTTTAATAGGGGGATACAATATGCAAACAATTATGTACAAACAAGCAGTATGCAAGAAAATTGGAAATAAGAGAAGTCAACTGGATATTATTTTATGATCTGAAGCAGAGGTCTAAAAGTGAAATATAATTTTTGCCTATATATGGTAATATCTGTTCCCGATTTTGTTATGACATAACACTGCAGTATATAATGGCATGTTCATGTCTATTTCGTATGAACTCAAGATTCTCCCTCTTCAGTGAAAAAGCACCAGGTGGGTGCTGTTGTCTCTTCCCTACCTGTTGTGTCAGAACGTGGAGAGCCATTTGATCTGCTGTCCTCCTATGATCAAGCTGATCATTACAATCATTTTGAGGAGGGACAGCCTGCAAGCCTATAATGGCTGCCCCATCTGTTGTTTTGAACCTCAGAAGCAGCTGTATGTACTGATTAGTCAGTTTGACTGAGTCACACACAACCCAGTTTGTTAATTTTCAGGGTCCCTGCAAAGACTTCAGAGGAAGTCCCAAAGTATAGGAAATTGTGGCTAGCACTAGTACTCTCCTTCTTTACTGTCCTCTTCCTTTCCCTTTCCTTTGTTGGATTTTGAGGAAATGAGGAGGAGGATGGCTTTGCTGTCCAGAATGATACTTTCCTTTGCCTTATGCTTGCCAAATTTGAAGACTATAACCTTATTTTCCTTATTGAATGAATTAGGTAGGATGTCATGTTTCTTTACATTTAAAAATAGCTTATGAAGTATGGATTGTTTGATTGAAATTATTTGTGAATTCACCTAGTTGAGATAGTTTTTAATTTTTTCATAATTTTTAAAAAATTTAAATTATTTTTAGTCTTCAACATTCACTTTTATAAGATTTTGAGTTCTAAATTTTTCCTCTCTCTCCCTGGAACACCTTTTTATACACCAGCTCATTAATAACTTGTTTAATTTCTTCTTGAAACTGGTCTCTTTAGATTATTTGCTTTCTACCATTTTTCAATCATATATTTTATATTTTTATAAATTGAAATCTATTTCTTTTTATATTCTCAATTTTGTTGGTACAAATTTCTGTGAAAAATAGTTTCTTATAAGTTTCTTCAATATTTGTTGTTTTCTCCTTCCCTTTTCTGGCAATTTGAATTTCTCCTCCTTTTAATTAAATTGAAAATAATTGAAAAATTTTAATAGTTTTTTAAAATAAAAATCAACTTTTGTTCTTCCCAATGTCAACTCCTCTAAGTCCCCACTCCCTGTGAGGTGGAGACTGGTGGATCCCTTGAGCTCATGGGCTCTGAGCTGTAGCAGGGCTGGGGTCGATGTCCATGCTAAATCCAGTACCAAAACAATGAGCCTCTAGAATGGAGTCCACCAGGCTAAGGAGTGGGGGACCTGTCCTCACTATAAATGGAGCAGGTCAATGCTTCCCTGCCTATCAGCATTGTCATGGGCACAGGAGTGGTAGTCTTGGCTGAATGAGGTTGGGAGACTCAGTCTAAACAAATAAACCAATGAACAAAAAGCCCGGCTCTTTAATTTTATCTATTAGTTTTATTGTTTCAGTTATTTTTTGACTTTTTAAATTTTCATTTATTTTTGCTTTGTGTTTGCCTTTGGTTATTAATTTGTTCATTCTTTGTTTTCTTTCACTGCAAAGTCAACTAATTTTTCTCACTTTTCAATATAAGTGGTCAGGAGTATACATTTCCTTTGATTATGATTTTGGCTTCATTTCATAAATTTAAATAGCTTTTATTTATATTTTTGTCACGTATACAGACATATAAATATATCTTCATCTACATCTATCTATTTCTACTTATATTTTTATTCTCTATTAATCTCTATCTTTACCTATATCTACATAACAACTATAATAACTGCTATCATTTATCACTTATGACAGGTACTATACTAAGTACTTTTTATAAATATGATTTCCTTTTTTCCCCCAGAGATAGATACTATTATTATTCCCATTTTAAAGATGAGGAAACTGTGTCAAAGTTATAATGACTTGCCCAGGGTCACATATAGTAAATGACTGAGGCCATATTTGGTTTTCCTGGCTTAGATATTTCTGTCTCCAAGCCCAGTGCTCTCTCTAATACACATACCAAAAAGTTATTCTGATAGCTCTATCTGTCTGTCTATCTGTCTTTCTGTCTATCTTGAACTGGGCCTGTGATTTTATTGGTATAAGGAATTCCTAATGAAGAAACACCCTCTACTAATGTCAATCAGCACCCACTCCAGTATTTTAAGCAAACAGAATTGCCTGTATGCACTGAGAATTTACCTGCCTTACCCAGAATCACACACAGTTAACAAGTATTTTTTGAGCATTTACTTTGTGCCGAGCACTGTTGTTGTTGCTGTTATTGTTATTTTTAAAAATTGTGGTAAGTGCACAAAGACAGGGAAAAGTACTTTTCGTACCCTCAAGGAGATTACATTTTAGTGGAGAACACAATATGTAACGAACTACAAGACCTACAGAGTTTAAAGAGAAGGTAATCTCAGAGGGAAGAGACTGGGGTAGCACAAGAGGAGAATGGTAAAGGTCTCTTGTAGAAGATAGGATTTGAGCAGAGACTTAAAGAAAGCCAGGAGGCAGAAGTGAGGAAGGAGAGCATTCCAGGCATAAAAGCCAGTGTAAATGCACTAGAGCTGGGACATAGAGTGTCCTGTGTGAGGAACAGTAAGGAGGTCTCAGTATAGTTGGAATGGAGGGAAATCAGAGGGTAAAATGGTTAGAAAGGTAGAAAGGGACCAGGTTGTGAAGAGCTTAAACTATCAGAAATGCTCATGCCCAAGTGTAGTCCAAACCAGATTTCTATCTGATTTTAATACATTTAATGAGTCAATGAAAAAAGAAGCAAATAAACACATGTGGGTTGTCTAAGCTAACATGTAACCTGGGGGGATATTGATGTATCATTTAGGGGTCCCTGTTTTGACTTGATTTTGAGAGCATTGTACTAAGTTCTGGAGTGATGGAGACATGTAAGACAAGTTCCCTATCCTTGAGGAATTAACCATCCCAATGATGAGAAAAGACACAGATATAAAAAGCTAAATAAGAGAAGCCCACAATATACTCAAGGGTTGGATGACTAGCAAGACAATCTATGCTGTAGATTAGTAGAGGTGAGAGATCAGTGCTGATTGTGGTGATCAAGGCTTCATATAAGAGCTACCTTCCACATAGTAGGGTTAAATGTTGGTTGAATGATTGAATGCTTAGAAGCATTACTGTATGTAATAGCAAGCACCCTAGCACACCCAGGATGCCCTTTAATGCAGGTTCTTTGATCTGCTTTTAATGGAAAAACTGATCAAAAAGGGGTTGACAATCTTACTTTTAATTACATTTACTAGTTCAGGGGAAAGGTTAGCACCCTGAACTTGGAGAAAATACAAGCAGAGAAATTATCACAAAGACCAACAGACAGGGCTCCATCTGTCTGAACATAGAAATATTGCTATACACTTTACATACATCACTGGATTGAGGGAGCACAGACATCTAAGCAGTCAGGGGGCTCTGAACATATGGCTACTCAGAGTCTTGACCAGGAAATCAAGAGATCCTTCCCATGAGCAAACCCCCAAAGCAAAATGTCAACTTCCCTGAATATATATAAAAGACTCAGTCCCTAATTGACTCAGAGCCAGAAGGCACAAAACTTATGTGACTCAGCACAGTTGTGAATTATTGGGTTTCAAAAGATATAAGTCTTTCAGATGTTCACAATTTAGCCTGAGCTTGGGAAACTGAACTCCAAAAAAGAAAACAAACAAAAAATCCCATGTTGGTTGAGCTTACACTGTATTGCATTCTAGTATAGTGATGTCCCTGAATCATCAAAGCAAGACCATGACACTTTTTGCTAAGGCAGGCCATTTTCAGATACATTTTAGAAGATTTCCTGGAATAATTAGTTATGGGAAAGTGTTAGCTAAAATTAGAGATGTGCTTGTACCTAAAAAGTTCAATTTCATTTTTCTGGAGAATCTAAATACATTGATCTCATTTTCCACTATGGCAGATAAATAAGGTATTTCTGTAGGTGTTTTGTTTCCCTTTTAGAAACAAATTAGAGAGATTTTATGGGGACCATAGATGTAGATCTATAGATTATTTAATCTCTCTGGTTTTATACATAAGAAGTGAGGCTTGGTGGTAGGTGTGTGTGTGTGTGTGTGTGTGTGTGTGTGTGTGTGTGTGTGTGTGTGTGAGAGAGAGAGAGAGAGAGAGAGAGAGAGAGAGAGAGAGAGAGAGAAAAGTGAAGTGACTTCCCTAAAGTCACACATCTAGTAAATGGCAAAACCAGAGTTTCAATCCAGACTGACTATTTCTAAATCTAGTGCTTTCCCCACCATACCACACTGATGGCAGGCTTCTTCAGTTTTCTGGGGAGCTCCCCAAGGAATGTGGTTAGAGTAGGTCTTTCATTGTATTCATGGGATACAAGATGACTGTTCTGGTTGGTATAGTTTTACAACTTCAGAGGATGGTTGATGGCAACAATGATGCTGCCCCTAAGATCTGCCCACAAGATATAAAATTTCTCTCTTATTCGAAGGAAAAAGGAAGCCTGGGGTTTCACATTAGATACATATTAATTTCATAGAGCATGGATAAAAATGGCCCATGTGCTTTTATTCTCTTTATAGTCTCATGATACTGTTTCCTCTACATGCTGCCTTCCTTAAATGTCCTTCCTTTGCCTTAATGACTTGGTAACTCAGGGTAAAGAGAGTAGATAGAACCCAGATACAAAACAGAATCAGTCCATAAGTCATAGAGTCTTAAAGAAACCAGTCAGGACCTTTAAAGCAAGCATTCTTAACTTTGTATCATGGACTCTTTTGGCCATCTGATGAAACCTAGAGACTCCTTCTCAGAATAAAGTTTTTAAATAATTGACATAAATTAAAGTAAAGGCAGGTTCAGTGAAAGAAAGCTGAAGATAGAGATGCACCCCTCCCCTGCCTCCTTAAAGCCCACCTCTATTTCAGAGAATTCCTGGCTCTCTTCCAAACACAATCACAGTGACACTTTCTTCATAGGCCTTTCCTAATCCCTTCAACTGGGAACATCTTTTTTTTTCCCTTTTGAAATTAATTCTATAGACTGTATAGAGTCTACATTTACTTTCTTGCATGGATTTAGCATGCTATAGTGATGGAAAGAACGAGTTTGTTTTTTGTTTGTTTGTTTGTTTTGTTTTTTGGGTTTTTTTGACCAGAGGACCTAGTTCAAGTTCCAACTCTGTCACTCATTTGTGTAAACTTGGTGAAGTCACAGAGATATAACTCTCTGCCTTTGGTCATTTTCATCTGTAAAATGGAGTTAGATTAGAAGACCTTTGAGATCTTTTCCAGTCCAAGGTTGATGATCTAAGTTCTAAATTCTAATCCTCCATAATACAAACTTCATTGAAGACAGACTGGTTTGTTTTTATTTTGTTTTTTGTCTTTTTGGAGGCGGGGTAGATAGGCAATTGGAGTTAAGTGACTTGCCCAAAGTCACACAGCTAGTAAACACTGAGTGTCTGAGAACTGATTTGAACTCAGGTCCTCCTGACTCCAAGGCCAGTGCTCTATTCACTGCACCACCTAGCTGCCCCGACAGACTGGTTTTTATGTTTGTCTTCAGCTCTCAGCATTGTACTTCCTATGGAGTTAAAATACTTATTATTTGAATTAAACTAATCAGTAAACATGTTTTATTTCAAGGCAAGTCTGTTTGGGGACTGGTTTAAGTAAATATTCCCTCCCCAGATATCAGATATCATTAACCAAATCCTTGATTTGAACAGCAGGATGGCAGGAGATAGGGAAGCTCCTGGCACTCTTCTCAAGGAGGTGATTCTTAGTGATACACAGCATCCTGCATAATAGCAACATGTTAGTCAAAATCTGAGGATAGCTGGTTTGTTTGGGAATTCCCTAGTATTTAATGTTGAAATTAGGCATAAACTAAACTTTCCCTTTCACAGCCCATATTTGACTGATTATCCTTTGGAACTTCTGCCCACATACTTGCATAAATTTGCCAAAGTGTGTCTACTTAAAATGCTGGGAAACTTTTTCTAAACTTCTTGATACCAAGTGGCTACTAACAAAGCACTTAGACTCTCTGTCAGTTATCTTTTGCTCTTTTTTTTTTATGGCAGCTAGTTAATTCAGTGGATACAGGGAACTGAGCATGGAGTCAGGAAGATCTGAGTTCAAATGTGTCCTCAGATACTTACTAGCTGTGTGACCTTAAGCAAGTCAGTTAACTTCTTTCTATCTCAGTTTCCTCATTTGTAAAATGGAGATAATATCAATAGAACCTACCTCCCAAGATTGTTGTGGAAATAAAATGACATGGTAATTTTCAAATTCTTAGCATAGTGCCTGACACATAATAAGTGCTAATAAATGCATGCTCTCTTCCCCTTTCTATGTTACTGGTCCTTCTTTTTGTTTCCAGCCATTCATATTTCTTTTTTTAAAAAGTGTATTTTATTGATTTATTTTTCTTGTCTAACTTTCCTCCTATCTTTCCCTTCTTCCTCCCAGGGAGCCATTATTAGAACAAATAATTTTCATTCTTTTTTGTTGTTGTTGTTGATATCATTTTTACCATTTATTATGTGAAATTCCTTCCTTCTTTCCTTCCTCCCTCCCTTTATTTCTTTCTCCTCCTCCTCCTTCTTCTTCTCCTCCTCTTCCTCCTCCTCCTTCCTTCTCCTCCCTCCTTCTCCTTCCTCCTCCTCCTCCTCCTCCTCCTTTTCTTCCTCCTCTTTCTTTGTTGTAGCCTGCTCATATCCATCACAGGCTGCTCCATTGCCTTTCTAGTGAGTATTCATTTAAGTTCTTCAGGCTGTGGAATAACATTACCTGAAACCACATCACACCACTGGAAAAACATTGACATTAAAAAAGATGAGCTTTGTTTCAAGCAAAAGAACTGGTTTCCCAAAGGCAACCTATCCTACTTGTCTCCTGTTCCATTTTAATCTCAATTCACTCTCCATTTTCAGTGTGTACCAAAGATATGTATACTGATGACTGATTTCTATAGGCTGACTATCCAATCATATATCATTGCTCAGACAATAGACATTCTTCATCCACTTGGTTTGTCCTGGGTAAATAATTAGGCTAAACTCTTTTGAGTGATTATGGATCACATTTAAGAGTCTTAAATGCAATGTTCCATGATTTCATGTCCTCAGTGCAATGTTACCACAAAATATAAATATCTGGAGTAATTCCCCATCCATAGGGAATCTCTTTTCAATCTATATTGTGTTCTGGAAGCCCTTCATGATGAGGGAGACCAATTTTGATGAACATCTATCTTCCTATTTTATGCCTTGCTTGATGATGATCAGACTTTAGATAAATGATTCAGATCTTTAGTAGGTTTAAAAAAAAAGTTGGGCTGTTGGGCTGTTCTGGGAGGACTAGCACCTCTGGTATAAGGGTTTGCTGAGCCCTTTTCAGGGTTGCTCATCCACATTTCCTGACCACATCTCTCCCAACTCTCACCTGTGACTCCAAGAAGCTGCAGTGGGCATAGCAGCCATACCCTGGTAAAACTGTCTTGGCAAACAGGCTAAACCAGGTCAAGGGTAACTGACAGACCTCAGATTCATTAGGGAGTTAGAGGGATGTCTACCCCAAGCATATGAAGACTTTTCCTGGTGGAATGGGAGGATGAGAACAATTTGTTCCAATAGTCATGAAGGCAGCTGAGGCAAGCATTGTAGAACACTTAGAGCTTGGTCAAACATCACAGATGCCAAGGTTATTTGCTGCATCCTGAGCCATTAGCCAATCATCTTGATTTTTTTCTTGCCATTGGACTTCGATGACTCAGCAAGAAAGAAGGAGGCTGATGGCTTTGTGCAGCTCTGCCTTACTTAAATCCAGTTCACATGCCAGTCATCATTTGTGGTGTCATTGGTCCTCTTCAAAAATGAAGGATGAACAATAACAAAAAAAACAATAACAATAACATTTCAGTAATAATAATAATAATGACTACTGTTTATATAGCACTTCAATATTTGCAAAATATTTAATATCTCATTTGAGCCTTTCCATTTCAGAAAAGCCCCTAAAGTATTACTTTTAGAAGAAATTACTGCAAATGTTGGCACTTGTAAATCAGAAACTGTGTCAGATTTACAAAAACCCTCTTTATTCTGATAAATCTTCCAGATATTGGTTTTAAATTACCTATAATCTTTTTTCCCCAGATAGCTTCAACATTTCTTTTTGAAAAATAATATTCATTACCCCATGAAATTTAGTTTGAAGACTAAATGTGAAATAACCTGACAGGTTCTTATGAATTTCTTTTAGGGCCTTGATGTATCTTTCACTTCATCTTTGTTATTTGGAAAATCAGATAGTCACAATGAGTGAAAAGTGTTCATTTTATTGTTTTTGTATTATGGATAAAAATATTATAGAAGGACAATAAAACATGGGAAGATGTATTAATTTTATTACAGTTTTTCCTACTTCCTGTGGGTCTCTTATGAGACCATCATTTATTTCATTGCTATGTACCTTTTTTTTCTTCCTTTCTTTTTATTTTTGGAGGGGGGAAGGCAGGGCAATTGGGGTTAAGTGACTTGCCCAAGGTCACATGACTAGTAAGTGTTAAGTATCAGGCCAGATTTGAACTCAGGTCCTCCTGACTCCAGGGCTGGTGCTCTATTGATCCACCAGAGAGCTGGTGCTCTACGAGCCACCTAGCCACCCCTATGTACTTCTTTTTAAAAAATAAAATGTTATGATTTCAGTAACAGCTGGGGTTATGAATTGATATTTATTTGATTTTAGAAGGATAGTCATATATATATATATATATATATACATAGAGAGAGAGAGAGAGAGAGAGAGAGACAGACAGACAGACAGAGAGAAAAAGACAAAGAAGAACAAGAAGAAGAGAGAGATAAAGAGACACAGAGAGAGGAAGAGAGGACAAAGAAAGAGAAGAGAAAGACAAAAACAGAATGAGAGTGAGAGAGTGAGAGGAAGAGAGAGAAAGTTAGTTGGATAGAAGGAACCCATTACTCATCCCCACTCTTAATTTGGCGTGTTTGTGTCAGTGTGTTATGTTTTTTATTATGTACAAATATAAGACTTTCATATTGATGTCATTATTTCTGTAAAAATGACACATTCTTTTTTTTATGGTGTGGAATCTCTTCACTAAATTCCAACTCAAATATCTCCTTCATGAAGCTTTACCTGATACTTTTTCCTCAAACTGAAAGCAGCACTTTGCTTCTGAATTCTTCAATACAATTATACAATACAATTCATAATTATCATGTGATAACTGTATTATGATTACCTGTATTTGTTACCTAAGCTTTTGGTTTATCCCTCAGAGCTGTGACTATTTCTGTGACTCTGGGAAAAAATCCATGACCTGATCCTACCCTTGCTACAGGAGTCAGAGTACCCAGAGAGGAAACAAGCCGTAGAATCAGGTTAGTATTATAAGTTTGGAGCTGGGAGGGACTTTGGAGTTCTTCAAGTCTACCTCTCTACCTCCCATACATACCATTTTACAGGTAAGGAATCTGAGATTCAGATGAGTTAAATGATTTGACCAAAGCTCTATGGCTAGTAAGTGCCTGAGATGGGATTTTGAACCAAGTTTTACTGACTCCAATCCAGCACTCTCTCCTCTGTGGAATACTATCTTCCCCTGGTGAATAGAGAACCAGGGAAACTTATTTTTGAGCTACAGAAGCTAGGGGGAAAATGGAGAAGAAGAAAGAAAGTCATCTCTATTTTGACAAAAATGGGAGTCAAAAGTACAAAGAGAAGGGAAAGAGGGGCATGGGATTAGATGAAAGATCCAGGAAGAAGGGGATGGACTTCTAACAAATAACCTGCCAGTATTAGTTGCCTGAGCAAGGTAGAATGTCCTACCTCTGGTTACTGGGTTTCTTTGACTCTCCATCTCAGACAGAAACCCATATGAAGCCATAAGGCTTTTGTATCATTTGCACACAGCTCTCCCTTCATCTCAAACCAAAGAGAAGCCCTGAGGCGCCAGGAGCGCCTTTGGCGTACCTTTGTTCATACTCTCTCAGGGTCCTTATCCCCCTGTTATATGGATTTGGAAAAAAAATTTAAAAGATAAATTGTCTATTCTTGCACTATCCACACTTGCATGGGTTGACATTTGCATGGGTAGAGGGTATACCCACACAGATAAAACTGTGGGCATGGAAGGATTGAAATTTTTTAAGATGTTCATTTCTCTCTCATTGTACCATTATTGTATGGATGATGAAAAAGATGGTATTTGGTAAATTCTCCTCTTCCTGTGGTCTTAGGTAAATCACTTGGTCTCTCTGGGCCTAAGTTTCCTCATCTGTTAAATGAGGGATTAAACAAAGTGGCTTCTGAGGTTCCTCCTAACCCCAGACAGGAAGTAGGAAATGGGGCAAGCCTTTGTATGTTACCTACTGTGTGCTAGGCACTGTTCTGAGCACTTTACTAATATTATATCATTTGATCCTTACATCAGCCTTATGAGATAGGTGCTTTTATGATCTCCATTTTTCAATTGAGGAAACTGAGGCAAATAGGTGAAGGGACTTACCTAGGGTCATGTAGCTAGTAAATATCTGGGGTAGCATTTGAACTCAATTCTTTCTGACTCCAGCACTGCCAGCTGCCTCTAGCCCTGGAACTATAATTCTCTGAATAGTGCCATGAACACAAAGAATCATTATACCATAATTGCAGATAGCATCACGATGAGATAGAGATACTACAAGGAGTGTTAGGTGTAATGCAGCAGGAGGAGTTAGGAAATCCTGAGTTCATATCTGCCCCTGACACTGACTAGCTATGAAATCTTAGGCAAATCATTGAACTCTTTTGGGCTTCATTTTCCTTATCTGTAAAATGGGGATAACAATCTCTGTTGTGCTCACCCCACAAAGTTGTTGTGAACATCAAGTCATCCAACGTATGTAACATGCTTTGCAAACTTTAAAGCACTTTGTAAATAGCCACTGTTACTACCAAAAGGTATAGTATATTCAACCAACTCTGCATGGATTCTAGGTCCAAAATTCTAGATTCTGGATCCCTAAGTCAAGGGATTTGGTTCATTTTGGACTAAAGCTCTAACATCAGCATGTTTGCTTATCATTCTCTTTTTGTCATTAAAGCAAATGGCCAAATATGTAACATTTTCCCAGAAAGTCCATTAATAGAGATTACCCACTGATAGAAAGATAAACTTATTTTTTCTGTGAATGTTGATTAAGTGTCATCAGGGCTAAGGTGAAACTAGTTTCCTCTGTTGCTGTATTTGATGGCATTATTTCTTAACCACAGTCAATGGATTTTTTTTCCCTTAAGGTGTGGTGGTTAATCTTACACTCATTTCTGAGCTCTCTAACTTTCCATCAAATGTTCATTTGGCTATCTGTGGTTACCCCGTTTTATAGATAAGGAAATAAACAATTAACAGCTTTTATGACTTGGTCCAAATCACAAAATGAATGATAGAACAGAACTCCTACGAATGGGAGATGATGATCACCTTGTTGGCCTTTAAAATTAGTGCCTTGAATATCCAGTACACTTATTGAATTCTTGGGAAAGGTTTCATACAGAAACTAGTTGGCAATCAGTAAGACTATTGTGGTCCCATATTATATGCTTCTTGTAGACATTGTGGGGGATACAAAGAAACATGACATGTGATCCTTGACTAGAAGGAGATTATAACCTCTTTGGAGAGACACAATTACTTCTATTTGTATAGTGCCCAATGGTTTCCAAAATGCTTTACATAAATTATGTCACTTGATGTTTATGGAAGGATTATGTTGCTTTTCATCCTTCTATTCCCAGGACCTACTACCTTCACATGGTAATTGTTAAATTGAATTGAGCAAACCCTGGAGCGGTCAGTGAGGCAGAGACTTCAACATGTGCAAGCGTGATATTGTCAGCAGACCCCAAAGAGATGATGTTGACTAAAGTGAAGGCTATGTACAAGAGAACAGGGAGAGGTAGATTCAGAAAAATTGGTGGGGAAAGATTTTAGGTTTTGAGCCCTAGGCTTAAGTTAATAGATCACACATAGTAGGAAATCAAATTTCCTTTAAAAATTTGAAAGAAGGGAATTAATCAGTTTTCAAAATCATAGAATCTTGAAGGAGGAAAGGACCTCAGACCTAGTCTTTTTAAAATCATCCCATTTTACAGATGATAATACTGAGGCCTGAGACAGGTTAAAGTGACTTGATAAGGTCACAGATAGTGGTAGAGTTAACTCTAAAGAACATCCCTAGTGACTCTGGTGTAAGAGATCTTTGCATTAAATTGTCTCTACTAGGGATGGTCTTCTTTCTTTCTTTCTTTCTTTCTTTCTTTCTTTCTTTCTTTCTTTCTTTCTTTAATTAATTTTTTAAACTTCTGGTTTACATCATTCATTTCAGTCAGATTTTGAGTTATAATTTTTCACCATTTTTCCCCTACCCACCACCCCAGAATAGCAGACCCACAGGATATCCCCTCATCCAATCTGCTCTCTCCCATATCTTCTCCCATACCCCCTTCAACTTTTCCATTAGGGCAAGGTGAAACTCTGTGCCCCAATGCCTGCACATTTTATCTCCCAATTATATGCAAAATAGTATTAATAATAGTATTTAAATATTTTTGAAACATTTAATTTTAAAACTTTGAATTCCAGATTCATTCCCTTCCTCCCTTGTCACCCACTCTTGTTGGGAAGATAAGCAATTCAGTATATGTTGTACATGTATATCTATGCAAAACATTACCATAGTAGATATATTGTAGAAGACTGGCTATATTTCCCTCCCATCTATCCCACCCCCACTTGGCCCATTCCCTACTTTGATCCTGTCCCTTTTCAAAAGTGGGTGCTTCCAACCTCCCTTTACCCCAGCATGCCCTCCCTTTGATCATCCCCCCTCTCATGCCTTTCCCCCCTACTCTCCTGTAGGGTGAGATATCCCATTTAGTATGTATGTCATTCTCTTCCTGAGCTAAATTCAATGAGAATATGGTTTTGCCTTTTTGCCTTCCTGTTCTTCCCCTCCCTTACAACCACTTCCCCTTGCCTCTTCTATATGAGATAGTTTACCCTTTCTGTCTCTCCCCATCTCTTCTCGTTATATTCCTCTCTAACCTCTTAATTTGACCTTTGAAGTATCATCCCTTCCTATTAAATTTGACCTGTGCCCTCTATCTATGTATACCTGTAAACATATATACACACATTCACATATGTATTCATATGCCCATATACCCTTCTTTAACTATTTTCATACTGAGAAAGGTTTCGTCAGTTACAGTTATTGTTTTTCCATATAGGAATGTAAATAGTTCAATTTTGGTAAGTTCCTTTTGATTTCTTTTCCCTGATTACCTTCTCAAGCATCTTTTGCTTCTTGTATCTGAATGTCAAATTTTTTATTCAATTCTGGTTTTTTCCTCAAGAATGCTTGAAAATCCTCTGTTCCACTGAATGACCATATTTTCCCCTGAAACAAGATACTCAGTTTTGCTGGGTAGGTGATTCTTGGTTTTAATCCCAGGTCCTTTGCCCTCTGGAATATCATATTCCATGCCCTTCAATCCCTCAGTGTAGAAGCTGCCAGTTCCTGTGCTATTCTGATTGTGTTTCCATAATATTAAAATTGTTTCTTCCTGGCTGCTTGTAATATTTTCTCCTTCATCTGGGAATTCTGGAACCTGGGTATAATATTCCTTGGAGTTTTCTTTTTGGGATGTTTTTCAGGAGGTGATCAGTGGATTTTTTCAACATCTATTTTGCCCTCTGGGTCTAAAACATCAGGACAATTTTCCTTGAGAATTTCTTGAAGGATGATTTCTAGGTTCTTTCTTTGATCATGGTTTTCAGGTAGTCCAATAATTTTTAAATTGTCTCTCCTGGATCTATTCTCCAGGTCAGTGGTTTTTCCCATGAGATATTTCACATTGCCTTCTATTCTTTCAATTGCTTGGATCTGTTTAACAGTATCTTAATTTCTCATAAAGTCACTAGCTTCCATTTGTTCCAGTCTAATTCTGAAGGAATGGTCTCCTCAGTGAGCTTTTGAGATTCTTTTTCCATCTGGCAAATTCAGCTTTTTAAGGCATTTTTCTCCTCATTGCCTTTTTGAGCCTCTTTTGCCATTTGAGATAGTTTATTTTTTAAGGTATTATTTTCCTCAGTCAGGCTGTTGACTCTCATTTCATACTTTTTCCTACATCCTTCTCATTTCTCTTCCCAATTTTTCCTCCACTTCTCTCATTTGGTTTTTAAAATCCTTCTTAAGGTCCTTTATGGCCTGTAACCTGCTCATATTTTTCATTTGGGGCTTTTGGTGCAGGATTTCTGACCTCACAGTCCTCCTCCTGTTCCATGCTTTGATCCCCTTTGCCCCAAAATAGGAGTCTAATGTTGAATTTTTCTGTTTATTTTGTTTCCTTTGCTAGGCATGTTGCCACTCACTTACTTGACTTTTGGGCTTGTTGCCACAGTAGGACTCTGCCACCAGACAGGGGAGCTTCTGTCCCAAACATTAGGGTCTTCTCAAATTCTGGAGGTATTAGTTGGGTGCCCTCCTTGAAGCCCCCACACACTCTGGCAAGCTGGTCACACACCCCAAGACCTCCACCCCAGACCCCAATCCAGATCCAGGGAAGTTAAAGCAAGAGCGATTACCCCCCAGACTGATTGCTGGATCACCATACAGTCTGCAGGCCAGGAGCTGACGCTGCAACTGAAGCTGCAAAATGGCGTATGTGCCTCAACTCCTCACCAGCTTCTCACCCCCAGGCGAAGAAGCTGACACGTTCCCAAATGCTGGTGCCAAAGTCCATAGGGCACTAACCTCTCACTTTGTCCTAGGCATCTATGTGTTAATAATTCTAGAAATGCCACAGCTGCTGGTGTTCTGGGGTCTCTCCAGCTGGCTGCTGGTTTGGCCGCCCTGGGGCTAAAACCTCTGACTCACAGGGACCTGGGCTCGGCTCCCAGAGGGCTGCACTTGCCGCTCCCTGCCAGACTGCTGGGCTGTCCTCAGCGGGAGGTTAGCTTCTCTGTGTCGTTCTGTGGGTGCTGGAGCTCTAGAGGTTCTTTAGAGTCCTCTTTTACATAATTTTGAAGGGGTGTGGGCTGGAGCGCTGTGGAAATGATATTTCTACTCCACCATCTTGGCTCCACCCCCATATTCTTTCTTAACCTTTTTTTTTTGACTTTTCAAAAAAAATTATTGCTTTCTTTAGAAATAGCCTTAATATATTTATCTCTGCCCCCACCCCTCTTTGTGACAAAAACAGTTAAGCAAATTAAAATAATGCACTGCTGACACACTATCTACACTCAAAAAGCCCCATCATCCTGCTGAGAGAAAAAAAGTCTCATCAGTCTTCTGATTAATATTTATTATTTACCTTCACCTGAATTGTTTTTAGTATTTTTCTTTCCATGAAACATGTCTCTTAATTCTGCTTTCTTCACTCTACATGTAAAGTTCATACACATCTTCCCTAGTTTCTCTGAGTAACTCAAATTTCTTGTTTCTTCCACAAAAAGTGCCATTAGTAACAGGGCTCTCCCTCACCTCAATCTCTCTTTGACCTCATTTTGTTACATGCCTTGTAGTAAACAGACAGTTGGATTAAAGGGTTCAAATAGTGACTTTTCTTGAAAAGTTCCAAACTGTTGTAATGGTTGGACCAGTGCAAAGCTCTACTACCAGTGTGTTTTAGCTCCTGTCTTAAAACAGCATTGCTGGTTTGTTTTTTTCCCCCTTGTTTGCCAATTTAATGAGAGGTGAAACCAGTATTGTTAAATGTCCATTTCTCTTAGTGATTTCCTGTAATTTTTTTTTTTTTGTTAATTGTATTTCTTAATTCTGAAGGTCATTTGTTCATATCTTTTGGACACTCAGGTAGGAAATGGTTCTTAGTCTCATTTTTGTATTTAAGTTTCCTATAGAATATTTTATTCTGTTATTTGATGGTAAATTATTTTTCCCAATCTAGTTTCTCTTGGGTTTTTTGTACACATGCGTTTTAATTTTATACCTCTATCCTTTGGTTTAGAATTCACCTGCTTATAATCATGAAAGGAATTTCCTTTCATTCTCCTGATCTCACCCCATGTGTGGGGATTATTGGCCTACTGTTAAAAAAAAATAATCCATTTGTAACTCATTGTGGAAATAAATGCTGATCTAAACATGTTCTGCCAAACATGATCAGTTTTCCTAGTAGTTTTTGTCAAATAAGGAAGGTCATGGTTTTTAACAGTAGGCACTGAATGGAAGACTAGCATTAACCTTAAAAGTTAATACCAGAGTGGTGTTAAGAGATATGTTAGGTGGAATTAAAGCAACTCATTCTATAAGGGAGAAAAGGAGTAGAGCTGTGACCCCGGAAGGAAATGTATGAGGCAACAATGGGCCTATATCATAAGACCTGGAAGATGGTTCATTCTGGTTTTGGGAATTTGGACTTAAAAATGAAATGGCTTTGGAAAATTATAATGCTCGATGTCCAGTTTCAAGTAACATGCTTTCCACATCAAGCCTGCTGTTCTCAATATTCGGCTGGTACAACCACATAGATAAGTAGCTTAAAATGAGGTCCTGCTTTGTGGCATGGGCAAGCTCTTCAACAATGATGCGTTTGAGGAGTATTTCCTTCTTGTACATTTCTGAAAGCTTATGGGAAACTTCATAGAAGTAGGTAGTAGGCCATGTATGGAAAAGGGGTGTTTGATAATTTCTGTTTCCATGATGGTAATTTTCTAGGTTACAAATTCCTTTAGTGGTTGATGGTAACTTTTCCATTTTTACCTCTACCTTAGCCAAGTTTTCCAAGGTGTTGTGAAGTTCCTTGCACAACATCTCAAGTTCCTCGTTAAATTTTGGATGTACTTTTTGAGAATGAAAGCCAGAAGGAATGCTGTCACATTCTCGTTCTACCTCTCTTCAGTAAGTGCACTGATTTTGATGTTTCCTATTTTATTTGCTACAGAAAACCCCATATTGTTGAGAGTCTCCCATTTTGATAATAAATCGTGCCAATCTGCAGCACTGTCCTTAATTTTTCTTGCACTGACAGATAAAACAGTTCTTTTGGGAGTAAGCAGGCCAGAGTTCTTCACATCCATGGCTTTAAAGCCAAAGATCCAGCCCACCACAAGCCGGAGGAAGTTGGAAGGACCTTTCTTAACCTTTTAACCTATTATTCCTTGGTGATTTTTAGGAGCATTTTTTTTTCAATTGTAGGAACAGGGGTAAGAGAAGTACCTACCACTGTTGAGAGACTAGCCAATGGGAGCTTAGTTTAGATTAAATGTGAATCCTGTACAGCACACTCTACATGTTCAACTGGGGCACTGGGAGGTGTCTTTGGCAGCTGATTTAATTGCCTTACAGGGCATAGCATGGTTCCCTTTGCAAAAATTGCTTGACATCTAAGAGGAATTTCTGTTTTATTTTGAGGGAATTAGCCAGGTTAAAAATATCCCTTGGAATATACTCCAATTTTTAAAAAGTAGTAATACATATGACTTATTTTTCCCCTTAATTTAGAGATACAGATATCCTAATAACAGTAGGTAGCATTTACACTGTGCTTTAAGCGTTTCAAAATGCTTTATAGACATCGATTTGACCTTCAGGCTTAACACACAGTCACACAACTAGGAAGCCTGGGAGATGGAATTCAAAGCCAGGTGTCTCCTAAAGTCAAGTCCATTGCTCTTTCCACCACCACGTTAGTTCTAAATACTGAAGAGTATTTTAGAAATATTAAGCTGACAATAGAAGCACCCTGACATTGCACCAAACCTGAAGGCAGAAAGACCTCATTTCATGTCCTCCCTCTGACACATAATGTCTATGTGATCAAAGGGCTAATTTCTAAAGTTTCCTACTCCTGAAAATAAGTTCCACCATTAAACTTGCAATTTAAGGTGAGTGATATAAGTTCAGTTTGACATTCACTTCTTTCTCTGTAAAAGCTGGTACCACAGACACCTCCCATTGCCTCAGGTCAGTTCTTTAAGTTTCAGATGAGTTGCCAATCTACAGAAACACAAGGAATTCCCACACTGGAAGTTTCCTACACTGATAAAAGCATGGCTCTGTGCAAACTATATTGGAATGGGCAAAGACTGTACTCAGAAAACCAGCTGCAAGCTATTACAGTAATCCAGGTGGGAAGTGATAAGGCTATTGACAAAGACGATAGCATACCTTAGAACTGGAAGGGGCCTTAAGGATTATCTGATCCATCCTCCCTTCATTTTGCAGATGAATAGACTAAAGCCCAGAAGAGAGAAATGCCCTGCTTAAGGTCACACATATAGTGGGAGAGCTGGTACTTAACTAGATCTCTAGCTTTATAATCTAAGAGACATTTCAAAGAAAAAGTCAAGACCTAACAACTCTATGGGGGATGAAGGAGAGAAGTTTTCCACTTTTTTTGTTTGCTTGTTTTTTTGGTTTTGTTTTGTTTTATCTGGATGTTTCTAAGGAAGGTGATAGAGATGGGGGAGTCAGAAAGGGGATGTATTGCTGATGGTGAGCATGCCCTGGAGAATTTTGTTTTAAACATAATAGGGTAATGATGAGCTATATAAGTAAAAGAGTCCAGATGGCAACTGGAATCTTGAAGCATAGGTTCAAGGTAAGACCATATCAGCAATATAGGTTTAGGAATAACCTTGTAGAGTGAACAATTGAAGAAATCAGCATGGATAAGATCATTAAGGGATGGAAAATAGAGTTTAAAGGGCAGAGGATTAAGACTAAATTTGGGGGAATATCTAAATTAAGGGCAAGAGGAGATAAAAGGGATAGTGAGAGGAAGCAGAAGGATGCTAAAAGCAGACATGCGGTAGAGCTAGGAATGGGTTAATGAGATTGTTCTGAACTGATAGCGCTCTGAATTCTTGTGCTGTATATTTCCATTGGGCTGGAACCCATGACCATACTTTATGTAATTATAATTTCAAATAGTGTGAATGTGTATATACTTCTGGGCACTCATTAGTTCTGGTACTCAAGTGCTGGAGGGAAAGGCTAATGAGAATATCTTGTGTTATCCTAGAGAGAAGAATGTGTCTGGAAAGAGGTAGATAGCTAGTAGTTTATAGCCAGTCAGATATGGAAAGAGGTCAAAGAAGGATGATGATGAAGGAAAGAATTCATTTGATTTGACATTATTAAAGAATTCATTAGATTGGACAATGATGTCATTAGTGACTTTTGAGAGGAATTTACATAGCATGATGGGGATTGATCGAGTGTTCAGGAAATTAAGTAGTGGGTAGAGAGGAAGTAAAAATAGCCTGTGATGACCACTCTTTCAAGAAGTGTGACAATTAAGGGAAGGACAGAAATAGGACAGTTGCTAAAGGCAGTAGCAAGGTCAAGTGAAGATTTTTTTCCAACACAGAGAAGTTTAGCTATCGTTAGTGGCCTACTCTGATGCTTTACTTGGATTGGTGATTACCCTGGGTTCTCTATGGTAGTCCAGTAGATCCCAAAGTCTGGCAAGTCTTACCAAGATCAAAAGGCTTTAAGTATAGGATTGACATTGGACTGTATATTTGTCATTTGAAGTCTCACTAAGCAAAGATCAGATATGCTAATTACAATAAATGGTTGGATTCCAGGTAATGTTTTTTCTTTTTCTTTCTTTTTTTTATCCACAGCAATCCATGAGGGCTATCTTCTTTCTTCCTTCTTTTCTTTCTTTGTATCTTCCTCCCTTTTTTCTTCTTTCCTTCCTCCCTCCTTTCCTTCCTTTCTTCTTTCCTTCCTTCTTTCCTTCCTTCTTCCCTTCCTCTCCCTTTCTCCCTTTCTCCCTTTCTCTCTTTCTCTCTTTCTTTCTTTCTTTCTTTCTTCCTTTCTTCCTTCCTTCCTTCCTTCCTTCCTTCCTTCCTTCCTTCCTTCCTTCCTTCCTTCCTTCCTTCCTTCCTTCCTTCCTTCCTTCCTTTCTCAACAGCAATCCATGAAGACTATCTCCTAAGGTAAATGATAATCATTAGTGGAGAGGGTATTTACACTGAGGAAAATCACATATCTTTAGAAAAGCAAAGTAAGAGAAGTTCTGAAGACATTCAAAGCTAGAATAGAATTAACCAATAAAGGAAACTAGATGGAAGATTGTAAGAGGGAGGAGATAAGTATGTAGTCCACAAGTTAGAAGAGCCAATGCACATCTGGAGATAATTACTTTAAAGAAGAGAAAGACATCTCTTCCTCTGAGACTTGGGCAAAGGTGTGTAGAGAGATAGAAAGAGAGAGAGGGAGAGAGAGAGAGAGAGAGAGAGAGAGAGAGAGAGAGAGAGAGAGAGAGAGAGAGAGAGAGAGAGAGAGAGAGGTAGAGGAAAGGGTAGATCAGTTAGTCAATCAAGAAAGATTTACTAAAAACCTACTATGCCCCAACCACTGGGGACAGACACAAGGACAAAAATGAAATAGTCCATGCCTTCAGGGAGATTATATTCCATTGAAGGATAGTGTATGTGCTTATATACATATATACAGAAAATATACCTGGTAGTTTTAGGAGGAAAAACACTATCGTAGGTAGAAGGCGGCACATAAGCTGAATTTTGAAGGGGGGGAATAGTGATTCTAAGAGCAGAAGTGAGGAGAGAATGCACTTAAGCTTGGGGGATAGCCAAAGCAAAAGATGTCAGAGATCAGTTAAGAGTTCTAAACACTTCTGATGAGCTAGAAGCTGAACTCATCTCTTGGAATTGAGTGAGAGGGAGGAGGAGGATCAAAACACACACTCAGATTGAGTAAAGAGAGAGGCCTGAAATGACAGGCCCTTTTGAGGCAGTTAGGCAGAGCAGTGGCTAGGGTGTTGAATTTGGAGTCAAGACCAGACATTTCCTCTTACTAATTATGTGACTCTGGACAAGTCACTACTTCACTCAGGCTCAGTTTCCTCTTCTATAAAAGAGATGAATATAGCACCTACTCTACAGGGTTGTTGTGAGGATCAAATTGAATGATATATACAGAACATTTCGAAAACCTTAAAGTGCTATATAAATGTTAGCTATTATTTTATATGACTTTTTACTTTTTTGGTTCTCCCCACCCCATCCCTCACTCCCTATCCTTAGGAAATTATTTCAATACTTGTCTGGATCTGCAATCTTTTTAATGCAGGGACTTTCTTCATATCTTCTCCTCCTGTACTAACCTTATCTACTTATTCTTCCATAAATCCTCCTTAAAAGATCTACACAGTGTTGTAAAAGCCATTTTCTATGTTTTCTGATGTTACCTGAGTATCAGTGTAACACTCAACTACCTGGGTAAAATAAATCACTTTACCTCCCTGGGTCTCAGTTTCCTTATCTGCAAAGTGTGTGTATGTAGGGGGTGGGAGGGGAGTCTGGACTTAATGATCTCTTAGGACACTCTCAGTTCTAAATCTATGGTCTTATGAATGCTTGATTTCAATTGCATTCCTTGGAAATTTATTAAGTATCTTCTACATGACAGGCACTGGGGGGATAAAGGACTCAGAAACAGTCTATGGTCTCAGGTGGGGGTGGAGAAGGGAGCTGGAACAACAAGAAAAAAACTGATAAAGAATAAATGTAATTAACTGAGGCAATCATCCTCAGAGATCAAAGTTAATCTCACAGACTCTCCCTGACTCCTCAGGGAGAGTCACCTTAAAGAATGATAGTAACAGCTGTAACTTTTGACTTCTATGTTTTTAAATAGAATATAACAGTTTCTATAGCATTTGTAGGTTATTGAAACAGGCATTATATTTACTTACACATACATATGTTATTATTTTTTAGTTGTGTCCAACTCTTCGTAACCCCATTTAAGGTTTTTTGGCAGAGATACTGGAGTGGGTTGTCATTTCCTTTTCCAGATCATTTGACAGATGAGAAAACTGAGGCAAACAGGGCTAAATGACCTTCTCAGAGCCACACAGATAGTATCTGAGGCCAGATTTAAACTCAGGAAGATGAGTCTTTCTGACTTTGGACCCAGAACTTTATCCAGTGTGTTACTTAGTTGCTATATACATACTATAAATACATATACATACTATGTACATGTGTATATAATATACATAGGTTTCTTAATGGGTTACTTAGTCAACTGTAACCCTAACTCTATATTACAATCTAATCAATACATCTTTTTCATCCACTCCAAAGTTCCTGTGTGGATTATTAGACTGATGTCTTTTAAATGAATCTTTTCCAGGAAGTATAATATTCTGGGACTCAGTTCAATAAAATATTATATAATATATATTAATATTATGTATAATAAAGAAAATAATATTATTATATATAATATATTTATAAAATATAATTTTTTGTAGATACCTCTACAAAAGAGGATCGGCAGAGCATTACTTTTTGCTAGGTATTCCTCTCCTATACAAATTTTGCTAGGAAATTACCAAGAGATAAATAAAAAGAGTTATTGGGCAGCAGCTATAGTTGGAGTAAATGGATATAGTGGTGGCTCAGGTGCATGTCCTCCAGTGGTGCTTTGTAATTCATGAGACAGTAACTGAGAGGGAAAAAGGTTGGAGTGTCTCAAGGTTGAGTATTGCTGTAGTGGGCATGGCTGGATATGAGACTGAGGGCAAATAACAATGAGATAGCTGATTGCAGAACCTGGCTGTCTTTGAAGTCAAGTAGGTGTGTGGTGTTAGTGATTAATTCATTAGATGAATTGGTAGATTTCCCATATTAAAATAATATCTAACATTAAAGTTTATGTTTATTTATATTACAAATATCATTTCATTATGTTCACAACAACCCTGGGAGAGAAGTGCTATTAATATCTCCACTTTACAGATAAGGAAACTGAGGCAGACAGGTTAAGTAACTTGCCCAGGGTCACACAGCTAGTAAATATCAGAGACAGGATTTCAGCTCAGTAATGTATTACTGATTCTAGGTCTCTCCAATATCCAACTAGGTGTGTAAAGTTAGGTCCCATGAGGGAGGGATAACAAGGAGGTTATAGACAGAAATGGAAAAGTGTCAGCACTGAGAATTTTCCTCCAAATTCCCCTCTTAACTTCTCGTATATATCAACAGAACCTTGTCTGGGGTTCATTTTGCTACTTGCCAGGAGAATGTAATCATTGTCCTTCTCTCATCAATTAATCAGTTTCTTTTATCAACCCAATGGATTGAATTACCACCCAATACCCAAGAGACCTGTCTTTTCCACTCTACCCTGCCTCCACCCCAGCTTTCACCCATAGTGCCTTTTAATTAATACACATACTTTACAGACAACGTATGATCCTTTGAGGGCAGGGCTTTTTATATTTTAGTTTTTGTATTACAATGTCCAAAGCAATGCTTACCTCATAGTCATCACATAATAAATAAATTGTTTGTTGATTGGTTGGTATGTTTTCTTGGCACATGGGAAAACTCAATTAACAATGAGAGCCCTGCCCTCTGTGAGTCAAAATGATGGGAATGTTCAGTAAGTCAGGTGAAGATGTCAGAGGATGTTTGTTAGGCAATGTACACTTGACCGTGTCATGGCTTTTTCAATCCTTCCAGGGGGTAAAGTTTCCAACCCCTCCGCTGGACTATTCTGGCCCACAAGGGAATTTCGGTTTGGGGTTTGGGTTCTCAATTCTATTCCATCACATTCCAACTTTGGCTTTAGAAATGAATATCTTTGTTTCTCTGGTGTCACTAGGATTCCTCTCTATGTATTTCAGACTCCAAAGAGGATCCTATTATGATCTGGATGAAGCAGGATCCTTCAGATTATTTTTTCTTCTAGTGCTTAACTTTAATGCCTCTTTCCCCCCTTAGATGATTAATGATCAACAATCCTACCAGCTTCCTACCCTATAGTCTAAGGAAACCATTCATTCCTGTTGTATTTCTCTGTGATGTTTTACTGCAATTTGGATTCTTTAGAAAAAAAAAAAAGCTAAGCCCCCCAGTAATTATACCCTCTTCATTGTCTGCAGTATTATAAAATGTGGCAATTGGGTCTTCAAGTGAAGATATACACTCAGAAAGAAGAGAGAGGGTGAGTCAGAGACAGAGAGAGACAGGGTGAGGGGAGAAATAGAGACAGGCAGAGACAGGACACACAGAGACAGCGATGTTGAGAGTAGCAGAGACAGAGACAGAAAGGGATCACTAGAGGAAGGGAGATACAGATACCCCTCTACAACTCAGAAAGTACACATACTTAGAAAACAAAATGGGAGAGGATCTGTGACCAAAATTACAATAATAATAATTCTCACTATTAAAAAAAGGAAAGGATTGAATATCATTCGGCTTTGACTAAAACTCAGAGTAATGTGGTAATTTTCCCAGCTAAGCTTTTCATTTCTAATTTTAGAATGAAAGACTTTGTGTCCTATGAAAGGAATTTCAGGCATTAGGGGGCAGGTGGAGGAAGTGTTTTGGGAACAGGGGAATTTTCTCCTTGCTCTGAGAATCACATTAACTCTAAGCCAGGCCCTGAAGGTAAGAAACAGGGAAGTTTAAAAGAAACTTTAGTCTATTTAGAATGTCTGGGCATGATGGTTCAGAAGGGAAAATGGTATTTAGTGTTATGAGTTCCTCTTCCTTAAATCTAATCTATTCCATCTCATCTTTCTATTTCGATCTCAGATACATAGGGAATCAGAGTCCATTCTCACTTAGCCTTTTAAATTCAACTGCCTATTATTAAGTACCCACTATGAGCAAAGCATTCTGTGCCCTTGTATAGCCTGAACCTCCCCCTCCCCCAACCCAAAACATCATGATCAGTGATCCTGTTCACTTCTTGTTCAGACTATTCACTACCTTCTGGCATAGAGTTTCTGTTGCCAGAACTTCTGACATTGGAGACATTTGCTTGGAAGGTGAGGAACAGCTGATCACTCAGAATGGGATGGAAAAAGGACCGGGTATTTCCTTTTTGTTTAAGAAAAGGGAGTGGATTACTCTATTAAACAATCAATGGATGCCCATTGGGAACTGAATCTTAGAGAGGCTGTAACCTGTCCGTGGTCATAGAGAATAAGTTTTAGAGGCAAGATTTAAACCCAAATTTTCGTGAATTCAAGTTCAGACCTTTGTACCATTTTGCCTTTTCAACCTCATTTTATAGATGAGGAAACTGAGGCTCAGAGAATTTAAGTGTCTTGGCTATGGTCATATAACTAGTAAATCCCTAAGCAGGATTTGAATCCAAGACTCTGCTGACTTCAGGGCCACAGCTTTCTCTATTTCCACTAGGATGGGCCTAATATATAGTGGTTGATAATGGGTACATCATCATTGCTGCTCTGACAGTCTGCAGCCTATCCTCACAGGGATGGAACATGACTTTAAAGATTTGTCTTTTCTTTCCTTACTTTTGGTCCTCCTGTCTCCCCAGACTCTTGCACTAAGTTCTACTTGCTACAAATTCCACATACATAGTTGCATTTTAGGTGGCCAGTAGCAGTAGCTAATTCTGCAAGTATTGATAGTAATTATAATTACAATAACATTTACTCTTGTTGCTTTATGGTTTCTAGGCACCTGGGGGCATAGTAGATAGAATGATGGGCCTGGAGTGAGAGAGATGGGTTCAATTCAGACTCAGAATTTACTAGTTGTATTAACCTTTTTCTGCCTCAATTTCCTTGACTATAAAATGAGGATCGTAACAGCACCTACTTTATAGGGTTGTGAAGATCAAACAAAATTAAATATTTGTAAAGCACTTAGCATGGTTCTGGCACATAGTAGGCACTTAACAAATGCTTGTGCCCTTCTCCCCTAAGACTGTTTATGTGTCACTTGCTTGCTGTTACAGTATGGTGCCACCAGAAGGAAGATGGTGCCTTGGTTGTGAATTTCATGGTCCAAATAGTCATTTCACCATAGGCAGTTTAGAGTAGAAGCATAATTTTACAGTTAACCATTCATTTATAACTAAAAAGAAATCAAATCAAATCTCTAAAGCAGCTAATTCTCATATGAATACTATCGTTGAAAATCTAATACACAAAGCAAGATTTTAAAAATAAAATAAAATAAATATCTAGTTTTGGTTTGTTACCTTTCTAACTAATATTTAACTATCATTGAACATAGCTCAAACTAACTTTGATTTGATTGCTGGTCTAGAATTGCACTTACTTCAATTTATCCTGAATCTCTTAGTTTAATTCAATCCAACAGACATGTATTAAGAACCTGATATATTCAGGCAATTAGGTGGCTCAGTGGATAGAGTACTGGACCTGGAGTCAAGAAGACTTGAGTTCAAATCTGGACTCAGACACTTACTAGCTGTGTGACCCTGGGCAAGTCACTTCACCTCTGTGGAAAAGGAAATGGTAAACCACTCCTTATCTTTGCCAAAAAAAGCCTCATGGACAGCATGACCCACAGGGTCAAGAAGAGTCAGACATGACTGAACAACAACAACATTTGTACAGAACCATTGGACACTAGAGAATCTAAGACCAAAAAATGAAATGGATTGAGCAGCTTGCCTTCTACTGGGGTTTGCAACATCTTCACATACAAGTAAGTACAAAGAACGTATGAAGTAATTACAAGATAATAGAGCAATAAAAACTAAGGGTGGAGTGGGAGGGAAATCAGGAAAGGCATGATGTAGGAGGTAGGAGAGTTGTACTTTGGAGAAAGCTACAGATTCCAAGAAGTAGAGGTGAGGAGCAAGTGCATTCCAGCTCTAAGAGACAGACTGAATGAAGTCACAGAGGTGGAAAATCAGCATGCCATTCACATATGGGGAGTAGCTAGTAGTTTAATTTGGTTGGAATGTAGAGTGTATGAAAATGAAAGTAATGTGATAAGACTAGAAATGTAGTTAGGAGCCAAGGGCTTTAAATGCCAGGCTAAGGATTTTGTGTTTTATCCAGAGATCATGAGGAGTTCTTGGAGATTTGGGGGCAGAGTTGTGATATGATCAGATGTGGTTCTAGGAGTATCAGTTTTTCAGGTTTTAGAGACTTGATTGGAGAGAAGGAAAGACTAGGAAGTGAGGAGAACAATTAGGAGGCAGTTGTAATAGTCTAGGTGAAAGGTGACGAGGTTTCAAATTAGCCTGATGACTATATGAGTGGAGAGATGGGGATAAATGTGAGAGATGTTGGGGTTATAGACTCAGTAGCACTCCTAGTAACTGAAGAGAATGCAATGAGTTCTGTTTTTGGACAAGTCATGTTTGAGAAGATTATGGGACATCCAATGATAGAATTTAATTGTAATGTAGGAATGGAGTTCAGGAGATAGATTAGCCCTGGGCATATATACATACACACACATATGTATATATTTAGGACTTATCTAGGACAATGTCAGCAATGTCTAGAGAGGAGAGGGCATCCAGGAGGAGGGTGTGGTCAACAATGTCCAAAACTGCAGAGATCAAGTGGGAATCCTAAAGCAGACCATTGGATTTAGCACTTGAGAGATCAGTACTAACCTTGAAGAAAGCATTTTCAGTTGTGTATGCTGGTTGTAAACTAGAATACAAGTGAATGAGACTGGTTGGAAAACTAGAGAGCAGAGATAGCTAGTGTAGATCGCTTAGAACTTTGAGCTGTTATTTTGGGATCTATGAAGAATATCCTCATCAGGTCGCTCCCTTCTCCTCCTGCCTCATTCCTGTCCCACTGGGGCAAATGAGTATCCTTGTCCTCTCCAGAGAGAACAGAAGCATTTTCTAATTCTTACACCCTCCCTAGGGCTCTACTGAGAATACTCCAGTGGGGATGTTTATTAAGAATTTCCAGGTCCAAAAAAACCAGTAAAGCCATCCCTGCTTTGAGTTCTTCTACCCAGCCAATGGACTCAGCCATCTCACTTTTTAATTCCTCCATCTCTTCCTGTTTCAGCTGGAATGAGAAAGAATGAATAAGCCAGGAGGAAAAAGTAGCTTCTCTTCTCTAGGTCCCTGTTCCATAAGGAAGGATTTAAAATTTAAAATACCTCAAAGGATCAAGCTGTTCACTGACATAATTCAACTGTATATACTAGAGGTAGTAGACTGAACATTTTTATTTCAAAGTAAAATGATAACACCTACTTGTAATTATTTGTCTTAATCCATTTGTACAAATAGGAGAAATTATAGTAAAGCTATCGAAAAAATTGCTCTTTCTAATGTTAATGCTTCTACTGGAAACAATCCCACCATCTTCCCACCTCCCATCTACCCTAGTCAAAATTTAATGGGTGCATATGTGTGCCTGTGTCTAACAAAATTAATTATTCCCAGGGTTCACCAAATTAGAGTCAGCAACAGTGATTTTCCCATTCCTTTCTGCTCCAGTAGTCAATTCAGCTTAATTTCACAACATTTACCAAGCCCTGACCCAGTGCAAAGCATTATATGAAGTCTTAGAAATACAAGGAAAAAAATTTCACACATTCCCTGCTTCAAAGGAACTTAGATTTCAGTAGATCAGGGCTACATTTCCATTTGGTAAACATATAGTAATAATAGTTTACATTAATGAAATGTTTTATTATTATATATTATCATCAGAGTGTTCAGTATCCGGTTATCACCTCATAATAACCCTATGAAGGAGATAGTACCTCATTTATTCCTATATTACTGATGAGGAAATCAAGGGTCAGAGAGAGGTTGTTTGACTGTATGACCCAAGGTCATACCAAGTGTAGGGCAGAGCCAGAAATCAAAAGAGATTTCAAGTCTAGGGTTGGTTTGTTTTCTTTTTTTACACCGAGGCACGTTGATGTTTTACTTCATATTTATAGGTAAATGTATGCATATTACCATAAGATCTAAAATCCTGTGATATAGTAGGTGGTTTTGCACACCTTGGGCAGCATTTAGTGGTGGTCAGGGCTGTTCATATGTCCTCTTAGAGTAAGCAGTTGCATGTATTTGGGGGCACAATTTTCCCCTAAAAATATTTTCTCTGCTGTTGAGAGACCCATTCCTTAGGGTTAGAGCATTGCTTTTACCCTGGTATCTTTTAAGATGCAAATACCCCTGAAATGAGTGAATCATTAATACATTGTTATAGTCATTCGAGTGTAGATTATAAGTATTTCTTAGGGCTAGTGGCAAAATCTTATGCTTCTAAATTCAGAAACTCCCTCCCCCACACCACCCCCAACAGTTCAGAGCTTGAAGGAGAAGCTGGATGAGTCCTTTATTAATTGATTGTGGTTCACACTTCAGTGATAAATACCTGGTTTATCAGAACTTTCTTTTAGTAAGAGGAGGAATAGAAATACTGAGGAATGAGGACTGGGGAAGAATTTTGGAACTTGCAACATTGCTAGCAAGGCATTGGGCATAGTATAGGGCACTTCAGTGAATAATATGAGATCCCTGGGCACCTGAGAGAAAGAAGGAAAGGTGTAGACAGAGCAGAAAGAGAGAGGGGGAGGAAAAGGGTGAAGGAAAATCAATGAAGACAAATTTTGCTTCTTTCATGATTGTAAGATTGGACACTCGGGAGTGGAAGGCAGAAGACCAGATTAGGTCCTTGAGAGTTCTGGAGGGAGGGGCTCACAAGGAGGTGTGTGTGTGTGTGTGTGTGTGTGTGTGTGTGTGTGTGTGTGTGTGTGTGACAGTAGAAGACAACCTTCCAGTTGGAAGGAGAGATAAAGAATTATTATTCTAAAGCTAGATGAGACCTCACAGGCCATTTAATTAATTAGTAAAAATTTATTAAGTGCTTAATATATCCTGGACACTATGCTAAGTGATAGATACAAAGAAAGGCAAAAATGGCCTCTGCCTTCATTCTAATAAGAGAGACAACATGCAAATATCTAGGTCCATACAAGTTGTGTACAATGTCAATGGAAGATAACTTCAGAATAAAAGAATTAGCAAAGGGGGTGGAGGGGGGTGGAGTGGGAGAGGGAAGCCTTGTGTGGGATCTGAGCTGAGTCCTGAGGGAGGCTAGGAAATCCAGGACATTGAGGTGAGTAAGGAGAGCAATCCAAGTACAGGGGACAGTCAGAGGAAATGTATGGAGTAGGAGATGAAGTATGAGAAGTAGCAAGGCCAGTGTAGCTGGATCATATAATATATAGAGGGCCAAGTCAAATCAGCAAGAATCTGGACCATAGAATCAGGAGCAAAGCCTAGAGAAGAAGAAGAGAGTGGAAAGGTAAGAAGGATCCAGGTTATGAAGGGCTTTAAATTCCAAATGCCAAAAGAGGGGTTATTTGATTCTGGGGCTAATCACGAGCCATTGGAGTTGACTGATAGGGGGGATGTCATGGTCAGATTTGTGCTTCAGGAAATTCTGTTTGCCAGCTGAATGGAAGATGGATTGGAATGGGGAGAGACTTGAGGCAAGGAAAGCAACCAGAAGGCTACTCTGATAGTCCAAACATGAGGTGATGAGAGATTGTACCAGTGGTGGCTGTTTGAGTTGAGAGAAATGCACATATTTGAGAGATTTTCTGAGAGTAATAAAGACCTGACAACATATTTAATATATGAGGTGAGTGAAAGTGAGCTGTTAAGGCTGACATTGAGATCGCTAGTTTGAATGACTGGGAGAATCCAACCTTTTCATTTTATAATTTTATAATTCATTTTATAATTGTGGAAACTGAGGTTTAAATGACTTGCTTAAGGCCACATAATTAGTTAGCATTAGTAGTGGGATTTGAACCTAGTTATCAGAGGGGCATTTAGGTGCTCCAGGAGGTAAGAAGACTCTTGGTGTGAATGGTGTGGAGAAGGCAGAAAAGAGTCAAATTATTTGACTTTGTGCATCTTTCCCCTATGTCATCACGTTGGTGTGGGACCTGAGCTTCATGGTACTGATCCAGCAAACTTACACAGTGTATATTCATATAGGGGAGCAAGCCATGATGAAACTAGGATGTCAGGTGTAGCCTGCCTAGCCTTTGCTTCCTGTTTTGGTCCCTTAGAGATGATGGTCCAGGCCCCAGGTATCTTTAAATATAACTCTGCCTTGATGGCTCCCATGGTTGGTTCTGCTAGAGGGGAATGTGTTAGATAGAGTCTGGCTGGGTTCTGCACAGAGCTGGGAACTGGGACCTATGCTAAGAGGATCAGATAAAGATTATTCTGTCTTAACACTTCTAGCAGGAAAAGGAAACTTAGGCTCATACTGATGCCAGCACTCCTAAGTTAGCTGGAGAAGTAACTAAAGGCCTATGGGAGCCCATCTGTGCTCCCTATTCCATCCCTATGCCTTCTCCCATTGGGTCTTTGATCAGTCAAGAGACTCAATGTGAATTAAACCCTTTGTTACTCCTTTCTACCAATGATCATAGTATCACAGCTTTAGAGTTGGGAGGGTTCTTAGATGTTGTCAAGTCCACTCTCCTCTCATTTGACAGATGAGGAAACTGAGGCACAGAGAGATTAAGTGGCTTGGCCAAGGTCATAAAGCTAGCAAGGGTCTACATCAGAGTCTTGATACTTTCATGCCCTAGTCACTATATTGCACTGTCTTTCCTGATGATGAGAGCAAAGTCATCCTATCTCTGAAGCCTAATTTTTTTTTTAATCCTCTAGGACCATTGAGGAAATTTGAGCAGGCAATAAAGAGGCATTTGTTTTTGTTTTTTGTTTTTGCTTTTTGAGGTAGGCTGTTTAGCAAGTGAACAATAAGTTTGGAGTCCATAGTTTTACGTAATATAGAGAGGTCAGTAATGATAGCCTTCCAGTAAAAGTAACCCTGGAGACCTGTTGGGGGGAAAATGTGAGTTTCTAATGAGGGCAAATCCTATTGTTCCAAAGAACAAATTGTCCGTGCACTACCTATTTAAATTTTAGAATATAATTCAAATTTAAGAAGTATACATTCTTAAGGCCACATCACCTAGAAAGGTTGCTTTGACTCTCCCAGACCCAACTCATGCTGGTCTCCTTGCTAACCTGCCCTAGTCCTTACTATGCTTGTGTTTCATTTTATTGTTATCTGATATTGTTATCACCGATTAGTCTTGTCCTGTCTTAAGATTACCAGTTTCCTGAGGATATGGACCTTGTCATAAACTTCACTTTACCACAAGATTTATCCTCTGGTGGGAAACACACAAATATAAACCCCCTGAGAACTGACTTGAACTAATACTGCAGTTACCAAGTGCACACAGATGAGAAGGGGGTTTTCCCTTTCTTCCCTCCACCCCCTCACTGTGCACAGTTTATTTGTTTTGTTGTTGTCCAAGCCCTTCCAGTCCCCTGCTTACTGAAGGTGTGGCGGGCTGACTAATATTCAAAGCAGTACTTGGGTTTCTGACAATGAACCAGTGTCCCAGCCCCTGGGACCACAACTTACTCTGTTCAGCTTAAGTCACTGACACTACAGGCTGTTGGAATTTCCCTGTGCTTTTGAAAGGGATGGAGGGACTTGGGGACAGGTTGTGGGGAGAAAAGTGTGTTTTCAGGGGCTCCTACTTTATACCACCCCCTTTTCTCTGGCTCTCTATCCTTCCCTCCCTCTTTCTGTCTCTTCCCTTCCCTTCCCTTCCCTTCCCTTCCCTTCCCTTCCCTTCCCTTCCCTTCCCTTCCCTTCCCTTCTCTTCCTCTCCTCTCCCTCCCTCTCCCTCTCCCTCTCCCTCTCCCTCTCCCTCTCCCTCTCCCTCTCCCTCTCCCTCTCCCTCTCCCTCTCCCTCTCTCTCTCCTCTCCTCTCCTCCCCTCCCCTCCCCTCCTCTCTCTTTTTCTCTCTATACAGACACAGACACACACACACATTATAGTGTGACTAAAATTTCATAGGTGCTAAATAAATATTGATTGATTGATTGATTGAGATATTGTAGTAGAATTCACAGTATTTTATGTGGGATGAAGGAAACCAAAGGAATGAATCTAGGTGACTGGAGAGAAGGTAGAACCCTTGACAGAAATAGGGAATTATTACAACTTCATGAAGCTGGTCCAGGCTCTCAGGGTAGCTGGCAATCAGTATATTACATTAAAGTTAGAGTGGCTGTTTATATAGATTTTGGACTCTGTTGTAAAAACATTGGCTTTACCAAGTATTACTCAGGCAGTTCACAGAACAGAATATGTCAGTTAGATATACTACCCATAGCTTTGCTTCTGGATCAAAAATCTAAGGCAAATCTCAAAATAATAATAATAACTAGCATTAAAATAGGTCACTAAAATGACATCCCTACATCATTGCATTTAATCCTCACAACAATCCTGGAGGGAGGTGCTATTACTGTCCCCTTTTTACAGATGAGGCAACTGAAGCTGAGGGAGGTTAAATCACTTTTCCAGGATCATAAAAGTAGTAAGTATCTGAGGCTAGATTTGAACTCAGTACTTCCTGACTCCATGCCCAGCACTCTATCCATTGGACCACTTGGCTACCTTAGCAGCATATACATGAATAAAAATACCAGTAGAATTCTCTGAGGAAGTCGTTTCCATTTCCTGCCTCTGGTCTTGATGTATCCCACAACCTCATCCTGCATTGTTCATTTGCAGTCCAAGACCCTTGTCAGGATGAAGCAATTATTCTGATTGGTTATGCTTCTACCTATGTTGTTATGGTAGTAGGGGAAGTATGGTTTTCTGACTACTCCACTGCTCCCTAAATTGTTATACCTCACCTAGTGTTTGCACCAGGTCTTCATCATCATCATCTTTCTCCTCCTCCTCCTCCTCTTTCTTCTAATTATTCATGTAGAGGGGTAGCCTGGTGTAGAAGAAAGAACACAATTTTGCTTCAGTCTGACTACATCTCTGAAACTGCAAGCTTCTTGAAGGCAGGGATTCTATTTTGCCACTTTGTATATTCCTGGTGCTTGGCACAGTGTCTGCACATGCTTAATAAATGTTTATTGAATTGAATTCAATTGAAATATTACCTGTTCAATCTTGGGCAAGTCACAACCTCCCTGGGCCTCTTTTTTCTTTATATAACAATGAGAGACTTGATGATATTCTAAGATCTCTTTCACTTCTAAATGTATAAACCCATGGTCCTATATCCTGACTTTAAATCCTCTGTTATTTTCTACCTTTGTGACCTTGGGACCAATTACTTCCTCTTTTTAGTCCTTGTGTTCCTGGTTTGAAAAAAGAGGAGATTGAATAGGTCACCTCCAAGGCCTCTGATAGCTTGAAATCCTAGGATTTCTGGAATCATTATCTTGGACTTTGTTTTAATTTCACAATGTTAATTTTTCATTAGCTCATGTCTTCTTTTCCCAGATATAATGTATGCCTTGAATCTCTGCACCCCTTGATAGTAATACATACTTGTTGATTGACAAATTGAGATTTAGGTGGTCTGGGGGAAAAAAAGTAAGGGCAATGAAAACATGAGATGACTCTGAGCCAAACTGACATTGAACAATAGGAAATGCAGAGAAAGGACAGGTAAAGGTTAAGGTAAAAAAATCTGAGAAATTATCTTTCCCTTATTTGTACAAATTGTGAAATATACTACAGGGATATATACATACATACATATATTCACATACACACATATATGTATATATACATATACATGCACACATGTGTATACACACATACATATATATGCTGGAGTCAACTCATTTGTTTTGAGTAGATTGTTAAATTTTCAGTATGATCATTTATATCTCAGAAATAAGCATACTATCAATCGGAGTTTGCTATATTATTTGGTTGATTGTCTAGACTTAAGAATGTGATGGGAGAAATTTTAATAATGCAGATTAAACTTCAAATTGTGCCATGTGTACATATGTTTTTCTTTCAGAGAGCTATTTGCTAAATGTTTATCAGCATAAAACTATAGGGTACAATGACATAATACTCAAAAAGTAAATGGCAGGAATAAGGGGAGAAGTTGTGTAGGGAGAAAGGGTAAGAAGGCATCACAGTTTGAGGGTGAGGAGAGAAAGAGATGACCTTCATGGTGGCTAACCCTGGAGGTCCACACCTTTGAATCTAGTAGATGGTCTCACCTCTCTCTATGATGGGAAAACGAAGCAGAGAATAAATGAGATATTTAGTACTACACACACAGTAACTATATGAGAATTCTTGCACAACGGTGAATAATTTAGCTTTTTTTTTTTCTTCTCAAATTCTCACCAAGTCTGGGCAATGTTATTAGAGAACCAGTTGATGTCTGGGTTATGGTTATGTAAGCACAAAGCAACACTGTGTCTGTGGCTACAGATATCACCTTTAAGCAGGAATTCTGGGAAAAAGTCCCTGGGGCTCTCTCTCTAAGGCTGTTGAAAAGTAGGTAAAAATTGCTGACTTATAAGAAGACTGAAAAGTATTAGGTAACAAAATGTATTCATATTTTCAAAATCTCTTATTGCAAAAGAGTTTGGATTACTGCTACACAGTTGGGAGTGATGCCCCTGAAGTCAAGTGTATGATCTATACTCTTGGGAGAAGAGATCATTAGCACAGCTTTTGCCCTAGGTGTGATTGGAGTGATTAAGTTTGGTAGTCTGGGAAAGGCTCTCCAATCTGGTTTGGTTCCAAGGTTGTTGTCCTGGTTAGTAGGCTCCAGATGTCTGCCTCAGATAGCTACCCCTAGATAAGTATCTATACAATGCCAATGGCAATCTTGGGGCAGTGTGGGTAGCAGTAACAACACCAACAATAACTAACATTTGTATTGTGAAGTTGGCAATGGTTCGAAACCAATGGTGGCATAGCCCAGTGGAGAGAAAACTGGCCTTGGAACCAGGATCACCTGGGTTTAAATGCCACTCAGTCTATGCACATTATTTGGTCTCTCAGTTAAGCAACTCTTTTTTGCCTTGGTAGATTCTTCACCCAACATCAATCACTAACTTTTTCTAGGAACTGTGTAATCCCTGCCCTCAAGGAGCTTATTTTCTCATGAGGAGACAAGCAAAAAGATACATACTTAGAAGATATTGAGGGAATATAATATCAGAGGGCAAACTTTAGGAGTGGGAAAAGGGAAAAGACAAGCAAAAGCCTCTTGGAGAAGGTGGAATTGGAACTGAGTCTCAGATGAAGCCAGACAGTGGAGATGAGGAGAGAAAACATTCTAGACTTGGGTTACACAAGCCAAATGGCATTGAATTGGGAGAGGGGAGTATTGTGTGCCAGAAACAGCAAAAGGGCTGGTATAGCTGGATTGGAGAGTACATGGAATGGAGGAAAGAGAAGTTGGACTAGAAGGATAGGAAGGGAACAGGTTGGCTTTAAAAGTCAAATAGAAGTTATTTGATCCTGGCGGTTATAGTGACCTATCAGATTGTAAGTGTGAGGACAAGGACTGTCTTTGACCTCTTTTTGTATCCCTAGAGTTTAGCACAGTGCCTGGCATAGAGTAGATGCTTAATAAATGTTTATTGATTGATTAATAGTGAGACACTAGAGTTGATTGATTGTGTGTGTGAGAGAGAGACAGAGAGACAGAGTGAAAGAGAGAGAGACAGAGACAGAGACAAAGAGACAGAAACAGAGAGACAAAAAAGACAGAGAGAGAGAGTCAGACCTGTGCTTTAGGAGAAACCATTTTGGCAATTTAGTGGAGGATGAATTGAAGTAAAAAGAGACTTGAGACAGGGAGACTAAGCAGAAAGCTATTTTCCAAGAGTGATGTGACTAGAGGCTGTGCATATCGGTAGCTATGTGAGTAGAAAAAAGGGGTCATAATGTGAAAACTATTATGAAGGTAATAAGAACAAGATACAAAAACAGATTAGATCTATGGGATGAGTGAGTGGGATGCCAAGGATGTCATGGAATTTGCAAGCCTACCTTAACTGGGAAGGTTGTGCCCTGGGTAGTGATAGGAAAGTCTAGAAGAGGGGAGGGGGAGGGTTTGGGGAAGAGATAACACACACCAATGAAGTCACAAGTCCAATTAACATCCCTGTCCATAATAGACTAAAAGACTATGGAGACCATAATTCTGAAAATGTTGGCCATTTTCTTACCTAGTTATATCATCGTTAGGGCTAAAACCTGTGAATGATGTCAAGTAGCTTGATCCATTTGGTCTGCTATCCCAGGTATTACAGAGAAGTGGGGATGGCAATCCAATAATTTCCTTTCTATATCCAGACAGATAATGTTAGGCACCTGAGGGAAATAAATACATTTAACTTTTCCATCCAAGTAATAGCAAAAGGCAATGGGAACCATCTACCTTCTTTTCCAATGAGAAGTTTGTACCTTGAAGATGAATGTCCACCAGGGCAAGATTCAACTGACAAAGTGAGCATTAGTAATTCTAGTCTAAACACTGGAAATAATCAAGGTTATTTTTATCTTCTTTCCACAATCTTCTTTTGGTATGTCCAGCCAAATTTTCAATTCATCCCAGAGATTTGTAAAAAGAAAAAAAATATATACGCGCACTCGTGTGTGTGTGTGTGTGTGTGTGTGTGTGTGTGTGTGTGTGTGTGTGTGGTGGGGTGGGGAGAAGGATTTGTGGGCAGGAAACTGCAGAGAGGAAATAAATTCATCGACTAACAGAAGACCAGCACTCTGTCACCTCCAAATAGTCAGACTCATCCGCAGAAAAGTGAGTCTGTTCATAGCTTCAGGTTTCAGTTCTGTTATTCTGTAACTGATCAGATTCTAGGCTTATCAGTTATCTCAGAAACTACCATGGGTAGGGATGGACTTCAGCAAGTCCTTTAACTGTCAGTCTTCTCAAGAGATAAGGTGCAGTCAGGAGAGATTAAAGGGCAGGGCAGTGGAGACCTGTGAAACCACCATGGTAGAAATGCTGGGGCATGGCTATGGGCATCATACCTTAATCAAACACTGCTGTTTCAAGCTTTGCATAAAATCTCACCAGCAACCTAGCAGGGAACCACCTCCTTAGGGGAACATAGCCTCTTTAGGGGAACATAGCCTCCTGAGTGAGGTTCATACCCTCAGGTCCATATAAGGACAGAATGATTGGTCACAGAAGTTATTTGAGCCTTTGTGGTTATTAAAATTCCTGTGGCTATTTTCACAAGAGAAGAGAGGCTCTCCCTGATGCCCTTGACCAATTTTGGTTGGTCTTTTTCTGCCTATGCCTAATTATGCAAAGTGTGGAAATGACCTTCCTTCACCCACCCGTTCCATACTTATAATACTAATGATAAATAATAGTTAGCTTTTATAAGCACTTTAAGGTCTACAACATGCTTTATAGGCTTTCTCACAACAGTCCTATGGGAATAGGTACTAATATAGAACTTTAAGCTTTACAACATGCTTTATAGGCTTTCTTATAGCAGTCCTATGGGAATAGGTGCTATTATTACCCTCATTTTGCAGATTAGGAAGCTGAGACTGAGATATATTAAGTAATATGTCCAAGGATGCCCAGCTGGTAAGGGTATGAGGAAAGATTTGAACTCAGCTTTTCTGACTCCAAGTTCAGTATTCTATCTACTATGCCACCAGCTGCCAATCAAATCCAGCCAATATTTCCTAAGTATCTACTCTTTATGAGTTACAAGTAACCATGCTTCAGCAAATAGAGCACCTGACCCCAAAATAGGGAAGACCTGAATTTAAGTCCCATCTCTGACTGTGATTTTGGGCAGGTCACTTAAATGTCCGCAGGAAATTCTCTAAGTATAAAGTGCAAATAAGCAAAAGAAATTTCCCATAGAGTGGAAAACACAAGTGGGGTCTAGAAAAAATATTTCAAGGCACTGTGCTAGGAACTAAATCACAATTTTCAAATTCAAAGGAGCTGAGATTTCCCCTTGTCCATTCCCCTCATCTCTTTTTGTAATGAACAAGTTTTGATTGAGTAAATGAGCCAGTTACATGCTGACCAGGAAGGCATTAAGTTAATCCCATGTCTATCTTACTACTGACTTTTAGAGACTAGGGGAACGGAAGTGAAAAATACCAACTTTAAGGAAACTGTATAGGTTTTGGAACCTATAGAATGTCCCATCGGGGAAGAGGGAGAGGAGTTTTATCATTTACAGGCAGTTCCCTGCAAATGAACACAGGCATATTCTTATCTGTAGGGCCTCTGGGTGGCTTCTGGGCCCTGCTTGTCTTACAGTTGAGGACATTTAAATATAGAAGAGTTAATTTGTCTGAAGTTAATGGTTAGTAAATGACCAAGGCAGGATTTGAATCTGGGCCTTCTGAGTCCAAATCCACTGTTTTTTCCATAAAACAGAAAATATTCTCTGCCCTCAAGGAATATACATTCATCCCATCCCTGCCTGCAATCCCTGATGCAATTACAAATGCACTTTCTCTGTTAAAGAGGGTTTTATTTCTGTTTAGAGGCATAGCACACTCAGCCTGACAAAATTATAGTAAGTCACATAGAGGTGGAATTGTAGAAACAAACCAAATAAACACTATTTCCGAAGTTATTGTGTGGCCACATTAGGTCAGCCTAGACAACCAAAATTCCTCTGTCTTGATCCTATGACCTATAAAATGAGTTTATTAATACTGGCCTTGCCCCCTTTCTCTCAGAACTGTCGTGAACTTGATGTGATCCTCTCTTCAGAGGACATCCATTAACACTTTGGAACAGAAAATGAGATGCCAATTTCCTCACCCATAAAATCATGATCATAATAACAACACACACCCTACTTGCCTCACAGGATAGGAGAATGGAATGAGGTAATGAAGGTGAAAGGGCATTGAACATAAGATACTCTGAAAACAGGAGGTAGGATGATTATATCTCTTTGTTATTACCTCTTCTCTGTCATTTTGTTCATGCCATTGAAGTGACAGACATAGGGTACAGACACAGGACTCTCCCACCAGCTTTTATGTCTGAATACACTTCTGAGACCTGATGCATCTACCCTTACTAGGGCTGGTTTTCCAGTCTATTTTGTTGTTGTTTTTGAGTTGTTTCAGTTGGGTCTGACTCTTTGTGATCCCATCTGGGGTTTTCTTGGCAAAGATACTGAAGTGGTTTGCTGTTTCTTTCTCTAGCTCATTTTACAGATGAGGAAACTGAGACCAACAGAGTTAAGTGACTTTTCCAAGGTCACAAAGCCAGTAAGTATCTGAGGACAGATTTGAAGTCAGGTCCTCATGATTCCAGGGTGGGAACTTTGTCCACTTTCCCAACTACTTTACCTTGTGAATAAATATTGGTCACCTCCAATTCCAAAGAAGGTTGTTGGTTTTTTTTTTTAACTCAACTTTGATTATTCTTCCCAGATCACAAAGGGATCAGTGAGGTAAGTATTCTTTTTACTGACCTGGAATAAGAATCACAGATTCAAATAGACCTCAGAGGTTATTTAGTTCAACCCTGGCATTTTGTCAGACCTAGTGAGATTAAATGATTTGATAGTGACCAAACGATAGCAAATGGTACAGCCAGGATTTCATCCCAATCCTTATGACTCTATATTCAGCATGATACAGATGTGTGCTTGCATATATACATGATCATACATATGTGTCTATTTATGTATATGTATGTACACGTGCATGTATATGCATACTCTACACATGTATATGTAATGAAATGAATCTCTATTTTGTACTACTTGTTTTTCCTGTTAAGTATATAATAAATCCAACATGAAATTTCAAAGTTACCCTGCATGTTTGTTTCTTTCTGGCCATGTTCCTTCCATTGTATTCTTTAAAACTCTTTCCACAAACCTCTTTTCTTTCTTTCCTGCTTTTTTATGTGTGGCTGGCTCCCACCTCTGTTTACTACTGTCTTCCCCATCCCAGCTGAAAGAAAAAAGAAGAGAAACAAAATTCTTGTAACTAATGTTCTATTGCATCATGTTGATAGGACTAGAGGCATGTCTGCAATTCAAAGAAAAGGATAAAAATAAAAGCCAAGTTATTTGAGCTCAAAAGTTTCTGACACTTTTGAGAAAAAAAAAACCAGTAATAATCTGATAAAAGTAGACCCTGATCATAAATTCAGAATGAATATATTTTGAAAAAGCATGGGAGAAAAACCACAAAATTAAGTCTACTCCTTATGACTTTAGTTAAGCAGATTAAACTTACTTAGTTGGGAGTTTAAGATATCTCCCAAACATTATAATGATAAAAAGCATAAAATTTCAGAGGAACAAGAGAAGAGTTAAATTTTAAAAAATACAATATGACTATGAATGTAAGAAGGTGATGTCAAGAATAGTACAACTGGAAAGTATTTGTTAAAATAAGCAGATTTGGAAAGATAGTGATGGAAATATATATCTAAAAATGATTCTATCATTTATCTTTAATTTCTGTAAATTTGTCTTACAAATGTAGAAAGTAGAAGCAACTCCTGGAATTTGCTAACTTGCTTCCTGTAGCCCTTTTCTCTATCCCTGATGGTCTTCTAGGCTTTGAAAGCACACTTGGATCTTCCATCACACTATTGTCCCAGGCCAAATTCTTCTTTGGTCATTGGACTTGAAAGCAACTTCAGATTTGCTATTCTGTGAACTTATTATTCTAAGTAAGGTTGAGTGATACTTTGGATAGAACGTGTAAAGCATGGAATGACATTGAACTGAAGAAAACATGAAAGACAGATAATGGGGAGGGAAAGAACTTTGGGTACCTCAACACTGTTGTGGTGGCTGCAAGTGTTAAATGGATGGGGAAGAGCTGATCTGAGTTATACAGTTGCTGGCTCAACTAATTATTCTTTACACTGAATTTTTTTTAAAGGATGTGGAAGGACTGTTCATTTCTGAAGCAAGCCCTTCTAAATTTTGCCTCCCAAGGACAAAACCCCCACTGTCCTGTCTTAGAGTAGTGGTTTGTTCAAAACATATTTTAAACTAAAATAAATACAAAACCCTCCTAACAACCAGTAGAAAGAAGGATTAGATATGCTTTTTTGCCCTTAAAAGGAAAAATTGGGATAAATGGGTAGAAGATACAGAGGCATATTTCAGCTCATAAGGAAAAAACTTCTTATCAAACAGCCATCCAAAAGTAAAGGTTTGAGCTGCTTTTGGAAGTAGTAGATTCTCTCTTATTGGAATACTTTAAATAGAGTCAGGCTGACCAATTTTCAGGGATGTTGTAAGGGAGATTCCTATTTAGATAGGGCTTGGATTACGTAACCTCTGAAGTCCTTTCAAATACTGAGATTCTATTACTTGAAAATAACACTTTAAAATTTTAAATAAAAGGAGGGAGTAAAGAAAGGATTAAACTATACCTTCTCTAATACCCAATGTCTCCCTCTTTACTTTAGCACTTTATTAATTTCTATCATGTCTAAAACTGAACTGATAATATTCAATTGTTTTGACTGACTACTACTGTGAAGAAGAACCAAGTATGGTATAAAATAATGATAAGTCCTCTTCTCAGTGACTAACGAGTAGCAAAGCCTAACTTTCAAACCACAAATATTTATTCTAACCAACACAATTACCTCACTGAGGTTTTGAAAGCCACAGGTTGAGAAAGAAAGACATTCATCAGAGTAGTTGACTCTGGTGTAAACTCATCTCGGACCATTTAATCTGACCAAGACATTTCAGTTAGGCCTTTTCTACTGATCTAATCATTAGGCCTGAGAGCTGACTTATACAAATGCTAGCTAATAACGATAAAGGGAAATTAAAAAATCAACCTGCCATTAGTGATGGGAAAGTGCCAACAATAAGCTGAAAAATCTGCATTTATCTTATTGGAGGTGGAAGAATTTAATATTGGTTTGAAACACCCCAAATAGACATTCTAAGACTGTTTTGAACACTTGTCCCTGCTTCTCTCTGTTTGCTCAGACCTTTCCACTTTTAACTACAAGAGAGCTAATTCTGCCAAAGCATGGTTCTTTGGAGAACTTTATGGAACCCAGGCATATGGGTTTCTCTCTCTATTTTCTAGATCTCTTCCCACCCTCCCAACTCTGTCCTAAGCAGAGTCAAGGCAGTAAGTATTTGTGAAGCATTGATTTGACCTTAGATTCCAAACCTTGAAGATGATAGACTCCCAACTTATCTAGTTTATTTCTGCCCTTTGGTCTATCTACCCACAGCTCTCATCACCTTGTGGTATGGAGACAAGAATATTGGACTTGAGTATTGCATGTGATATTGGGCAGGCCATATCAGTTTTATCATATAATGAGGCCATTGGACTAGATAATCTTGCAGGTATCTTCAACTTGGGATCTGTGAACTTGGATGGGAAAAACATCATCTTTATTCCAGTATAATTGGTTTCCTCTTCAACCCTATGCATTGTATTTATCTTGAAAACATCATTTACAGGTTTCACCAGACTGCCAAAGGCATCCATGACACTTGCAAGATAGGTTAAGATTTCTCTTCTAACTTTAACATCCTGAAGGATCTCTGATATTCTCTCTCTTTTTTTTTTTTTGCTTTTTGTAGGGGCAATTAGGGCTAAGTGACTTGCCCAAGATCAAAACGGCTAGTAAGTGTTAAGTGTCTGAGGCCAGATTTGAACTCAGGTCCTCTTGACTCCAGGGCCGGTGTTCTACTCACTGCACCATCTAGCTGCCCCTCTGATGTTCTTTCAAGATGGGCATAGCTAAAGTGTGCTTTTACTAATCTAACTAGATGAACAGGGCTAGCTTTTTAGTTGGAAGTGGTATACAGGTGCAATTATATCTTTTGACTTGCTTGGGCTTCTGGGAGAATATCTATTAGCACTGTACTTCCATGATCTACATACACAGATCTTTAAATTCCACTATTAAATATTCATAGGCTCATAGCATGGACCAGGGTCACCCAGCTACCGAATGCTTGAGGTGGGATTGGTACTCAGAATTTGAGGGAAGATTTGAATTCAGGTCTTCTTAACCCCAAATCTAGGACTCTTTCTCCTGTTCCATGGAACTTGAATTCACAGCTCTAAAGATTAAGAGTCTAATGCTGCGGCGGCTAGGTGGCGCAGTGAGTAAGAGCGCCGGCCTCGGAGTTGGGATGACCCAAGATCAAATCCGGCCTCAGAAAATGAGCACCCACACATAAATAATGACTAGCCGTGTAACCTTGAGCAAGTTACTTAACCCCAATTGCTTTAAAAAAAAAAAAAGAGTCTAATGCTTTAGCAATTCAGTTTACTAGACATTCATTTCTTTTGTATTAAAGCATTGGGTTATCCAGGGGCAGCTAGGTGGCACAATGGATAGAACACTGGGTTTGGAATCAGGATTTATCTTCATGAATTCAAATCCATCCTTAGACCTTTACTAACTATGTGACCCTGGGCACATCACTTAACTCTGTTTCCTTAAATTCCTTATCTGTAAAACAAGATGGAGACAGAAATGTCAAACTACTGCAGTATCTTTGCCAAGAAAACCCCGAATGGGATAACAAAGAGACATGACTGAAACAATAAAAATTGGGTTATCCAGCAGTTTGGGTTAAAATCAACCATTCATAGATCAGAATTCTTTTGACAAATTAGTTAGCCAAATGTAAGGGGGAGAAAGACAGGAATAGATTATGGAAGATGGAGCTGGTTAGGTACCAGCATCATGAGGACAGTTACTTCTTTCTCATATGCATTAAACAAACATTTATTAAACACTTACAATGTGTAAAGTACTCTCTTCAGAGGCAGTGAGGTGTCAAAGTAGATAAAGCCCCAGACCTGGAGTCAGGAAAACCTGAATTCAAATTCAGCTTCAAACAATAGATGAGTGATCCTGTGCAAGTAAATCACTTGACTTCTCTTGGTCACTTTACTCATCTGTAAAATGGGGATAATAACCTATCAAGGTGGTTTCAAGGATTGAATGAGATAACATACATAAAACTTTACAATGTTAAAACCCTATGTAAGTACTAGGTATTCAGAGGTAAGGGAGGATACTTATTCAGAATCTCACTAGTAGGAGTGTAGGTAAATGAGTTTTAGACACCGAGGGAACCCCAGAATGAGGGAGATGAGCTCAGAAAGGTACTGTGGGAGGGCTTCAAAGACATTTGACATGTTTGTCTGGGGCTGTCCCTGTAGGTGAATAAGGAAAATCATATTGATAACTAAGTTTTCCCCTTGTCTATCTGTCTGTCTGTCTATCTATCCATCTGTCTACATCTAATAAAAGTTCCTTTTAGGATCTGTCCAATCACAATGTGTTATAGAAAGATCTTAAACAGACTCTCAGCTTCTGGGGACCACAGTTTGCTCCTTTGTAACATCCAATCAAGATTTTAGGGAATGAATGCACTTTGTAAAATATAAAACTTCATATAGATAAATGGGGGTGACCATCACCACCATTATCTCTTCACAGGTCCCTTCCAGATTTAATGATCCTTGATATTGGTTCAGTCACATCCCTTTTCATTCACAGTCAAGAGAACATCCAAAGGCTTCCAGATGTTTTTCTTTCCATATTATTGCCTTATTGGCAAACTGTATAAGTACAGGAAAACAACTGACTTTCCATACCTCAGTTTCATGAACTAAAATCAAGAAACAAAGTGACATGCTATCATAGGTCTGAGGTCGTGAGAAATCATTAGAACAGAAACACATGTAAAGCATCTACTAAGAACTAGAAAATGAGAATGAATTAAGCATGAATATTTTTCAAGAAATGCACCATGATTATGATTCTATCGATGGCAAATTGCTTGAGGACAGGGATGAAGTCTTATTCTTTAATGTATCCCCTCACAGTGTCTAACAAAATATCTAACATTTTCCCCAATAAAACTGAATTGCTAAACAAACATTTGTTTAAAGAAGGAAAGGACTTCATTCATTGAATTTGCTGTGAACCTATTATCATAATAAGCTAGAGGCATCTAGGCACTTAGCAAATGCTTTCGGTAGTGGTAACATAAACATCAAACATACAACCTTTGAGTTGTAGCGGATCTTGGAGGCCATCAAATCCAATTGGGAACTAATCCTCAGAGAAGCCAAGTGCCTTCCCTAAGGCAGGTCAAGGAGAGACTTAGGACTAGAATTCAGGTCTCTGGTAACCACTCTAGTACTCTTTTCACAATCCCATGTTACATTTCATTTTATTTGTTCATTGTTGATAAGTATATTTGGCTCTCAAAAACTAGCCGAAAGGTCTTTCAGGGAGTTTTCTTACATATTGATGTCATTTACTAGGTCATTTACCAAACATTTTATTCTACATTTAAAAACTGTATCCAACAGGTCATACATCCATTTGCTGTTGACAGCAATCGATATTAGTTGTTCAGCCTTTTCAGTCTTCATCGAGTCCAAATTCATTTCTTTTTAACTTGTACTCTCTGTTCCTAATTCTACCCATTAGGGCTAAATAGAACAAATCTTTTTCCTCTTCCACATGACTGCTTTTCAAATACTAGAAGACAGCCATTAAGTGTCCCCTCCCCAAATTCTCTCTTTAGGCTCAACATCTCTGTTCTCTTCAACCATTCTCATATTGCATACATTTGAGGTCATTCACCATTCTTGTTGATATTCTCTAGGACTTTATCCAAGACCTCCCTAGCATAGCACACAAGCATGCTCCTTTGAACACAACATGATATTCTAGATGTGGCCAGGCCACATTGGGTCTCTCACTTCCCTAGTCTTTTACTTTATGTCTCACTTATGGCAGTCTAAGATTATGCTAACTTTATTGGCATTCATATCACACTGTTTACTCATACTGAGTTTTCAATCCACCCTGCCCTCCCCAAGGGCTTTTTCAAATGAATTGAAAATATGCTTTACACATCTAACACTTGTGATTTTTTTTAAACTTTAGCAGGACATTTCAATTTATCCCTATTAAATTTACTCTTATAATAAAAATAATAAAAGCTAAAATTTATATAATACTCATTATATGTCAGACACTGTTGTAAATACTTTCCAGATGTTATCTCATTTGATCCTCATAAGAAACTCGGGCAGTAGATGCTGTTATTATTCCCATTTTACAGTTGAGGAAACTGAGATAAACAGAAGTTAAGTGACTTGCTCAAGGTCATACAGCTAGAAAGGAATTGAGGCCAGATATGAACTGACTTCAGGCCCAGAGCTCTGTCTACTGCACCACCCACTGCTATCTGATCTTTGTAGATTTGTCCTAATGTTTTAATTTCTCCAGATCATCTTGGAACTTGAATCTGTCATGCAATGGATTGGTTGCCTCTCCTGGCTTTGTGTCATCTGCACATTTGATAAGCATGCAATCAATGACTACATCTAAGTCATTAATAAAAATGTTAACCTGGGAAGTGGTGTGGATTATTGATGAAACAGTATCCTGGAGTAGGAAGGAAGATACAGAAATGAGGAAAACTTCAAGTTAGATACTGAAGCGCTTAAGATAGGTAAAGTATCCTGAATATTGCTAGACAACCACAGAATCATAAAATTTCAGACTTGGAAGGGACCGATAAGGCCATCTTGTTCAACCAATACCCCCGGGGGAATCCTCACTTCAGCACATCTGTTCTCACTGCTACCTCAGAGATCCACCCCCCCCCCCCCCAGGTGTACCAGGGCAAAAATTGCACGAAGTGGATTCTGGTTGCCTTTTGCTTCCACCTGCTAGGCAGAGGTGATCTCACCTCTGGCTCACAAAGGTAGCAAAAGGAGGTGTGGGTTGCTGCTGCTGCTGCTGCTGCTCCAGTACAATATGATTCTGGGAAGTAGGGTATTCCCGAAACAACCCAGAGGCAACATTACTCTCAGTTTTAGTCTTATTGGTATGGTACTGATTACATAGGCAGCCTAGTGTGGTTGCCTATTTACCTGAAGAACTTGGGGATTCCTGGAACCACAGAAAGAAGCCTTGGTCTTGGAAGAGACTTCAAGTTATCTTCTTTCTGTAATCTCATGATAGTTTCTGCAAACCAAAGGGGCAACCCCAGCACCACTGATCCTTTTTGCATGATCCTAGGATGATAATGATAACTGTGTTTCTAGAGCTCTTTAAGGTTAAAAAAAAGATTTCTGTATGACAACTTTGTAAAGGAGGTGCTACAAGTCCCATCATCTCCATTTTACAAGTAAGGAGATTGAGGTTCATCCCAAGGTCATATAGCTAGGAAGTGCTGGAACTGAGATGCAAAGCATGGTTTCCAGACTCCAAGTACAGAGCTCTTTCTACCATGATATGTTTCTCTTTGTCTTCTCCCTTGTTTGTTCTTGTTTCAGTGCTGGAAAGAACATAGTATAACAGTTCTTTCACTTAATACCTCTGTAACTTTGAAAAAATGCACTTTCACTTGTCTAGTTGCCTTTCCTCGTGCATAGAGTAAATGCAATAAATTTTATGGTCCCTTCCAGCTTAAAATTTGAAATCTTACTGTGCTGTTCCCTTCATTTTCCATTGAAACAGCTGCCTGACAGCTACCACCATTCAATTAAAAACTATTCATTAAGTATTTGTTATGTGCAAGGCACTGGCAGTACAAAGACAAATTTTTGCTGATTCTTTTCCTCAGGGAGTTTACATTCAGCTGGGCAAAAAGGATGGAGCAAAGGAAATAAATGGACCTAAAGACTGTAAAAGTGATAAGTACAATTTTATTACAGAAAATGAAATAGTGAGACTCTCGAAAATGTTTCCCCCTAGCCTGGTAAAACTGAGATGCAAACCATGAAGTTTCAGTGATTTTAAGGGCTCAAAATTTTCTGAAAAGAATGGCAGACATGACACCTTTCTGGTTGGGTGACTATCTAGGCAATTTGCATAAGTGAAACCTACTCACTCTCTAGACTACATCAACAATGTGATCTGTGAACATCTTTTTTCTCTAGAAATTTCGAGGCTCAATTATTTTTAGAAAAATAAAGCTGGAGGCAATGCATGATATTTGATTATAGTCAAATTAGTCATAAGACCCCAGACTTTCTTCTCCCTAATGGTATTGCATCTATTTCCTGTGATAATTTCCCTAAGAAACTTATTGAAATTTGAAAACCAAGATCTTTGTTTAATATCTGGGCCAATACTTTCTCTTGGCTTCTGCCTAAGCCAGAAGTTCCTAATTTTTTTTTTGTTTCACGGACCTCTTAGAAAATCTGGGAAAAAATACAGATGCTTTCTCAGACTTACATTTTTAAACGCATAAAATACAGTACATAGGAATGAAATGGAAAACAATACAAATGAAATAGTGTTACCAAATTATTTTTCAAAGGTCAAAGACCTCATGTTAAGAACCCCTGGCCTATGGTACTAGGACTTGGGAGACAATATGGTGAGGGCAGGGGCCATATTTTTGCATTTCTTTATAGCTCCAGGATGTAGCATAGCACTTCTCACATAGAAAATAATTATTACATGTTTGTTGACTGACTATTTTAAAGAGTGCTGGCTCTGAACTCAGAAGACTTGGACCAGTCACTGTCCTGGATCTGTTACTTATTACCTGTGTGGCTTTGGCCAAACCTCTTAAGCTCTTTAGCCATTGGTTTCCTTATCTGTAAAAATGAGGAGGTTTGAGTAAATGACTTAGAAAGTCTTCCCCAGATTGAAATCTGACTTTACTGAGTAAGTCAAATCATTAGGCATTTATTAGGCATTTTCTATACTCCAGGAACTAACTCTAGAGATTCAAAGAGAGATGAAGAAAAGGTCTTTATCTTCACAGAACTTCCATTCTAATAGGGAAAACCATATGTAAATAAATAGTTACATACAAGATATAGACAGAGGAGATGGAAAGTAATCTGAGAGGGGATTACCTAGGACTTTTCCAGTTTCCAAGATAATTTGTAATTCAATTCATTTGTATCAAGATGTGACTACTCAGATGTGGTTCAAAGGGTGACTAAGATGTCAGTAACTACAGTAAGAAGTCTCTCCTTTACCCCCAAATAAAGATTCTTATTGACATTTTTCTTACATACATGTCTCCCTTCCTTCCCCCCCCCCCCCAAGCTGGGTTCTTAACCCTGAATCTTGAGCTTAAAATTTTTTTATAATCATATTTCAACATAATTCTTCCTTACACATTTAAAAACATTTTGAGAAGGGATCCATAGGTTTTGCTAGACTTCCCGAAGCGTCCATGACACAAAATAATTTTAGAATACCAGCAGTTGTGTGAAGGTTTGATAACTCTATACATTTCAGCAACTGCATGAGGCACAGTTGTCCAATCAACAGAGCACACAAATACAGATGGGAAGGTAACATCACAAACTAGGCATCATTCTGGTGAATCATGGAATAAGGTAGATGGGGGTGGTTTGTGCTGAATATGAAGGAGAAAGGATTAAAGCAGTAATTGAGGAAAATTAGATTGGCAATGGCACAAAAAATATTTTAACTCATTGATACAGTGTGTCCCAAAAGTCTTAGTGCAGTTGTAAACTTTTACAATGGCATTAAATTAAAAAAAACACTCATCACAACAATTTTATGGAGCAGGTTGTGTAGGAGATAGAATTATACAGGAGAAAGGGCTGGATTTCAAGTCAGAAGATGTTGATATCTCATATCAAACACAATTGACCTAAAAAAAAAACCAGAGAGATAATTTAAGAATATTGGTCTACCTGAAAATTATGACCAAAATAAAAGCCTGGGCATCATATTCAAAAATTTTAAAAGAAAATTGACCGGATATTCTAGAGAGAACAAAATGAAAAATAAGAAAAAAAATCCACCTGTTACTTCCACAGTGAAACCCTAAAATGAAAACTCCCAAAAGCATTATAGGTAAAGTCCAGAAATTCTGAGTTAAAAAAAATATTGCAAGTTGCATAAAGAAAGAATTCAAACCACAATCTGGATCACAAGATTTATCAGCTACTACCCTCTAGGAGGAGAGGGTATAGAATATGATTTTCTAAAAGGCAAAAAACATTAACTTATAACCAAGAATAATTTGCACAGAAAAAAATGAGTGTATCTTATAGGAGAAAAAATGCTTAATGGAATCGAGGACTTCCAAGTATTCTTGATGTAAAAGACAAGAGGTGAGTAGAAACTTTTAAAAACATAGGGAAGCGTCAAGGGAATCATAAAAGGAAAAGCACAGGCAAGGGACCAATAATACTGAAGTATATATACACTATTAGTGGGAGATGATACATGTGCCTCTTTAGAAACATTACAATTTGTGCGTCATAGTGGTAATAAGGTAAGAGAAAAAGCCTGGGAATGGCTTTGTTACATTTTTGTAGTCTTAAATAAAAATGAAGGGAGTGGAAAAGCAAGATACAAGGGAGGGGAGAAAGGAGAGGAAGGAGGGGGGAAATTATCTCATATAATTTTGCTGTGCAAATAAATTATTATATAAATTTGGAGGAAGCATTGAGTAAAGCAAGTGACACTTGAAACTTGCTTTCATCTGAACTGGCCAAAATTGGAAGACTACACGTGAACACATACTTGGACTCAGAAATATATTTTACTTAACAGAAAAACAGGAGGAGAATGGGAGAGGGAGAAATAGGAGAAAGGTAGATTAAGGGAGGAATTAGTAATAGGCAAAATCAATTTTAGCCATGGAAGATGGATCATTATAAGGGGTTTAAAGGGAAATAGAAGGTAAGAACCTGTGATAAAGAAAAGAGAAGAGGATCAGGGAACAAAACCAGATTATATCAAACCTAGAGCCCTGATGTTGAGTGCATTCTTTCTAGCTCACCATCTTCTTTATAAAGAGCAGAAAGGAAACAAAGTGAAGGGAAAGTATAGGGAATAGGATGGAGAGAAATATATAATGAATGATTATAACTGTCAGTGGGGATGAAATTATTCATAAAATTAAAGAGGGTAGAATAGATTAGAAGGAAAAATCCAACAATATGTTTACATGAAACACAGTTGAAACATAAAAATTTACACAGAGCTAAAACAGGGGGTTAGAGCAAAATTTACTGTTTCAGCTAAAGTAGAAAAGGCAGGGTTGGTTATCTTGATCTCAAACAAAGCAAAGATAAAAAGAGGTTTTATTAAAAGATGAATGTAATAAACATGGAAATTTCACTTTGTTGAATATATTACAATGTACATCATGTATGCTCCAAAAGGCATAGTATCTAAATATCTAAAAGAAAAGCTATATGAATTATAAAAAGAAATAGTAAATTCAGTATTAGGGGACTTCTATGTATCTCTTTCTGACCTAGGTAAATTATTTATACACACACACACATAAACACATATATAATTATGACAATTATATATACATGCATATATATCAGCTGATTACATCATTTCCACAAAATCTGGCCATGTACTGGGGCACAAAAGCCTCACAAATTTAGAGAAGCAGAAATATTAGATCTTTCATGAATCACAATGCAATAAAATTATATTCAATGAATGACTACTGAATAAATTATTAAAATTAAAAGGAGATTATAGAATTTAATCCTAAAGAATGAGGATTCGAAGAATAAATTATAGAAACAATATCAAAGATAATGACAAAAATGAGAAAACATAGTGAAATTTTGAGTATGTAGCCAAAACACAGGAAATGTATTTCTTTAAATACTTTCATCAGTAAAAGAAAGAGTAGATCAATGAATTGGGCATTAAATTATAATAACTCAAAAACCAACACATTTTTTATAAAGGAACACCAAAATAGGAATCCTGAAAATTGAAGAAGAAATGAACAAAACAGAAAAAAGTTGAATTAATAAATGATCTTTCTTCACTCCAGTCCAGCCTCCACTGGGCTATCAAAATGATTTAGGAATACCATGTTGCTACCTTATTCAAGTGATTCCATGTCACTTCAAGGATCAATATAAACACCCCCCCCCTTTTTTTTTTAGTATTCATACTTCTTCATTACCTTACTCCCCTTTCCAATCTTTTTCTATCTTAACTCCATTCCTTCTTTCCAAGTATTCTTTTATCCAGTGATACTGATCTCTTTCTGTTCCATGTACAAGACCCTTAATCTCCCAACTCTGTATTTTCATTGGCTGGTCCCCATGCCTAGAATTCTAGTCTGCCTTACCTCCCCATCCTGGCTTTTTTGGCTTCAGGTTACAGCTAAAAATCCTACCTTCTCCAAGATGCTTTTCCAGATCTTCCTTAATGATAGAACCTTTCATCTGTGGCTTATTTCCAATTTATCCTGTATATATCTTATTTTACATTGCTATTTTCATATTGTCTCCTCTAGTAGACTATGAGTTCCTTGACTATCTTTCACCTTCTTTATATTCCCAGTGCTTAGCACAGTATCTGGCACTTAGCAGGGGATTAACAAATGCTTATTGACTTGCTGAGAGCTAGAAGATTTTTTAAAAGAAAAATAGGTAAACTATTAGATCATTAGATATTTTTAAATTGGAAAATCAAATCACCCAAATCAAAAAATGAAAAAAGTGAATTCACATCAAATGAAGAAATAAAGGAAATAATTTGAAATAAGTTGGCCCAATTATATTCCATTAAAACTGAAAATCTAAATGAAATGAATGAACATTTACAAAATGCCAAGATTAATGGAAGAGAAAGGGAAATTAAATAACCTAATCTCAGAAAAAAAACAATTGAACAAGCCCTAAATGAACTTCTACAGTGGGGGGTGGGAACCCAAGATCAAACTGATTTTCAAGTAAATTCTACAGAATATTTGATCAAGTCAAATATATTACACAAACTCTTTGAAAAAACAGGAAAAGAATGGTTCCTATAAAAGTCTTCCTATGATACAAATACCTAAATTAGGGAAAGACAAAAAAGAAAAAGAAAAGTATATTGTTCCAAAATTTAAGAATAAAATATTAGTAAGGATACTACAGAAACATATGCAAACACTGTACTCTATAATCAGGTTAGGTTCATGCCTAGAAGGCAGGGTTGGTTTAATATTAGGAAAATGGTCAGCATAATTATTTTAATAACAAGAACAATAAAATATTTTAATTACATTATTGATACAAAATGTATTTGGCAAGCTACACCATTCATTTTTTAAAAATACATTATTAAATATAGGAATAAATGGATTGTTTCTTTTTTTTTTAAAGCAATTGGGGTTAAGTAACTTGCTCAAGGTTACACGGCTAGTCATTATTTATAGATGGGTGCTCATTTTCTGAGGCCGGATCTGATCTCGGGTCATCCAAACTCAGGCCGGCTCTTACTCACTGCGCCACCTAGCCGCCCCTTTAGGGCAATTGGGGTTAAGTAACTTGCCCAAGGTTACACGGCTAGGTTTTTTTGTTCGTATGGATTAAGTGTCAGAGGCCGGCTCCGAACTCAGGGCCTTCTGATTCCAGGGCCGGCGCTCTATTCACTGCGCCACCTAGCCGCCCCTAAATGGATTGTTTCTTAACATGGTAAGTAGTAAGTCTATTGCTCAAGATACACATATGGGGGCAGCTAGGTGGCACAGTGAGGAGAGCACTGACCCTAGAGTGAGGACCCTAGAGTGAGGAAGACTGAGTTCAAATCCAACCTGAGACACTTGATATTTACTAGCTATGTGATCTTGGGCAAGTCACTTAATCCCTATTGCCTTGTCAAAAAAAAAAAGATACGCATACAAATTATATGAATATAACTATAAAATATTTTCCATAAATAAATGCATATAATAAAAATAATAATACTACCTATATCAACTTATTAAGTTCTATGCCAATCAAGCTAATACATGATTACTTTACAGAGTTAGAAAAATGATATTGAAATTCATATGGAGGAATAAACGGTCAATAATCTCAAAAGAAATGATTAAGAAAAAGTAGGAATAAAGGGGGCCCAGTAGTACCATATCTCAAACTATACCACATATCATAAAAATTGGTACAAAAAGTAGGTACCAATTAAGAAACAGAGATTGATTAGTGGAACAAATTTAGATAATTTGTTTATCTTTATAATACTTTAGATAGTATCAAGAAGCAAATTATTATAGAAGTATAATGTTTAATAAACCCAAAGATCTCATATACTGGGATAAGAATCACTACTTGATAAAGATCTGTTAGGAAAACTACAAATAAATCAGGCAGAAACTAGGTCAAGATCAATATTGCATACCACACACCAAGATAAGCTTCAAAGGGGCACTTAACTTAGATAAAGAGAGTAACAGAATAAAAATAGTAGAAGAGTAAGGAAGAAAATATCTTTCAAATATATGTATAGGGTAGAATTTATGACTAAAGAAAGGATGAAAAGGATCACAGAAAATAAAATGGATAATTTTCATAATATAAAATTTAAAAAAATTAACAAGCAAAGCCAATACAGCTAAAATTAGAAGGGAAGAAAGTAAAAGTGTTCATATTGAGTTTCTCTGATAAGGGTCTCATTTCTGAGATTTGTGGGTAACTGATTCAAATATACAAAAATGAAAGTCATTCCCCAATTGAAAAATAGTCAAAGGACATGAACAGGCAGTTTTCAGAGACTGATATCTAAACTATCAATAGACATATAAAAATGTTCTAAATCACTACATATAGCAATTCTGAGTTTTCATCACAGATTGGAAAAGTTGATAAAAAATAAAATGATATGCTGGAGGAGCTAACACATTAAGGAACTATTGGTGTAGTTGTAAACTAGTCTAGGCATTCTCCAAAACAATTTGAAACCATGCTACAAAATTTAATAAACTGTGCATATCCTTTGACCCAGTGAAATCTCTACTAGGTCTCTACTTCTCCAAAGAGCTCAAAAAGAGATGAAAAGGACCCATATATACAAAAATAGCTGTATCAGTTCTTTTTGTAGGAGAAAATAAATCCGTCAGTTGAGGAATAGCTGATTGAACTGTTTTATGAATGTAGTGAAAAACTATTTTCCTGTAAGAAATTATAAAATGGATGGTTTCAGAGAAAGTTGTGAAGACTTGCTGAACTGATATAAAATGAAGTGAGCAAAACCAGGAGAAAAAATTAGAGGGTAACAATCACATTATAAAAACAAAGAACTTGAGTACTGGCCCTGGAATCAGGAGGACCTGAGTTCAAATCCGGCCTCAGACACTTAACACTTACTAGCCATGTGACCTTGGGCAAGTCACTTAACTCCAATTACCCCCCCCCAAAAGAACTTTTTAATCACTGATCAAAGCAATGATCCTCCATAATTCCAGATGACCCATAACAAAGCATGTTACCCACCTCCTGACACAGAAATGATGGAATTTAGCATGAAGATATTTTGGGGTGCAATGTGGGATCTTTTTTCTTTTCTTTTCTTTTTACTATGTCTTTTTGAAAAACAATGATTTTGTTTTTCTTTCCATAATTTCAATGTGGGTAGGAAGGTGTAATTGTAATGGAAATTTGAAGATCTTCCCTGCCCCTTAATAAGCTTAAGGGAATTTGAAGACCTTCCCTGATTTGAAGATATACCCTTCCCCCTAATAGGCTGAATATAATCACCTGGAGCCCATGGTGAGAGGAGTTTACTGAAGGGTGGAGCAGAGCACACAGGAAGCTGGGAGTTAGAGCAGTTAGAGATTGGAGGGAGGAGAGGACACACCTGAGGGAGACAGTTAGGCTTGTGAATAAATGTTGATTTGTGGGAAAGCTAAAGGATGCTATGGCTCTCTGTGCCATTACAGATTAACTTCTTTGCTACTATGGTGGAATAGGCTTACTGGTTTTGGGATTTGGTTTTCTGATGTCTGAATAAATGTTTTGCTTCTGTCTTCTATATGGAGAGTTTGTTATACTTTGCAATTGAGCACTATACTGGCATATGTACAGTGGCCATTGGTGCTGTGAATATTGCATTGGCTCTACAGAAGGAGAGAAGATATGTCCCTGTTAATTGAAAAAAAAATTAAAGTGGATAATGGACAAAAGAAAGGAAATCAACAACAATTATAATATTCTATACAGAATTTTAAACAGTGTCAATACTGCTACAAGAAAACCAAAGGAGCTGAGGAAGTTCCATAGCAAATCTTTGGTTTAGTTTGAAAGCTGAAATGATGGTGGCCTAAAATAAAGCTGGTGTATAATATAAATGTAGTTATGACATTCTGTGAAGAAGGATGATTAATTTACAATCAATATTTATAACTAAATAGAGAGAAGCAGTGCTAGTTAAATCCAGTTTAAAGAAAGCTTGGCAAAAGATAGAACTAAGCAAAATCATTTTTTAAATAAATGCTTTATTAACTTCTGGTTTACATCATTCATTTCTGCCAGATTTTGAGTTACAATTTTTCCCCATTTTCCCCCTACCCAACACCCCAGAATAGCAGTCCCCCAAGATATCCCCTCATCCAATCCGTTATCTCCCATATCTTCTCCCATACCCCTTTCGACTTTTCCATTAGGGCAAGGTGAATCTTGGTTCCCCAATGCCTACACATCTTATCTCCCTACATGCAAAATAGTATTAATAATAGTACTTATATATATATTTAAACATTTAATTTTAAAACTTTGAATTCCAGATCCATTCCCTTCATTCCTTGTCACCCACTCCCTCTGGGAAGATAAGCATTTCAGTATGTGTTCTACATGTATAGCTATGGAAAGAATTATCATAGTTGATATATTGTAAAAGACTGACTATATTTCCCTTCCACCCATCCAATCCTCCCACCTAGTCCATTCCCTACTTTGATCCTTTCCCTTTTCAAAAGTGGGTGCCTCCAACCTCCCCTTCCCCCAAGAATGCCCTCCCATCCATCATCCCTCCTCTCATCCCCCTTCCCCCTATTCTGCTGTAGGTTGAGATATCCCATTTAGTATGTATGTCATTCTCTCCCTGAGCCATATTCAATGAGAATATGGTTTTGCCTTTTTGCCATCTTGTTCTTCCACTCCCCTGCAACTACTTCCCCTTGCCTCTTCTACATGAGATAGTTTATCACCCTGTCTCTCCCCATCTCCTCTTGCCAAATTCCTCTCTCACCTCTTAACTTCACCCCTTAAGTATCATCCCTTCCCACCAAATTCGACCCGTGCCCACTATCCATGAATACCTGTAAACATATATACACCCATTCACATATGTATTCATATGCCCATAAACCCTTCTTCAATTATTTTCATACTGAGAAAGGTTTCATCAGTCACAGTTATTGTTTTTCCATATAGGAATGTAAATAGGTCAACTTTGATAAGTTCCTTTTGATTTCTTTTCCCTGTTTACCTTCTCAGGTATCTCTTGCTTCTTGTGTCTGAATTGTTTTTTCCTCAAGAATGCTTGAAAGTACTCTATTCCACTGAATGACCAAAATTTTCCCTGAAACGTGATACTCAGTTTTGCTGGGTAGGTGATTCTTGGTTTTAATCCCAGGTCCTTTGCCCTGTGGAATATGATATTCCACACCCTTTGGTCCCTCAGTGTAGAAGCTGCCAGGTTCTGCGATATTCTGATTGTGTTTCCACAATATCGAAATTGTTTCTTCCTGGCTACTTGTAGTATTTTCTCCTTAACCTGGGAATTCTGGAACCTGGCTATAATATTCCTAGGAATTTTCTTTTGGGGATCTTTTTCAGGAGGTGATCTGTGGATTCTTTCAACCTCTATTTTGCCCTCTGGTTCTAAAACATCACGGCAATTTTCATTGAGAATTTCTTGAAGGATGATTTCTAGGTTCTTTCTTTGATCATGGCTTTCAGGTAGTCCAATAATGTTTAAATTCTCTCTCCTGGATCTATTTTCCAGGTCAGTGGTTTTTCCCATGAAATATTTCTCATTGCCTTCTATTCTTTCAATTGCTTGGATCTGTTTAACAGGATCTTGATTTCTCATAAAGTCACTAGCTTCTATTTGCTCCAGTCTAATTCTGAAGGAATAAATCTCCTCAGTGAGCTTTTGAGATTCTTTTTCTATCTGGCAAATTCAGCTTTTTAAGGCATTCTTCTCCTCATTGCCTTTTTGAGCCTCTTTTGCCATTTGAGTTAGTCTATTTTTAAGGTGTTATTTTCCTCAGTCAGGCTGTTGACTCTCATTTCATACTTTTCCTGTATCCTTCTCATTTCTCTTCCCAATTTTTCCTCCACTTCTCTTATTTGATTTTTAAAATCCTTCTTAAGGTCCTCTATGGCCTGTAAACAGCTCATATTTTCATTTGGGGCTTTGGTGCAGGATTTCTGACCTCACAGTCCTCCTCCTGTTCCATGATTCAATCCTCTTTGCGCCCAAAATAGGAGTCTAATGTTGAATTTTTCTGTTTATTTTGTTTCCTTTGCCTCAGCATGCTGCCACTCAATTACTTGACTTTTGGGCTTGTTGCCACAGTAGGACTCTGCCACCAGCCAGGGTAGCTTCTGTCCCAAACATTGGGGTCTTCTCAATTGCCAGAGGTACTAGTCGGTGCCCTCCCTGAAGCCCCCACACACTCTGGCAAGCTGGTCACACACCCCAAGACCTCTACCCCAGACCCCAATCCAGATCCAGAGAGGTTAAAGCAAGAGTGATTATCCCCCAGACTGATCACTGGATCCCCCTACAGTCTGCAGTCCAGGAGCTGAAGCTGCAAAGTGGTGTCTGTGCCTCAACTCCTCACCAGCTTCTCACCCTCAGGGGAAGAAGCCACCACATTCCCAAATACTGGTCCCAAAGTCCATGGGGCATTAACCTCTCACTTTGTCCTAAGCATATCTGTGTTGATAATTCTGGAATCGCCACAGCTGCTGGTGTTCTGGGGTCCCTCCAGCCAGCTGCTGGTTTGGCTGCCCTGGTACTAAAACCTCTGACTCATGTGGTCCTGGGTTCTGCTCCCAGAGCGCTGCACTGTCGGCTCCCAGAGCTCTGTGCTGGCTGCTCCCTGCCAGGCTGCCAGGCTGTCCTCAGCGGGAGGTTAGCTTCTCTGTGTAGGTCTGTGGGTGGTGGAGCTCCAGAGGTTGCTCAGAGTCCCCTTTTACATAATTTTGAAGTGGTGTGGGCTGGAGTGCCATGGAAATGCTGTTTCTACTCCTCCATCTTGGCTCCACCCCCAAGCAAAGTCATTTCTAAGGCATGTAAGGACCAAAATGGGAGGAAGATAATGAACAAGAGAAAGAATGGAAATGAGATCTGCCAAAATTTTTGTAACAGACTTTTTTTGTCATCAAGAAGAGGAGAGGCATCATGCCTGGACTCTAAAAAACCAGTCACAGATGTGCTTACAAGACATCTAGAAATGGTACTAAATACAACAAATACAAGAAAAGTGGCTAGGATGGACCACTTACAATGGTGTGCTGGAGCCATGTCAAACAAGATCCTGAGAGCTGATTATTAAATTTTCAATGGGAGCATTTAGCTTCTGGTACTGTTAGACCCCCTTCCCTCCCACTTTTTCCTTTAATTCTGTTGATATTATTGACTTTTTCTTCCTCTAGAAGAATTGTATTATAAAATTTCTAGCTCAGTATGGCAATGAAAAGTAAAGTAATTAGTGTAATAATGTCATTTTTATTACATTGGCTAGGCCTACTCACAAGCATTTAAAATATCCGATTATTTAGATGTCTTCATTTTTTCAATGAGTAATTTGTAACTGTGTTCTGTATGTCTTGAGACACTCAAATATTTTATGTCTGTAGTTATTTGAAATGCAATTTCTCTTATATCTTCCTGCTGGATTTTGAGGGATAGAAATGCTAATGATTTATATGGATTTATTTATATCCTTCAACTTTACTAGTGTTAATTGTGTCAATTAGCTTTTTAGTTGACTCTCTAGGGTTCTCTAAGTAAACCATCATATCTTCAGCAAAAAAGTGATAATTTTATTTTCACTTTCCCTACACAATATTGAATAATAATGGTTATAATGTGCCATCTTTACTTCATACCTGATGTTGGAACTTCCTCTAGCTTATCCCCATGACAGCTAATTCTGGCTCTTGGTTTTAGGCAGATGTTGTTGCTGAGTTGTTTCAGTGACATTCAACTCTTCATAACCCCATTTGGGGTTTTCTTGGCAAAAATGCTGGAGAGGTTGGCCATTTCCTTCTTACCTCGTTTTACAGATGGGGAAACTGAGGCAAACAGGATTAAGTTACCTGCCCAAGGTTACACAGTCAATAAATGTCTGAGACTGGATTTAAACTCATGAAGACTGAGTCTTCCTAACTCCAGGGCTGGCACTTGATCTGTGCTATCTAGCTGCCTATAAAACTTATCATATTAAAGAAATTTCCATTTAATCCTGTGTTTTCTAGAATTTTCCATAGGACTATGTGTTGTTTCTTGTCAAAAGCTTTTTCTGTATCTATTCATATAATCATATCATTTTTGTCATTAATTTGATCAATCATGTTTTTAGTTTTCCTAATATCAAACCAGCCTTGCATTCATGATATAAACCTACCCTGATTTTAGTATAAAATCTGTGTGATGTTACTGTGACCTCCTTGCAAATATTTTTCTTAATTTTTACATACACACATGCATACATACTTACATATGTGTGAATAATTCATTGTCTATGATAACTTTTAGCAAAATATAGTTTCATTGTTTATTTTTAAGTAGGTCTATTTTTGCTTTTTCTTTGTCATGATTATTACCTCTTTTATTTCTTTATCTGAAGCCCAATAGATTCTGCACCAGCCCCTTATTTTTACCCTGTGTTTATTTCTGTTTTAAACGTGTTTTTAGTAAGCAACTTATTGTTGGATTGCTCTTAATGTTATTGCTTTTTGCTTCTCTTTTTCTAAATTATCCTTCAATTACATGTATTTGTTTTCTCTATTCTTTCTCCTCTGCTTTGTTTCTTTGGTGAGGCTGTTACAGCAAGCACCCTAACATATCCAGGATGGCTGCCAACACAAGTTCTTAGATTTGCTTTTCTAAAGGAAAGCAACTTAAAATGAGTTGACAATCTTGCTTTAATCAAACATGTCATTTACCTATGACATATAAGAAAAAGGCCAGCACCCTGAACTTTGGAGAATACAAACAAGTTACAAACAAGCAAAAAGTACAAGAAGACAGAGAAGCATTTCAGCAGACAGGCTTCCAACTGTCTGACCATCACGTCCATACCTAGTCACAGTTACCAGAGAGGGAAGCACCAACATACGGCTTTTCAAAGCTGGGGGGCTCTCAATGGCAGTTCAGAGTCTCGTCTTGTCAAATCAAATAACCCTTCTCAAAGTGAGCTCTAAAACAGAGCCTCACATCAGGGCTTCTCCTGGCACAAAGAATGTCACAACCCTCTTGACCCATTGTCCAATCATAGAGCACTAAGGGATGGGCATTCCTGAAAACCAAGCCTCCCGCCACAGGCTCCAGGTGTACTTAAGCCTATCAAAGGGCCTAGGGACAGGGAAGATTTTAAATTCCCATTCCCAGAACAGAGGCTTACACTGTGGATTCAAGTTTTTCTATTTTGCCAGTTATTCACATTGTACTGGGCATTAATTTTTGCTTTTATATTTTTTCCCCTCTTTTACACAATGCAGGAACATCCTCTTGTGTTTCCATGTTCTTTTAGGAATATATTGGTCCTCTGTCTTGTGAAGTACTGATTTATTTTTCTTTATCTTATAATATTTATTTATAGATATCTGAATTCCTTTCCTCTAATCTAAAGGCCACTTTCTGTTATTAATATCTTTCCTGTGGGTTTATATTCCCTGTTCAATGACTTTAATTAAAGTTTCTTTCCCCTGAAATCTTTCATAATTTCTGTCTTTTTTCTTTATTTTCTCCTATTTGTAATTTTTGATTCTCTCCCCTTTGGTGACATTTTCCTTGGGAACTGGATTTCAAAACTGCCTTGTCCCCTCCTACAGTGTACAAAATTAATGGTTTATTAGACTTGGTCTCTGTCCCAAGTAATTTCTGGGGGATCAGACCCATTCCCAGTTGGTTACTGGTCTCTTTCTGTCAGGCTTAGTGGAATGCCACACAAACTCATCCATATGTGTTAGGCCCAGTTCCCTCTGCACCTCTGTCCTCCAGCCAAATTGTCATGTGGCACAAAACGATACTTTTCCTCACTGCTATTGCAGCTTTAACAAATTTCCTCTGTTTGGATCATCTGAGTTACTGGGAGGAGTGAGGGAGAGGGTTGAGTGAGTTGAAGTATTTTAAAAGCCTGTGGGTCAGCTTATGCATCCTTTCTTCTCAAAGAGTGGTGGGTGTTAGAGGACAGTGTATTGAGTAAGCATGTTAGGGGATAAGAGTTATTGCTATCTACTCGGTTCATTGATTTTTTTTTTTGTTCTTGGTGTGCTAGACTATGAAAAAAACTGAAATTGCTTTGTCTCTGGTGCATAATTCCTGTTTTGGGGAGGTTTGAGAAGTTATGAGTATCAGAAAAAATATTTAGTCCTCTTATTGTTCATGTGACAAAGAAATCACAATTTTTTTTTCATAAGACCTCTCAATAACTAACAGCTACAAGGTCACCCTACTACCATCCCTGGAACAAAATGATCAACCCATAACAATATTACCTTACCATTGTCACAGCTATGTCCTTTTCTTATTACCTTATTTCATCCCCAGAACACTCCCATGAGGCAGGTAGGTAAGGCAGATATTATTATCATTCATTGATAATAAATAAAGAAAATAATAAAGAAAGAAACTGAGGCACAGTGATTTTTTCCCCTCAAGGTCATGCAAGTTGAAAATCCAGATCTCTTGACTGTTAGTTGAATGCTTACCTGATATTGTACCTTCAGATTCCCTGTGATCCTGTTATTTTCTGCCTAGGTTCAAACACATTTAGAGTACTGTGTTCTGTTCTAAGCATCACCCTTTAGGAAGGGCATTGATCAGCTTAAGTGGTCCCAGAAGAAGGCAGCCATAATGCTCAAGGTCCTTGAGTTCATGCCATGTGAGGATGGGTTGGCAAAAATAAGACGTAAGGGGAATGTGATAGCTGTGCACATGAGAATTTCTAGTGGGGACAAGAGATTAGACTTATTCTATTTAGCTCCAGAAGCAGAAAGTTGCAAAATGGGTGGAGGCTGAAAAAGAAGCACACTTAGGCTTGCTTGATGTTAAGAAAACCTTTCAAATAAAGCAGTCTAAAAGTGAAATGCAGTTCCTTAAGAGATGAAGGTGGGCAGGTTCCCCCCCATTAAAAGTCTTCCAAAAAAGACCATGTGACTAACCACTGGCCAGCTGGGTTGTAGTGGGGAATTTTCTTGTGGGGTATGAGTTGGACTAGATGGTCTCTAAGGCCCCTTCTAATTCTATGATTTTATTTACTAGTATTTATCTACTACTTATGATTCTGTTTCATCTGCTATCCTGATGATGTTCAGCACTTTCTTGATCTCTTTTGCAGGAAAATGCCAGGAAAATGTTGCCAATACCTTGCTGATCACTGGAGAAGGACTCAGAACAATTAAGATCTGTGAGTTACCTCTCTATCAAACATACTTTCTAAGCTTGAACCCTTGGCACTGTATGCTCTGGTGGAAGACTGTGTGCATTCATACTAGCTGCCTACCATATCTTCAATGCTCTCCCTTCTCAACTCTGATTCCTTTCCCCAGATTCCCTTAAGATTCAGAAGTCTCTGTGTGGTTCTAGGAAAGTGCCTCCATTTTATACAAAGTTCTGCCCATCTCAAGCAATGACTTTGATTGATTCAAGGAGGCGAACAAGCCATGTCCATACTTGGTTGGTTTGCCTAATTCAATTAAGTGATATTGCTTTACAAAAGTAATTACTTTGAAGTGAGCAGAACAATCAATAAAACCCAGCCTCATGAATCCAAGAAGACAACTATTTAGTTCCACAATGTATCCCTGTATTCCACCAAAGACAGGACTAGATAGGTTATTGATATAACTCATTTCTCATGTTTTCTTAATCATATGCAACACTCTCCATATCTCCTCTTATCTGCTAATTCAAGTCCTATATTTAATTCAGGAAACCTCAGGAAGAATTAGGTGAGTTTCCATATGAGTCAGTTCAAAGAATGAACGGGGCAAAACTGTGACTTCTACTTTACTCTATTTTTATTCATCCCAGAGATAGTCCGGTGCTGACCAATATGAGGGACTTCCAGCATATTTATTAAGTTGAAACAATTAAATGGATTTTAGTTATCTGGAACTCCAGTGGAGGTATGACCACATTAAGGTTTTACTGGCAGAAGTTATGTTTATTTATTAAATTTTAAACATTAAATTTCATTTTAAAATTAATTTTAATCAATAAAATAAATTTTAATTTAATAAAATTAAATTTCATTTTAAAAGTTAATAAGTAATTTTTTTCTCCCTTCCATTTTCCCCACCCACATAACAATTATACATAGATAATTATACATAGCTGTAATAGTAATGAAATTTAAAGGTCCCCTTGTATTGCTAAGCTGAGAGGTACTTAGCACCTAGTTCAAATTAAGCCTCTGTTAAAGAAACAGAAGGTATGAACTCCTGTTGCTGATGTAACAGGAAAGGGATGAATAGGGAGAAGCAATACTGTATATAAGGAAAAGCCCCAGAGAGGGAAAGTCAGAACTCCTTTAGGGTAAGCTTCATGGAGGCAGAAGCAGCTGCTGTTGAGGAGGCTGGAGAGAATGATTTTGATTCTGGGAACCAGCTGGAGCTTCTGCTGAGGAGCTGCTGAGTCTGAGGGCCAGCTGGAGCTTCTGGGAGCTGCCAAATATGTCCAAGGGCCAACTGGAGCTGCCAAAGACTGAGGAAGCATGACTGTGATGCTGGTAGTTTGTGGCTTTGTTAAGTCTTATCTTCCCAGGAACAGAGACTGTGAAGGACTTAAGGTGGACTGGACACTGTGAGCTTCAGCATGGAACAGGAAGTGCTCAGAGAGCTGGACAAGGACTTGGAAGCTGTCTGCCTTTGAACCTAGGTGACAGTTTGGTGAATCCAGGTAGGACCTGGGACCGTGGAAGGGAATCCACAGAATCTGAGAGACCACCCTGAGTCAAGCTGAAAGAAGACTTTACTTGGACACTGTGTGCTGACTAAGAAATTGTAATTTACTAGTAACCTAGAGGTAGAAGGCTTATGTATTTTCTGATGATTGAATAGTGAATGATGACTGAATAAGTGACTGGTTGAGTTAACTTATTGTGCCCCATAAGTGGTAAACTCTGACTATTGAACTTTGTGTCCCTTAAAGAGGCAAATCTCCTTAAGGATGATTGAATGATTGAGTTGCTTAAGATTGTTCTTTCTTCAAAATTTTGTGACCACTGTGGTGAAAACTATGTGGCCATTTTAGTTATAAGCTGTTGTGAATGCCGTATTTTGATTTTCTCTCATAAGCTGTAACATTGTGAATGCTGTACCTTGATTTTCTGTCAATGTTTGGCTCTGATTTGTTATTGAATAAATAGAGTATTCACTATACTGTGTAATTAGAACCTTGAAAAGCTGTTCACAGCAGCATTCTTCTGGAAAGCTGCTCATGCTTTACAATAGCCAAGCAAAATATACTCCCACATTGGCCCTGTCCAAAAATACACATCTGTAGTTCATCAGTTCTTTCAGCAAGTAGGGAGAATTCTTCATCATCAGTTATCTGGAATCATAACTGGCTATTGAGAAGAGCTTGTCACTGATCATTTTTGCAATGAAATTAATTCTGGTTTGGCAGAATTAAAGGTCATTCTGTGTCTGTTGACTTTGCTAGGGCCATTGTCATGGGTTTCCCAAATGGGAGTGGCCCTTGAGCCAGAACTCTGATCTGTATATTTGTCAGTAAGTGGAGGTCTTATTTGTGTGCCCCAAAGGATGTGGTAAATTTGGAAATAAGAGAAAGTAGAAAGTGGAGAGTCACTCAAACTGACATGGTTAAGGTTTTCAAAGACTGAAGACAGGAAGTAGTCAATACTTGATGAATTTGATCTTGGACACATGGCAGCAGATGTACTAAAGACTGATTGTATGACCTAGTTTGTGTGTGGAGGGAAGGGAGGCATCTTCCTGGCACTGCTTTTGGCCATTGCTTACAGCTCTCCAGCCCCATGAGAAAACTAGAAATCTTCTTGAGCCACATGAAATATATGATGTCTAGTTCTCCCAATTATGTATCTGTATCAATAATGCAGTATTCACAATGCCTACAGTAACTATAAATATGCTGATATGGTTATTAATTACAAAAATGTAACAGGCTCTCTACATGGGGGACATAGCTAGAAAATTTATTCAAATACAAGAAAACTGATTCCCCAAACCAGAAAGTCAAAGCCATCACAGTAGTTATGGAGTTGGCACACATAGTTAATGTAGTAAACACCAACATTCTCAAGCCTTCAAAACCGAACAGGCTACCTCAGGCAAAGATCCTCCTCTCCTCACTCATGGTAACTGCTCTTGTACATGCAGCTTGCTCCCAGCAGCTCTGCCTCCCCCGCAAACCCCCTTCCAGTTTCCATCCCTGGCAATCCACAGCAGGAGTCCTTAGCAGAAATTCTGGCTGGCTGAAAAGAAAAGAAAGAAAAGAAAAGAAAAGAAAAGAAAAGAAAAGAAAAGAAAAGAAAAGAAAAGAAAAGAAAAGAAAAGAAAAGAAAAGAAAAGAAAAGAAAAGAAAAGAAAAGAAAAGAAAAGGAGCTTGTGCTACAGCCACCACTTACAGTCATTTCACTGACTCTAGCTTGGCTCTGGCTTCCTCTTGCCCCACCCCTTCCTGCTACATGAGCAAATTAAAGGGGCATGAAGATCTTCAAATCCCATAACCATTACAGTATCTATGCCTTAGCCTTCTCCTATCCCTACCTATTTATGGAACCTATGGCAAATCTAAATCAAGTCCCCCCCACTGGTTGGAGAGATACCCACAAGGGAGCAGAGAGATATCTAGCAATGGTGCTACAGCTAATTCAGCTGTGCAAGATCCAGGCATTCCCCAAACTTTCAAAGGTAGAAGCATCACCAGTGTGAGAATCACTTCTTTGCTTAGGGCAAGCTATCCCCTTAGATTGTCAGTCTCTGACCCAGTCCATACATGGGAAGACTCTGGTTCAGGATTTCTCCTAAGCCAGTTCCCTGTGAAGGCTATATTATGTCTTAAGATTGGCTCACCATCTCTTCCTGACTTTCAGGAGCTTAGGTCTCAATAACCAAGCTGTGACCCAGACTTAGATGTGTGCAAGGGAACAAGCATAATAAAACATATGGAATTATGTAAGTCAACAAGGACATAAAAACATACATATATGCTAAATGTACAAGGACAGTAATATTTTTGCATGTATTCTTAGGAGATAATTGCTTTGCATTCATTATATAAATCCTGCCCTCTGATCAATAAATCAGAAACTGCTTTGACAGATTCTTGCTTGGCTTGGGTCCATTATTCCACATTTCTTGGTTCGGCCCATGCCCATTTTGATGCAGGCATCAGTGTGACCCTGAGCAAGTCATTTAACTCTGTTAACCTCAGTTTTCTGATCTGTAAAATGAACTGGAGAAGGAAATAGCAAGCCACTTTAGTGTCTTTGCCAAGAAAATCCCAAAAAGAGTCATGAAGAGTCAGACATGACTGAAAACATGACTAAAAAACAATTAGGAAGATCAATATGAAAATTATGTGACTAAACTATAGCTCTCCCCCTCCTTTTCCTCTTTACCACATCCATGGACCATAGCACATTTCCTCATACAGTATCATCTCTGAATTTCACTGCCACAACATCTGGTCTTCTCATATGAGACCTGTATGTCAGTGATAACTTGTAAATCACAAGAAATCTCAGAGGTGGGAAGGATCCTGGAAGTCACCCATTCCATCCTGTACTTGAACATGTGTCCCCTCTACAATATATTTGACAAATAGTTATGCAGATTTTGCTTATAAATCCTGAGGGAGGCACTTCCGCAGTGCTCTGGCCCACACCACTTCCAAATTTATGTAAAAGGGGACTCTGAAAAAGCTCTGGAGTTCCAGAACCCACAAAATGACACAGAGAAGCTAACCTCCTGCTGAGGACAACCCGGCAACCCAGCAGAGAGCGGCCAGCTCAGCACTCTGGGAGCCGAGCCTAGGCCCGAGTGAGTCTGAGGTTTTAGCCCCAGGGTGGCCAGACCACCAACCAGTTGGAGGGACTCCAGAACACCAGCAGCTGTGGTGTTTCCAGAATTATCAACACATAGATACCCAGGATAAAGTGAGAGGTGAGTGCCCTATGGACTTTGGGACTGGTTGGGAGAGCATGTCAGCCTCTTTCCCTGGGGGCAAGAAGCAGCTGAGATGCTTCAGCTCAGTCAAAGACACACACAGCAGCTTCAGTTCCTGGCCTGCTAACTGTAGGGGGACCAGGTGATCAGTCTTGGGGGTAATTGCTCTTGCTTTAACCTTCTTGGATCTGGATTGTGGTCTGGGGTGGAGGTCTTGGGGTGTGTGACCAGCTTGCCAGAGTGTGTGGAGGCTTCAGAGAGGGATCCCAACTAATACACGCAGCAGCTGAGAAAACCCCAGCATTTGGGATAGAAGCTCCCCTGGCTGGTGGCAGAGTCCTACTGTGGCAATAAGTCCAAAAGTCAAGTAATTGAGTGGCAGCATGCTGAGGCAAAGGAAACAAAATAAACAGAAAAATTCAACATTAGACTCCTATTTTGGGGGCAAAGAGGATCGAAGCATGGAACAGGAGGAGGACTGTGATGGAAGAAAAGTATGAAATCAGAGTCAACAGCCTGACTGAGGAAAATAACCTAAAAAACAGACTAATTCAAATGTCAAAAGAGGCTCAAAAAGACAATAAGGAGAAGAATGCCTTAAAAGCTGAATTTGCCAGAAGGAAAAAGAATCTCAAAAGCTCACTGAGGAGATTCATTCCTTCAGAATTAGACTGGAGCAAATGGAAGCTAGTGACCTTATGAGAAATCAAGATGCTGTTAAACAGATCCTAACAAATGAAATAATAGAAGGCAATGTGAAATATCTCATGGGGAAAACCACTGACCTGGAAAATAGATTGAGGAGAGAGAATTTAAAAATTATTGGACGACCTGAAAGCCATGATCAAAGAAAGAACCTAGAAATCACCCTTCAAGAAATTCTCAATGAAAATTGCCATGATGTTTTAGAACCAGAGGGCAAAATAGAGGTTGAAAGAATCCACAGATCACCTCCTGAAAAAGATCCCAAAAAGAAAACTCCTAGGAATATTATAGCCAGGTTCCAGAATTCCCAGGTTAAGGAGAAAATACTACAAGCAGCCAGGAAGAAACAATTTGAATACTGTGGAAATGCAATCAAGATAACACAGGATCTGGCAGCTTGTACACTGAGGGATCAAAGGGCTTGGAATATGATATTCCTGAGGGCAAAGGAGTTGGGATTAAAACCAAGAACCACCTACCCAGCAAAACTGAGTATTTTGTTTCAGGAGAAAATATGGTCATTCCATGAAATAGAGGACTTTCAAACATTCTTGAGGAAAAAAACAGAGTTGAATAGAAAATTTGACAATCAGATACAAGAAGAAAGAGATGCTTGAGAAGGTAAACAGGGAAAAGAAATCATAATGAACTTATCAAAGTTGAACTATTTACATTCCCACATGGAAAAATGATAACTGTAACTGATGAAACTTTTCTCAGTATGAAAATAGTTGAAGAAGGGTATATGGGCATACGAATACATATGCGAATGTGTGTATATATGTTTACAGGTATACCTAGATAGAGGACACAGGTCAAATTTAATAGGAAGGGATGATACTTCAAAGGTCAAATTAAGAGGTGAGAGGGGAATATAACAAGAGGAGATGGGGAGAGACAGAATGGGGTAAACTATCTCATATAGAAGATGCAAGGGAAAATATTTACAAGGGAGGGGAAGAACAGGAAGGCAAAAAGGCAAAACCTTATTCTCATTGAATTTGGATCAGGGAGAGAATGACATACATACTAAATAGGATATCTCACCCTACAGGAGAGTAGGGGGGAAGGGGCTGGGTGGGGGTATAATGGAGGGGAGGGTGGGAGGGAAGTGGGGGAGGGAAGTTGGAAGCACCCATTTTTGAAAAGGAACAGGATCAAAGTAGGGAATAGACCAAATGGGAGGTGTGAGAGGAAGGAGGGAAATATAGTCAGTCTTTTACAATATATCTACTATGGTAATGTTTTGCATAGCTACACATGTACAACATATACTGAATTGCTTATCTTCCCAGTAAGGGTGGGTGCCAAGGGAGGAAGGGAATAAATATGGAATTCAAAGTTTTAAAATCAAATGTTTAAAAATATATAAATACTATTATCAATACTATTTTACATATAATTGGGAAATAAGATATACAGGCTTTGGGGCACAGAGATTCACCTTGCCCTATTGAAAAAGTTCAAGAGGGTATGGGAGAAGATATGGGAGAGAGCAAATTAGAGGAGGGGATATCCTGTGGGACTGCTATTCTGGGGTGGGGGGGGTAGGGAAAAATGGGGAAAAATTGTAACTCAAAATCTGGCGGAAATGAATGATGTAAACCAGAAGTTAATAAAGCATTTGCAGAAAAAAAATTAAAAAAAATAAACCCTGAGGGAGAACCCATGGTCTACATAGGCAGCCCATTCAACTTGGAATGGCTTTAATTCCTAAGAATTATTTCCTGTCATCGAGCCAAAATCATCCTCTTTGTATCTTTTGCCTATTTCTTCCATTTCTGCCCTGTAGGGTGAAACAAGACTAATACCTCTTTCTCCAGACATCTCTCTCTTTTTTTTCTGCTTTTTGGAGGGCAGTTGGGGTTAAGTAACTTGCCCAAGGTCACACGGCTAGGTTTTTATTTGTGTGTGTGTTAAATGTCTGAGGCTGGATCCAAACTCAGGTCCTTCTGACTCCAGGGCCGGCGCTCTACTCACTGCACCACCTAGCTGCCCCCCAGGCATCTCTTAAATATTGAAGAGTGCTATTGTGTTTTTTCTCCTCTAGGCTAAACAACTGCATTTCTTTAGCTGTCCATCATTTGACTTGAGCTCAAATTTTTTCACCTTCTGTGTTGCCTTCATCTAGTTGTTTTTCATCTGATCAATGTTCTTCCTAAATCATTGAATCCAGAATTCTTACCAGCATAGAGTACAATGAGACTATCAGCTGCTTAGTCTTTGACATAATACCTCTCAAAGTAGTCTATAAGATCATCTGTATTTTTCTTCCTTTTTCTTTTTTGGATGTCATTTTATAGGATAAGAAATTTAGAATTAGAAAGTACTTAGGCAGGAGGGTGCTGTTAAATTTTTAACAAGTGGCTTTTTGAGGGCAAAATACATGTACAGCACACTTTTAGGATTAATATGCATTATCAATGTTTTCTTCATTACTTTTCTAAGTCTAGACAATAAGCAAAGTAATAGATCAAACCCTGACTGGTAGCATTTGCAGATTTCTGTGGTGGAAATGCTAAAACGAAAATTTTATAGTATATTCTCATGAACCAGCTGGACCTAGGAGTCATCTGGTCTATTTATCCCCATTGCAAAGATGAAGAGAGGTCAAATGACTTATTCAAAGACATACATATAGCAAATTACAGCACCAGGTTTAGAACTCATTTCCCTAACTCCAAATCCAGTATTCTCTCCACTGTACCACATTGCCTTATTATATCACATATTATACCATATTACCTCTCCATAGGAGGAAAAGATACTACAAAGTCCAAGAATTTTTGGAGTTTATTAGATGATATTTTTCTAGTTTTGCATGATCTTATGATTTATCAATAAATAGAAATCTATATAAAATTAAATATAATTTGTTAAATTTTAAAAGACTAACTACTTCCTATTTTCCCACCACCGAGGTGGTGCAGGAGCAGCTTGGTGGCTCAGTGGATAGAGCATTGTGCCTGGAGTCAGGAATTCCTGAGTTCAAATCCAGCCTCAGACATTTCCTAGCTTTGTGACCCTGGGAAAGTCACTTAATCCCTATTTTCATCAGTTTCTCACCTGTAAAAATGAGGATACACTAGAGAAGGAAATGGCAAACCACTCTAATATCTTGGCCAAGAACACCCCATGTTTGTCCATGGAGTCACATACAGTTGGATACAACAGAGAGTCTGAAAAAGAATAACAAAAGAATGTTCTCATTCCTGGGATTTAGAGTTCACCGAAAGCTTCAAAGATTCTAATAGGAATTAATCATATAAGGAATCACCATGCCACAAGAAGTCTAGTCCTAGGAAAATGGTAAAGAAGAATTTACCTTCAGAGCCCACTCCTGGCCTTTCAGCACACAATCTCTACTTTATTTATTTATTTATTTTTGGTGATTCATCTTTTCTACTCTATTCTATTGATGTACTCATCTATATTTAATGAGTACCAAATGACATTGATTATTCCTGCCTTTAATATAAAATGACATCTGAAAGTTGTCTCTTCATTCTTATCTTTTTTTTATTTAAACAAATGCTTTATTAACTCCTGTTTTACATCATTCATTTCTGCCAGATTTTGAGTTACAATTTTTTCCCCTGTTTTTCCCCTACCCACTCTCCCAGATTAGCAGTCCTATAAGATATCACTTCCTCCATCCTGCTCTCTCCCATATCTTCTCCCATACCCCCTTCGACTTTTCCATTAGAGCAAGGTGAATCTCTGTGCCCTGATGCCTGCACATCTTATCTCCCAATTACAAGCAAAAGAGTATTAATAATAGTGTTTATATATATATATATTTGAAATATTTAATTTTAAGACCTCGAATTTCAGATCCATTCCCTTCCTCCCTTGTCACCCATTCCCTCTGGGAAGATAAGTAATTCAGTATGTGTTGTACATGTATAGCTATGCAAAATATTACCATAGTAGATATATTGTACAAGGCTGCTTATATTTCCCTCCCACCCATCCCACCCCCAACCTGGTCCATTCCCTACTTGATCCTGTCCCTCTTCTATAGTGGGTACTTCCAACCTCCTCTCCCCCCAAGAATGCCCTCCCATCCATCATCCCTCCTCTCATCCCCCTTCCCCCTATTCTGCTGCAGGTTGAGATATCCCATTTAGTATGTATGTCATTCTCTCCCTGAACCAAATTCAGTGAGAATGTGGTTTTGCCTTTTTGCCTTCCTATGTTTCCCCTCCCCTGCAGCCACTTCCCCTTGCTTCTTCTACATGAGATAGTTTACCCTACCCTGTCTCTCCCCATCTCCTCTTACCACTTTCCTCTCTCACCTCATAATTTCATCCCTTAAGTATCATCCCTTCCCAACAAATTCCACCTATGCCCTCTCTCCATGTATAACTGTAAACATATATACACACATTCACATATGTATTCGTGTGACCATACACCCTTCTTCCATTATTTTCATCCTGAGAAAGGTTTCATCAGTCACTGTTATTGTTTTTCCATATAGGAATGTAAATAGGTTAACTTTGATAAGTTTCTTTTGATTTCTTTTCCCTGATTACCTTCTCAGGCATCTCTTGCTTCTTGTGTCTGGATGTCAAATTTTCTATTCAACTCTGGTTTTTTCCTCAAGAATGGTTATTGAGTCCTAAGCTCCTGAAAGTCAGGAAGAGATGGTGAGCCAATCTTAAGACATGATATAGCCTTCACAGGGAACTGGCTTAGGAGAAATCCTGAACCAGAGTCTTCCCATGTATGGACTGGGTCAGAGACTGACAATCTAAGGGGATAGCTTGCCCTAAGCAAAGAAGTGATTCTCACACTGGTGATGCTTCTACCTTTGAAAGTTTGGGGAATGCCTGGATCTTGCACATGTCCTTGTTGACTTACATAATTCCATATCCTTTATTATGCTTGTTCCCTTGCACGCATCTAAGTCTGGGTCACAGCTTGAAAGTCCTCTATTCCACTGAATGACCATATTTTCCCCTGAAACAAGATACTCAGTTTTGCTGGGTAAGTGACCCTTGCATTCATTCCCAGCTCTTTTGCCCTCTGGAATATCATATTCCATGCCCTTCAATCCCTCAGTGTAGAAGCTGCCAGGTCCTGTGCTATTCTGATTGTGTTTCCACAATATTGAAATTGTTTCTTCCTGGCTGCTTGTAGTATTTTCTCCTTGATCTGGGGATTCTGGAGCCTGGCTATAATATTCCTGGGAGTTTTCTTTTTGGGATCTTTTTCAGGAGGTGATTGGTGGATTCTTTCAACCTCTATTTTGTCTTCTGGATCTAAAACATCAGGGCAATTTTCCTTGAGAATTTCTTGAAGGGTGATTTCTAGGTTCTTTCTTTGGTCATGGCTTTCAGGTAGTCCAATAAATTTTAAATTATCTCTCCTGGATCTATTTTCCAGGTCAGTGGTTTTTCCCATGAGATATTTCACATTGCCTTCCAATCTTTCATTTGTTTGGATCTGCTTAAGAGCATCTTGATTTCTCATAAAATCATTAGCTTCCATTTGCTCTAGTCTAACTCTGAAGGAATGAATCTCCTCAGTGAGCTTTTGAGATTCTTTTTTCCATCTGGCAAATTCAGCTTTTTAAAGCATTCTTCTCCTCATTGCCCTTTTGGGCCTCCTTTGCCATTTGAGTTAGTCTGTTTTTTAAGGTGTTTTCCTCAGTCAGGCTATTGACTCTCATTTCATACTTTTCCTGCATCCTTCTCATTTATCTTCCCAATTTTTCCTCCACTTCTCTTATTTGATTTTTAAAATCCTTCTTAAGGTCCTCTATGGCCTGTAACCAGCTAATATTTTCCTTTGGGGCTTTTGGAGCAGGACTTCTGACCTCGCAATCCTCTCACTTTTCCATGCTTCGATCCTCTTTGCCCCCTGGGTGTATTAGTTGGGATCCCTCTCTGAAGCCTCCACACACTCTGGCAAGCTGGTCACACACCCCAAGACCTCCACCCCAGACCACAATCCAGATCCAAGAAGGTTAAAGCAAGAGCAATTACCCCCAAGACTGATCACCTGGTCCCCCTACAGTTAGCAGGCCAGGAACTGAAGCTGCTGTGTGTGTCTTTGACTGAGCAGAAGCATCTCAGCTGCTTCTTGCCCCCAGGGAAAGAGGCCGACATGCTCTCCCAACCAGTCCCAAAGTCCATAGGGCACTCACCTCTCACTTTATCCTGGGTATCTATGTGTTGATAATTCTGGAAACACCACAGCTTCTGGTGTTCTGGAGTCCCTCCAACTGGTTGGTGGTCTGGCAGCTGAGAAAACCCCAGCATTTGGGACAGAAGCTCCCCTGGCTGGTGGCAGAGTCCTACTGTGGCAATAAGTCCAAAAGTCAAGTAATTGAGTGGCAGCATGCTGAGGCAAAGGAAACAAAATAAACAGAAAAATTCAACATTAGACTCCTATTTTGGGGGCAAAGAGGATCGAAGCATGGAACAGGAGGAGGACTGTGAGGTCAGAAATACTGCACCAAAAGCCCCAAATGAAAATATGAGCTGGTTACAGGCCATAGAGGACCTTAAGAAGCAGATAAGAGAAGTGGAGGCACTGTTCTGCCGCTCCCAGAGCACTGCACTGGCCCTTCCTGTAGGTCTGCTGGGCTGTCCTCAGTAGGAGGTTAGCTTCTCTGTGTCTTTCTGTGGGTTCTGGGGCTCCAGAAGTTATTCTGATTCCCCTTTTACATAATTTGGAGGTAATCTGGGGGGAGAGAGCCTTGGATGTGCTGTTTCTACTCCACCATTTCTACTTTCACCAGAATTTTTCCCTCAAGTACCCTCTAAGGGAGAAATGCAATCTGTTAGCTAAGCCCATTCATATGGGGTAAGAGGAACTTAATGTTACTGAAAGGGTATTTGTATTTTGAAAACAAGACATGAGGGAAGGCAGTGATTAATTTCATGAATGAAATACTAAAGGTGGATTTTCAGGGATAAATGAGGATGATACTATACTAATCTAGATATAGGCAGTGCTCTTTCCCCATTATGTAATTTCTACTGAGCTTGAGTACAGTCTATAATTCTTAGTAGAATGACATGAAAGCAATACATTTGAAGTGAGAAATGATGATGGAAATGACCGAAGCATTTTATTTGAATCAAAATGAATGTTAAAACCTTTTACATTAAACATATATTTAATATTGCAATTTAGTATAATTATTTTTCAGTGTATATATTATTATCAAAGAGATCTCATTTTAGGAATGTGAACTATATTCAAAGGCCTTCTTTATTCAGTTGAGTAGGACATAGCTCAGAGACTGGGAAAAAGAAGGCAGTTTTTACAATCACATCTTGTAAGCAAGTATTTACTCAACCTAGCTTGGCCTTGCCCATTAATATGCTCCTACTAGCTCTTTTTGGCTATTTTCTCACTATGTTGCCTGCATTGTAGACACCATCCTCATTGCCACACCCCACACCCCTGCAACCTTGGGAATAACTACTAGGTCCCTCACCTTTGAAAGATGAGCTTGTGAATGATTATTCCAGGAACTGGGCCTTTATTTGACATCTCCATTCCATAATTCCTACCTTCATTAACCTATCCCTTACCACCTTACCTCTCACCTCTCTCTACCTCCTTTTTTATGGTGTATTCTTCCATTAAAATTAAAATACTTTCTTGAAGGCAGGATTTTTTTTCTTGCTTTTATTTGTAACTCCAGCATTAGCATAGTGTCTGACACATAGTAAGTACTTAATACATGCTTACATGCTCTCTCTCTTTCTCATTCTCTCTCACTTTCTTTTTTTCTCTCTCATTCTCTTTCCCCCCCTCATTTCTCTTTCATTCTCTCTCTCTCTCTCTCTCTCTCTCTCTCTCTCTCTCTCTCTCTCTCTCTCTCTCTCTCTCTCTCTCCCCTGTGTGTTTCTTTCTCTTTTTTGTCTCTGTCTCTCTGTTTTTCTCTCTCTCTCCTCTCTATTTCTCTCTCTCCTCTTTGTCTCTTTCTCTCTCTCTGTCTCTGTCTGTCTTTCTCTGTTCTCTGTCTCTTTTTGTTCCTGTCTCTCTATCTCACTCTGTCTCTGTGTCTCTGTCTCTCCTCGCCCCCCTCAGGTAAAGCTTTGTAGCTATGAGCCACAACATGAACAAAAGCATAATGGTGGGAAAACATTGAGTTTATTAAAAAAAAATAAAAGAGTTTAGCTCTAGAAAAGCAATTAGAAATCATCTAATCCATCCCCTTCTTCTTACAGATATGGCTCAGATGGGTAAAGGTTATACAGGTAGCAATAGGCAGAATTTGAGCCCTAGCCCTCTCATTCCCAAACCAAAGCTCTTTCTAATGTGATCACCATCTAGGGAATGTGTAAGGGAGGAGTAGAAAGTAAACCAAAAAAGTAGTTTTGAGCCATACCAAATAGAGTCTTGATTGGCAAACTGAGATGGAACTTTATTCAATAGGCAATAAGGAGACAACGATTTGCTTGTAAGTAATGAGAGATGGAGGATCCAGGATCCTCTCTCCCAGTGAAACGTCACTCTTTAAAGAGGTATGTTCTGTGTTGCTCTCAGACAACAAATTGAATAACTTTTTAAAAGTTGAAAAAGACTTTCAAATAAAAAAGGATAGAGGAAGGAGAAAGCAGCATGTATATGTTCACCAATCTAAATCACAAAGAGAGCAGTCAATAAACATTTATTAAGCACTGACTAAGGGCTGGGCCCTCCACTAAGTGCTAGGGATACAAAGAAAGGCAAAAGAAGGTCTAAAAGAGCTCACAGTCTAATGAGAGGAGACAGCCAATCACTAAACATTCATCAAGCCAGTGACTGTGCATCAGGCACTGTGCTGAGCACTAAGGACACAAAGAAAGGCAAAAGACAGTCTCTGCTGTCAAGGGGCACACAGTCTAATGGGGGATACAACACGAAGACAAATGTATACAAATAAGTTATAGACAGGATAGATGGGAGATAAAGAAGGAGGGCACTAGCATTAAGAGTAGCTACATTAAAGAAAGAAAAATAGTAGCTGAGATCAATAAATTCACAGAAGACTCAATTCACAATACAGGGTAACAAGCAAAAGTAACTAGGAATCTTAGTGTTAAGAGCCAAATATGACCTCACAGTTATCACTTAGACTTAGTGGGCTAAAACTACCATTACTCTCAAATGACTCTAGATGATATACATCATACAAAAGCAACAGGAAAGGTAAATAGAGTATCATTCTATATTTAGGAATACATAAAGAAATTCATGAACCAAAAGGGAGAAGCATGTTGAAAAGCATTTTAAAGAATATGAGTTGAAATGAGTGAAAATGTCTTGATTAGCTTCTGCTTCCTGTTTTTTTGTCCTTTCTCCATTTTAATAGCTTAGTCTCCCCTTCCCAACTTTGTATTGTCCAGCCTACTTCCCTCAAAGAAAATCTAATAACAAATCATGATGTTAGGACTTAACCAGCTGACTTTTCCCAGGTGGGGCCTTTTCATTTAACAAAGGAAGATGCTTTAATCTAAAGAAGTACATATCCAGTGGTAGAATTTCAGGCAATATGACAAACAATGGGAGAGCTTATGGATAGCTGGTGCCTGCCCAAAGACTAATTACATACCAGGTAGAAAATTACCTATTCCCAGGTTCAATCATGACACATATAAATTCCTGTAGTTTCTGATTTACTTCAATGCTATTTTTTTTCCATGGGATCTTGCATCTTAGGAAGAACAATCTAGCACTGTGTACTGCTGGCAGATCCATTAACATGCATTTGTAGGCCCAAGGAAGAACCAGAAAACTATTCCACAGAAGGGTCGGAATAACTTCCAATGGATTGGTTGGCCTCAATAAATAGATACGTAAAGTTCCTTGAAAAAAAAAAAAGAATATGAGTTGAGGTGGGGGTAGGGGGAGAAAGAAGCAGTGTTATCATCAGAGTATGCAATGGGCTGCCTGGACAGAAAAAGGAAATGAATGAAGAGTTTGGTAAGCAGATCTTGCACAAAGGCATAATATGGTAATAATGGGAGATTTAAATTATTCTGACATCTCTTAATGAATACTTTCTGACAAAAAAAAGCAGTTCAGGTCTCTTCTCAACTTGTCTTAATGATGATTTTATCTTCCAAAAGGGGGATGGAGCACAATGGGGGAAGTCTCTACTGAATCTGTTTCTAGCTAACAAGGAATGTTAGAAATGTTATTAGAGTAGAAATGATGGGAAATTTAGGGTTAAGTGACTAACTCTCTCCTAGCATTTATGATAGAATAAGAGAGAAAAAACAAATCTGACGATGTAGAGAAGAAAGCTAAGTATGCATTTGGAGAAAGAAGATTTCATGAGGTTCATAGAAAGAATAAATGGGATCTTGTGGATTAAAATTCTTCAGAGGAAGGGAGCTCAAGAAGTATGGTAATTGTCAAGAATGAAATTCTGAAGATATAAAAGGTGGTAATTCCAGTGAAGAAAAGTAAAAATGAATTACCTAAAGAAATCAATATGGATGCAAAGGGAACTCACCAATTCAGACTTTTCAAAAGATATGTATTGAAGATGGAAGCAAAAACAGATGATAGAGGATGAGTGTAAGTGCGGTATAATCCTGAAAAAATAGTGTCAGGGGGGTGCCTAGGTGGCGAAGTGAATAGAGCATTGGCCCTGGAGTCAGGAAAACCTGAGTTCAAATCCAGCCTCAGACACTTAACACTTACTAGCTGTGTGATCTTGGGCAAGTCACTTAACCCCAACTGTCCCTGCAAAAAGCAAAAAAATAAAATAATAAAAAAAGATGTTGGGGTTTTAGTGGACTGTCAGCTCACTAGGAGATAGCAGTTTGGTATGGTTACCAAAAATGCTCATGTAGTTTGCTCCAAGGACCTGGGAGCAACTGCAAATGCAGCTGCCTCAACCCAAGCACAGCATATGTTTGTGGGGCACCTTGTGTTAAACCATTCTAAGATGACCTGCTTCTGAGTTTCATAAGTAGCACAGCACCTCCTTCACTGTGATCTATTGAAAGTCAGTCCTTGATACTAGCATTTGTAGTTTTTTTAAGCTAAATTAATCTTGGGTTTCAAGGAATAAAGTGATGATAGACTCCCTGTACTCCACCTTGTCATATCAGATCTGGAATATTGTGCTGAGTGCCACAAATTTGGAAGGATGTTGATAAGTTGAAGACTATCTGGAGAAGGAAAAGAAGGTGAAGACCTTTTTAGTCATGACATATGAGGATCAGTAGAAGGAATTGGGGATATTTAGCATGAAGAAGAGCTGATTGAGAGAGCACATGAAAACTGGGTTTAATTATTTGAAGTTTTGTCATTTTAAAGTGGAACAGAGGTAGAACTAAGCTTTATGTCAGGAAAAACTTACTAATGACTAGAACTATCCAAAAGTGGAATGGGCTGTCTTAGCAAACAGAGGTTTTCTCCATCATTGGAAGTCTTCAAGCATTATCTGCATGGCTATTTGTCATTTTTGTTATAGCAGAAGTGGTAGAAACAGATTGAAAGATCATCTAAATCTAAGCACTTCCTAGTGCTAATAAGGAATTAGATTTAAGATGTGGGCTGAGTTGTTTTTCTAGACTGCATGGTTGCTACCTTCATCCCCAATCTTGTCCACCATAAATCTCCTAAAAGATTTTTTCTCCACTCTATGGGTCACAGTCATTTTAAGTTTTCCACTTCACTAAAGGAATGGAGATGAGGAATTTGTGATAAGAAGAGCTGTAACCAACCAAGTATTGAATGTCAGTCAGCACTGGGTCTCAAAGCATTCTCAGGTAAACTTTTTTCTTCCATGAAGCAAAAATTCTTGGCTATATGTCGATGCCAGGTTACAGCTGGGAAGAATTAAGAATCATCCTCAAGTAATCAAACATTGTCTGAAATATTTGTCAACAGACAAATCAAACAATCTACTACACCAAATAATCTACTACCATCATTACAAAATGAAGATGAGAATTTGGTGGTTTTTATTTTTGTTTGTGAAAAAGGAGTATAATTAAGAAAAACAAACAATTGTAATAATAGAAATAATAAGACTAGGCCATGTCTCTACTACCGCCAAAGCTACAGCAGTGGTAAAGAAAGGACTTTCTCTCTATCAGAGCCCCAGAGCTAGACAGGTAGAGCTAGAAGGCTAATGTTGTACAAAGCAATAATTATTTGGTGTTTCTGGAACATCTTTCACCAAAGATCCCCAAGTAACTCATAATTCATTTATACTGTGTACCTCATATGGAATAATAGCATGATGTCTATGTATTATTCACCATTAATCTAGTGGCATCAATAATGGATCTATAAAGAGAGGCCAGGAGTCTTCCTTCCCTGTCCTGTGCCATAACCACTAGATGGCATTCCTATCTTTTCTTCATGCCATAATTTTTGATGCCAATTAAACTCATTTTTTCTTGATAGTCCAAGTGAATGACTAGCACTGCTTCCAATACTGTTTTCATTGCCCAATGAAATAATTTTGTCGAGTTTGATCTTTCTCAATCTTTCTGCAGCTGCTGTGAAATCATAATGGCCAAGCTTTTCCCCAAAGAAAAAAAATATGAGAAGAAAACTTAATGTGTTTCTTTTTAGAGACAGGAAACCACAACTGTAGAATACAATGTCTGGCTTTTTGAATATTCTGCCAAGTTTAGTAGAATTCTTTTCTCCACCTCTGTATTAAAAGGAATGGGAGAGCAAGAAGAGAGGAATTTATTTGGGAATCAAGGTAATGTAAAAATGAAAGATTAAAAAAATATTAGAAAAATCTGACCTTGGCATCTAAGCATAGTCTTGTCTCACCTTGTCTCCTATCTTTCTGACTCTACAATTTTGGAGGCTCTGCCTTAAAGCCCTTCTCCTTGAAAGGAGTCCATTTCTACCCTGGTACTTTCCTCTGAATCTAGGGTAGATAAACACATCAATCTACTTTTCTGTCTCTTAATATTACCCATTCCAAAAGGCCAAATGCAGGCCATTGCTATTTAGTGAAGAAATACAGAACTAAAAGAGAAGGTAGATGGTGAAGCCACAGAACTGCTGTTTCAATGTTAGAAACAATGGACAGCAAATAACCATGATGAAACCATTCCTCTCTAAACCTCCTCACCTTTACAACCTATTAAATGAATGAAGAATACCTATTAAGCTGTCAAGGACATGATATCAATTTTTTTTTGGTAGTCAAAATAAAGACCAGGTATTTATTGTAGGCAGCCCATGCCTTGAGGAGCAAGGAATGATATTGAGAAGCAAACTTTTGGAGCCCTGCCAACAGAAGATAAGAGGACTCATTCAGCAGTGATGCTCCCTTTGTCTGTGAATTTGGTGGGACCAATACTATATAGGAGCTGGGCTATGTTTAGTCTTATTCCCAAAGAGGTGGAAGTGGCAGGCAACCCCTAGCCTCCTTCAAACCTCTGTTAAAATCCTTCCTTCTTCAAGAAGCCTTTCCTATTGCCATTAATGCTAGTTCCTTTGCTCTGAAATGATCTCCAATTCATCATGCCTTTTTTGTACATAGCTGTTTACATTATATCTTCCCCATTAGACTGTGAGCTCCATAAAAACAGGGACTATTGTTTTGTTTGTTTCTTTGGGGTCTTTCTTCTGACACATAGTAGGCACTTAATATAAGCTTGTTGACTTGAAGCAGTATTGACTGGTATTGGGACACATGCTTGTCATATGTGTCCTTTTTTTGGGGGGGGGGCTTGAAATATTTTAATATGGACTATATGCTAGTTTTTTATGATTTTAGTTCAATAAACATTAAATGTCCTAGTCTTAATTCTTTTTTTTTTTGATTTTCAAATTTCCTTTACTTCCCTCCCCCCTCCCCTCATGACAGCATATAGTACAGTATAGGGTCTGCAGATGCATTCATATTAGACATTATTCCAATTACAAAGGCATATTGCACTAGGTGGGATGAAAGATGGTAAGGAAGAAATAAAACCAAACAATGAGAAGAACAAGATCATTTAGTTTGCTTCCATCAGGATTCAGGCTCAGTTCTTTCTAGTTATATCTCTGGATGGCATGATATCAATTTTTGAACAAACTATGTTTGGAAATGGGGAGTTTTCCATAAAATATGAGGTTTAGGACAGATGGGGCTAGAGTGATGTACAGTATTGGAATCTGTCAAGATTTCTTGGAACTGGCGACCTCAAGATAAAGTTTTAAAAAATGAAAGAACCACAGAAACAGTTGAAAAGCACCCAAGAGATCTATTTCAGTCCATAACTGAACATGAATCTTGTCCATAATATCTTCTACAAGTAGTCATTGAAGTTTTTTGCCCACATTGGTAGCAATTCCACTGTCTTCTGAAATAATTCATTCCATTTAAAAATAATTCTAATTGTTGGAAAATTTCTCCTTACATTGAATCAAAATCTGCTTCTTGATAGCTTCCCACCATTGCTCCTAGTTTAGTCCTATGGAGCCATTGAGAAGAAATGAAATTGCTCCTTCACGTGTTTTTGTTGTTCAGTTATTTTTCAGTCATGTCCGACTCTTCATGACCCCATTTGAGATTCTCTTGACAAAGATACTAGAGTGGTTTGCCATTTCCTTCTCCAGCTCATTTTATAGATGAGGAAATTGAGTCAAACAGGGTTAAGTAATTTGCTCAGTGTCACACAGCTAGTAAATGCTTGAGGCTGGATTTGAACTCAAGAAGAGAAATCTTCCTGATTCCAGGCCCAGAGTGCCACCTGACTGCCACCTCCTCCACATGAGAGTCCTTCAAATACTTATAAACAGATATCACATTCCTCACCCCAGACCCCAAGTCTTTTCTTTTCTAAGCTAAACTTCCACTGTTCTTCAATTGATACTTCCCTAGCATGGTCTTCAGTATGCTCCCTATCCAGTCTATTTGTCACCAAATTTTGGGCTGCTCTAGTGGAGGACCACTCAAACTCTTTCCCAGCAAAAAATAAGTGATCAAGTTTATTTTTGTGTTTAACTTACATAATTAATCATATTCTTTTATTCTTATAAAAGAGTCAAAGAACACATATCATTAATTTAAGTTGAATAATAAAAGACTTCTGAAATTTAACTTAAGGGACTCTGATATTTTCAGGTTTTTTTTTTTTTTTATATGAGAGCTTATTTTAAGTCAGTGTCTGGTAGGAAACAGGCTCATACATGTAGAATTGGAAGAGACTTTAGAGATTCTCTTTTTTTTTTTTAAACAGTTGGGGTTAAGTAACTTGCTCAAGGTTACACGGCCAGTTATTTTTGTGTGGGTGTTAAGTATCTGAGGTCAGAACCAATCCCGGGTCCTCCGGAGTCAGCTAAGGCATAGTTAGTTACTAACTAGTATATTAACCAGGGAATGTTGAAGAGTGTCATGCAAACCCTGATCACCTAGCCTCTCTTTGTCTAAGTTTCATCATCTGAGAAAATGAGGGAATGAGAATACGAGGGTTCTAACATCGATTCCAGTTCTAAATCTTATCATTTTACTTATTAGCTTTTGAGATGTTGTTCTCTTCCCCATGTAGAAACCTACACAGGGGTTATTCTGCTGAGCATGTCTGAATCTATGTTCTGAATTTACTCCAGCCCTAGGAATAGCGAACATTAAGGCCCTCTACCTTTGACCTTTAAGATGGCTCCAGAGCCACATTGTTATGAGTATATATAGATCATTTATATAGATACAGATACTATAGATCATTTATCTAGAACTGGAAAGGACTATCCAAACACATCCTTTATTTTATATTTGAAGAAGAAAGTTAATCAATTTGTCCAAGTTCACAGGGTACTAGGGGAAAAAGTTGAATTTTTAATTCAGGCTCTCTGACTCCAAATCTATCACTCTTCTCATGCCAGTTTGCACCCTGCAAACTGCCATTTCTTGCTCTACCTACAGGACTCCTCTTAAAAATTAAAAAAACTTTTTTCGTATCCACTGAGAATGCTGCCCCTATTCTGTGGAGGCTGAGAGATGGAACAGAACCTTCTTCCCATTGGACTCAATTTATTTGGTGCAAAATCTCAAAAAAAATTAGAAAATATTCATTAATAGATATAAAAGGAACTAAAGAAATAGTTTGTATTAATATTTCTTGTCCTTTTCTGGGCCAAAGAGAACCATAAATCAGAGGAACTCAGAGATTATAGGATCATAGATCTGGAGCTGAATGTGACCTCAGAGACAGTACAATCCAATCTCTTCCTTTTTCGGGTGAACAAGCTGAGGTCATTTTGTCCAACACCCTTATTCTTAGATGAGGAAACTGAGGCCAACAAAAGTCAAGTGACATTTCCCCTCCCACATTCTTTCTGGTAGGCAAGTCTCATATTCAACCTCAAAGAAAAATATGGTCAGTATGGGATAGCTCTTTTCAGTACTTCCTCACTTGCTCATAAAAGATTTGCTGTTCCATCTGGCTAGGGACTTTTGCTACCCTGATGGGAGGTCACTGGACAGGTGAAAGAACTTGTCTAAAGTCATACAGAGAATAAGCGGCAGACCTAAGATTTAAACCCCAAAGTTCTGCCACCACATACAGTTCTCTCTCCACTATTCCTTTCAGAGCAAAGAAAAAAATGTAAGAAGGAGAAAAAAAAGAGGTTTCTTTTCTCATCCTGGTTTTGGACTTATGTCATCATAATTTTATTCTGCATTTGCATTGCTGAACTGTGTCTCTCTTGTGGCCATGTGCATTCCCAGGGCCATGCCCCTGTAGGTCAGTGTGTATTCTCGTCCACTAGTCATCAAAGGTTGCTGAAGGACTCTCATGCAAAAGGAATGTCTAAAGGATGTCGGAAATGCATCTTAAGGCTAAAGAATGAAGGTCATGCCAAGTTGGCCAAAAGAAAACAAAATACACAATAGAAGAATGGGGGGAGAAGATGTAGGAGATGCTGCTCCTTGTCTACCTTCATCAGAATGGGAACACATTCCTGTAAATGGTGGGGTGGGAAGAAAGTTGGGGTGCTGTGGATTTATAGCAGAAGTTACTGATTTTGCAGTGATGTCAGTGTCCAGCATTTGAAGCACCATAAGGTCACCCAGCTCAAGCTCCTCGTTTTTTAGATGAGGAAACTGAGACAAAGAGAGGTCAAGTGATAGTTGTGTAGGCAACAAAAGACAGAGCTAGGTCCTTGGATTCCAAAAGATTGGATTCTTTTCATAACACCACACTACTTCTGCATTGATTAAGTAATGCTTCTCCACAACTGAAATTGATTTAATCTAGTCCAGCATGTGTTTTACAATCAGTGATTTAAGGGCTCAGGAGTGAATTTTTCATCAAGCCTATGTGTATAAACACAATGTCTTCTAACACAAGAGCAAGTTGGAGGTAGAGGGGGAGCATATTTTGTAGATGAGCTCCAGGATAGTCATTTTCTGGATATAGATCGAGGGAAAGAACAGGTTCACTAGGAAAGCAACTGGAAACATATATTGGACTGGCTGGGAAGGGCATTTGAGATCTGCGATTCCCAGAGCTTTCAGCTCAGAAATACCAACATATAGTAGCCACAGGGTTACACTGTCAAATGCTGACTTCTGTGGAAATTCCCTTGAATAGACCATCGATGTTGATAAATAGCTTACTTAATTCTTAATCCTAGACAGGACAATACAGACTTGCCTAACACAAAGAGCTTCTTTTCCTCCTTCCCACATTCTTTTGCCAGGCATGTCTCACATCTAGTCTTAGAGAGAAAGATGGCCAAAACAGAATAATTCTATTGTTTTGTCCAGAAACCCTGAGGGTCTTCCCCTCCCAGACCAATTTTTTTTGAAAGATAAAGAAGTCTCTTTCCTTATTAAATCTTAATCACCGAATGGGTTTTGCCTCAGTCAGATTGAGACATGTTGAAGACCTTAGCTTGAAAAGGCCAAGGTTTCCCACTGCATCATGGGGAATCTCCAGTTGTCCTGATCTATATCTGACCACTGGACTCAGATGACTTCAGAGGAGAGAGTGAGACTGGTGACTTTGCACAACCCTCCCTCACTTAAATCCAATTCACTTTCATGTCATAGCATCACCTTCCCAGTGTCATGGTCCTCTTAGAGAATGAAGGCCAAACAGCAGCAGCAGAAACTTGTTCTCAAAAGATATGCTACTCTATCTAGTTAGAAACAGTTATTGCCCTGGTAGGAAGACACTGGGGAGTTTACCTGGCCCTTATGTGGCCTCAGAACACAGAGGCAGGCTGTTCTATTTCTCCCCATTCATTTATGTGGACACTACCTCAGCTGCTGGATGGAGAGCTAATTAGGCTTATCACCAAGAATTTTCATATATTAACATGTAAAAATTTACCCATACAAAATAATAGTAATAATAACAGCTCATAGTTCAGTTGGGCTGGAACATGGAATATATGAAGTGGGGTAATATGAAATGAAGTTGGAAAGGTATGTTTGGACCAGATGGTGAAGGATCTTAAGTACCAGTCTGAAAAAAAGACTTTTTATCTGAGAATCCATATGGAAATGTTGAACATTTTTGAGCAGGAAGTAATATCCCTATATTTGTATATTAGGAATATTACTTTCCAGTAAGTGAAAGACTGATTAGAGAGAGAGGAGAGTAGCATCAGGGAAACCAATGGAAAGTAGTAATGAGTGGCATAATTAGATTAGATACAGTATGTGTGGAAGACATGGATGTGAGATTTGTTGTGGAAAGATAATCTGACTAGGTAAATTATTGGAAATAAATTCCCTCTGAACATTAGTCTTTGAGGGCAGGATTTGTTTCTGCCTTTCTTTGAATTCGTACTGTATTACATAGTGCCTGGCATATAGTAGGTGCTTAACAATTCCTTGATAACTTGACTAGAAGAGGACCAAGTGCTTAGCATGGTGCCTTGCACAAAGCAGACACTTGACAAATATATGTGGAATTGGGTTGTTTTGAATTGAATATGAGGACAGAAGAGTCAACCTGACTCTTCGTATTTGAGCTTAGGTGTTCTGAAGGATGCTAGAGTCAACAAAAATGAGGAACTTATGAGGAGAAACAGGTTTTGGGGGCAGATGATAAATTCAGCATTGGAGTGTTGAAGTTGAGCTGCCAACAGGACATCCAAGTGGAGATACCCACTGGCAACGCACAATGGGATCTAAGACTATCTGTTGGGGGTATTCTTGAGAGTGATCTCTTTAGAATGGGTAATTGAACCAATCAGACCAGATGAAATGAGAAAAAATGAGAGAGAGATAGGGAGAGAGAAAGAGAGAGAGAGAGAGAGAGAGAGAGAGAGAGAGAGAGAGAGAGAACAGAACAGAACAGAACAATGCTGAGGACAGAGTCTTTAGAGATACTCACAACAAAGGAATGGGAGGAAGACAAGGAATAATTGATTACTCCAAGAAGGAATAATCATGCAGGGAACCAGGAGAGAATATTATCAGAGAAAGACACAAGGGAGAGGGTGTGGTCAACAATGTCAAATGCTCCAGAAGGGTAAAAGAAAATGACGACTGAGAAAAGGCCACTGGATTTAGCAATCGAGAGGTCATTGGTGACCTTTGGGAGCAATTCCAGTGTAATGACACTGGAAGGCAGATTTCAAAGACTTGAGCAACGAGTGGGTTCTGAAGAAGTATGGGCAATAAGTAGATAGAGTTCTTTCAGGGTTTTGGGGCCTAAAGGGAAGAGAGTTATAATGTGGTACCTTAGGGAGATATAAGGGCCAAGTGAAGGGTTTGTAAGGATAAGAGAGATTTTCTCAAAATGATCATATTTGCAAGAACTGAGGAAGGAGTCAGTGCAATGAGACCCCAAGCAATATCAGGAAGACACTAAAAATGAAAGAACAGAGAAACAGAATGAATGATGAATTGGACAAGGTCCTAGGTTTCATAATATCATGTGATTGT